>VZQC01011226.1:2237507-2282420 GCA_009823505.1 Rhizomys pruinosus | reverse complement strand
AAAAAAAAAAAAAAAAAAGAATCATCATAACACAAAAATATTTACAGTGAAAACTATTTTCCTGTTTAATTCTCTCCGAAGCCACTCTTTTCTCCTTTTATACCAGTGTCCCTGCAGTCCTAACCAGCTATGTTCAATAAAAAAATCATTTGAAGCTAGGTTCTGTGTCTAGTGTCTCTAAGTCCAGCCCTCAGGAGGTTGACACCAGGCTACACAGAGAGACTCTGACTGGGATCAGTATATGTATATGTGTACAATTGCAAAAGAGATGACAGTTCTTGGTAATTTAAACTTTTGTGATGTATGTATGAAAATATCTGCCAAAATCAGATGCATGAATCTATTAACGAATGAGAATGTGAGAAAGATACCCCAGTTAACAATTAGAGGAGAACATGGAGGGTGCTGGAAATAGGGGCTTCAAAGGCGATCATTTGAATATCAAAGGACTGAGCTGAGACTCTTGGGAAAACTTGATACGACCGTGGAACATTTTTGCAAAGAAATAACCTGTTTTATGCATGCACTGTGAAAAACGAACACGAAGGGAAGAATCACACTATATCCATGTTTCAAATCTGTCAAGAAAACAATTATGATGGGCTAGAGAGATGGCTCAGTGATTAAGAGAACTTACTGCTCTTTCAGAGAACCTGGGTTCAATTTCCAGCATCACATGGTAACTAACGCATGTCCTCAACTCCAGTTCCAGGGGACCTAGTGCCCTCTTCTGACCTCCTTGAGCACCAGGTACATACATGGCGCACTTACACACATGCAGGCAATTTTTAAAATTTTTATTTTAAATAAAAATTTTGTTGGGCAGGATGGCACATGCCTTTAATTCCAGCATTTGGGAGGTAGAGGCAGGCAGATCTCTGAGAGTTTGACACTAGCCTGTTCTACATAGAAGTTCCAGGCCAGCCAGGGCTGTATAGCAAGACTGTTTCAAACAAACAAGCTAACTAATTTTAAAAATTAAATATTTTTAAAAATTATTATGACAAGAAAACAATCACAATCTCCAGGGCGAGGGACGTGGCTCAGTAGGTAAAGTGCTTGCTACACAAGCTTGGGGACAGAAGTTGAGCTCCCTGCACCCAAGCAGAAAGCCGGACAGGGAGCTGCAACAGGTTCAGTGAGAGCCCTGCTTCAAAAATTGAGATGGCCTGTAAAAGAGGATGACACTAACATCAATGTCCAGCCCCTACCCTTTCAGACATGCACAGGTGAGCTACACACACACACACACACACACACACACACACACACACACACACAAATGGTCAGCCTTTTTTTTTTTAATTTTATTTATTTCCGTATGTGTATGAATGTACTGTCTGCATGCAAGTCTGTGCACCCGTGTCGTGCAATGCCGCGGAGGTCAGAAGAGGGTCTCGGATTCCCCTGGAACTGGAGTTCTCCTGGAATTGGAGTTTCAGACGGTCCTCAGCCGCCACGTGGGTGCTGGGGATCGAACCCGGGTCCTCTGTAAGAGCGGTCGGCGCTCTTAACCGCTAGGCCATCTCTCCAGCCCCGGTCAGCCTTTTTTATCTGCTCTCAGAATCAAGATGTGAATAGAACCCTCATTCAGTAACACAGAAAATCAGGTTATTTTCCTACCTTTCTATGGGGGAATCTGAATTTTCATTTTTCCATATAAGGCTCTTATGAACCTCTCTCAATAGTTTCCTGAGATGCAATGCTCAGATTTTAAGAGGGGAGTTGTTAGCACTGGTCTCTCAGAGGTACTCATCCTAGAATTCTGAGGGCCTTGGCCGGCAGTTATTTTTTTCCAGCACCATGACCACACAGGTGTTCTAGGTTTGATTTTCCAGGTGAGAAGACCAAGGCGCAGAGGACACACTAGTGAGCCCACAGCTGTGTTTCACAGGAGCCTGTGGCCAGGCTTTGTTCATTAGAGGATTCCCAAAGAACCAGAGCCCACCGAATGAAGCGGGGAGGTGATCTAATCAACAAAGCCACTAAAACAAGTACCACCTACACGAGAGCTGGACAGATAGCCTCTGAAGCCCCTTCATATCACCGGCTCCTCTGGCTGGCCTGGGGTCCTCCCATCTCTCTAGAAGTCTTTTCTTCCAATTTTGCTTCACCTCTCAAGGAGAGCCTGAATGTCCGCTTCTTGCCTCCCACTTTGATTCCCCAGGGTATCCCTTCTCCTCAGGCCTCTCAACTGAACCTGCTCTGTGTTCTGTGCCCCAGCCACTTCCATTATCTGTCAAGTAGTAACAGTCTGGTCCCCATGAGGAAGACCCCCAACATGTGGGCTACAGCCAATGATGTGGCACTGTTATTTGTGCTTGCAATAACTAGTTTGTCAATTTGCTTGGATTAGTAAATGTGTAGGGCTTCAGTGAGGCAGACCCTTGGTTGTGTTTCTAGAGAGGATTAACTGAGAGGGTCAGACCCACCCTGAATGTGGGCAGCCCCAAGACATGGGCTGGAGCTCCAGGCTGGGGAAAAAGAAGGGGGGTGGGTGGGAGAGAAGAGTGTGAGCTGAATGCCAGCAGTCTGCCTTCTCTGCTTCTTGATCCAAGGAGCCAGCGGCCTCCTGCCACCACGGACAGGGACTGGACTGGCCGCCATTCCCTTCTCTGAAACACAGCCAAAATAAACCTTTTCTCCCTTAAGCCGCATGTTCCTCAAGTAGTTAGTCACAGCAATAACAAAAGTAAACAATAGAGTGTTGTAACTCAGAAAGACAAGAGAGGGTAGCATATAAGGCTGGGGGTGGGGGAGGGCGTGGAAAGACCAAAGGCAAATCTCCACATCTGCTTTAGCATGAAATCTGAGAGTGAATTCGAAATTCATTCAGGGACTTTTTTTTCAGGGGGAACATTAAACAGAGAAGAAGGGGGAGCTGAACTAGTGTAAACATTTTCATAGATGAGCCAATGAAACTTCAGAGGGTCAACAATTTGCTAAGATTACATGGCAAATTAGAGCCAAGACATGTTCTTAAAGACACGGAAGATTGTGAATTTAACATTTCCTGGGTCATATCTCTGACCTGAAGTATTTGCATCTAGAAAGGAACTAAATTTGTAAATTCTGCAGAAGTAACTATGGGAATGGTAAGGACTGATCTCAATAATATAGAATAATTAATATAGAATAAACTAAAGAAAAACTTCATGAAGAACTCAAATAAAGGGGACTGATGAGATGGCTCACAGTAAAGGAGCTTGCCACCAAGCATGAAGCCCTGAGTTCAATCCCTAGAATCCACACGGGACTGGGCGGACTCCTGCAAGTTGTCCTCTGACCTCTAACATGTGCACTGTGGCACACAAGCTCCCATGCACACATGCAGAAGATAAATACATTTTTGTAATTTTTTTAAAAGATTCAAATAAAGCCACATGTCCCAGATTCTGACCCAGCACATTCCCTATTTGTCAGATCTCCCAAAACACTATGGTTCCTTCCAAATCTGTATGGGGCAAGGAAGCAAAAGTTAAAAAAGAGAACCATTTAGGTGTAGCCTTTGGGGCAGTTATTGTCAAATAGTTAAAACCACGGATCTTGAAGCAGACAGAATAGAGTGCAGTTGCATAATTACTAGCTGTGTGGCCATGGTTATGTGAACTAACTTCTCTGAGCCTCAGTTACCCCATCTACAAAATGCAGTGAACTTTAAGTCTACTCTTGCATACAGTGAATGGCTTAAGAATCTGTCAGGAAAAAACTTCTTAGTGCACCTCCCAGGGTCTCATTCCTCCAAGCTCTGGTCCAGCCAATACTGGAAAGGATAATGCTGAGGACATCTAAGAGGCAAGAGGCACAGGAGCCTGGCCGGGCTCCCAGTGTCCCCATCCTGTGTGGGCCCTGGTGGTCGGCAGTGTTCTAAGCCCTTCTGTTAACCCTGCCAGATGCCTTCCTTCCCTAGGCTATGTGGAATTCTTATCCAGGCTGGTGAGCAGAGCCTCTCAAAAGTAGCAGCCCCCAAGCCCAGTCTCAAATAGCCTCAGGTCTGAAATAGCCCTACATTCATGTCACCTGAGGAGGAGGCAAGGGCTATGGGCCTCCTGTGTTCAGGGCCAGGGAAAGAGGAGTCTGGGTGAGACTGCATTCTGAGGTTTGACTGCTGTTCATGGTGTGGTGGCCCAGAGAGAGATAGAGAGATAGAGAGAGAGAGAGAGAGAGAGAGAGAGAGAGAGAGAGAGAGAGAGAGAGAGAGAGGTCTGTGGGGGAGAGAAGACACCCAGGTATAGCTTTTCACTGGGGCATAAACTGCTTTAAAGGGGGGGGGGTGTTGGCTGTGTGTGCCCAGTCTCGTGGCTACCTACCAAATGTTTAGAAGTGTGGTCTGAAGAGGAGATCTTAAGATTGAAACTATTTTCATAAGCATACTAAGTTACTCTGTGGTCTTTTCACTCTTTTTTTTTTTTTTTGAGAAAAGGTCTCTATATGTAGCCCAGGCTAGCCTTGAATTTAGGATCCTGCTGCCCCAGCTTCCAGACTGTTGAGATTAGAAGTGTACAGCACCATGCCAGAGATCAACATCGGGCATTTTCTCCATTGCTTGCTACTTTATTTTTTGAGAGAGGGTCTCTCCATGAATCTGGAAATTCTCCTATTCGGCTAGACTGGCTTGCTAGACAAACCCCCAGAAGCCCCCTGCATGGGACTCCACAGGCACACAACTGCCTCAGTCAGCTTTTTACAAGGATGCTGGGGACCTAAACTCGAGTCCTCAGGCTTACACGGCAAGCACATTAATGCCTGAGCCATCTCCCCAGACCTTCTTTTCGCTTTTTTTTTTTTTGGTCTTTTTGAGTCAGGGTCTCCCTTTAGTCTCAGCTGGCCTGGGACTCACTATGTATATCAGGCTGGCCTTGAACTCACAGAGATCCGCCTGCCTCTGCCTCCCGAGTGCTGGGATTAAAGGGGTGCACCACCATGCCCGGCCCTTCTTTCCACTTTTAATTTCTCATTTGTGTGAGGTAGTATGGTGGTTTGGATGAGAATGTCCCCCATAAGCTTCAAGTATTCAGACATTTTGTCCCCAGTTGGTGGTGCTTTTTTGGGAGATCTTAGAAGGTGAGGCCATGCCGGAGGAACTACATCACTGGGGGCAGGCTTAGAGAGTTTAACAAGCCTTGCAGTCTCCAGTTTCTCTTTCTCAGCTTCCTGTGCTCATTGGAAGATGTAAACTTCGACTTTCTGCTCCAGCCCCGGCCACCATGCCTGGCTACCACAATGGACTCTTTTTTGTTGGGGGGGAGGTCTTTTTGAGACAGGGTCTCCCTGTAGCCCCAGCTGTCCTGGAACTCACTCTGTAGACCAGGCTGGCCTTGAACTCACAAAGATCCACCTGCCTTGAATTCACAAAGATCCCAAGTGCTAGGATTAAAAGTGTGCACCCCCACACCCAGCCCATACAATGGACTCTTAATTCCCTGGAACCATCAATCATCAATCGTAAGCTCAAATAAACTCTTCCTTTTGTAAGTTCCCTTGGTCTCGGTGGTTTTATCACAGCAACAGGAACAGTGACTAACACGGGTAGAGTTCTCCGTAGGTACATATTATTCTGATGTCATGATGCTGAGAAATGATGAAATGCATTTGCATTTTCTTATTTTCACAGTTTCTCAGTTTGAATGGTAAATATCAATAAACACAGCCCCCATACATTAATGCTCTTTGGGGCCAGCAATAATTTTTAAGAGCTTAAAAAGAACCTGGAAACAAGTGGCTGCTCTGAGAAGGCCTGAGAGCCAGGGCTTGAGAAGACACCAGGCCTTCACACATCGTCTTTCCTGCTTGGTGGGTCAACCCCGGACTCCCGGATCTCTGGCAGTTAAGGATTTAGTGGGCAAGCCAACATAACAGCCAATATAACCCCTAAAGGTACCCAGGCCTTGGACTTGCTCTGTGGCCAGGCTTCCTTCCCCTCCCCAATTCCCGAGCCTTCTCCTTCTAGCTTTCCCCACCATCCAACAGAAATAAAATGTGAGCCATATGTGCAGTTTAAAATTCTCTAGTAACCACATTTCCATAAATAGGGGAAGATAATCATTTTATATGTTAATAACTTAAGTCTGTATAGCACATCCAAAATACTATCATTTCAATCTATGATTAACACAAATAATTAATAATGAGATCTTTTAATTTTGTTACTAAATCTTTGACTTAGATTTTCCAGACATCTCAAGATCAATGTGACATTTTCACTAGAAAAATTTGATCTGAATATAGATATAAATTTTATGGTGGAAAAAAGTAGACTTGAAAACTTTTCTAGTTGGAGACATGGCTCAGTGGTTAAGAACATTGGCTGCTCTTGCAGAGGACCCAAGTTTGGTTCCCAGCACCCACATGGTAACGAACAACAGTTCATAACTCCAGTTCCAGGGGACCCGAGGTCCTCTTCTGACCTGTGGGTATTACATGACATCAGTACACTTACATTCATGCAATACATTCAAACTCATAAAATGAAAATAATAGGCCCAGCATGGTGGTGCATGCCTTTAGTCCCAGCACTCGGGAGGCAGAGGCCTGTGGATCTCTATGAGTTTAGGCCAGCCTAGTCTACATAGTGAGTTCCAGGACAGTTGGGGCTACAGAGAGACCCTGTCTTAAAAAAAAAAAAAAAAAAAAGCCGGGCGTGGTGGCACACGCTTTCATCCTAGCACTTGGGAGGCAGAGGCAGGCGGATCTTTGTGAGTTCAAGGCCAGCCTGGTCTACAGAGTGAGTTCCAGGACAGCTGGGAGACCCTGTCTCGAAAAGACTAAAAAAAAAAAAAAAAAAAGAAATCTGTTCTAATAACTGGATCAGGCATTTAAATATCAAATTTAAATTTAATTCACTATATAACTTGGGGGCTGGAGAGATGGCCTAGCGGTTAGGAGCACCGACGCTCTTGCAGAGGACCCGGGTTCGATCCCCAGCACCACATGGCGGCTGAGAACCGTCTGTAACTCCAATTCCAGGAGAGAACTCCAGTTCCAGGGGAATCTGAGACCTCTTCTGACCTCCGCGGCATTGCACGACACGGGTGCACAGACCTGCATGCAAACAATACATTCATACACATACAAAAATAAATAATAAAAAAAAAAAAATTAAAAAAAAAAAAAAAGAGTTAATATCAGAGCCTGGCATGGTGGCACATGCCTTTAATCCGAACACTCGGGAGGCAGAGGCAGGCAGATCTTTGTGAGTTCAAGTCCAGCCTGATCTACATAGGGAGATCCAGGCCAGCTGGGACTCCAGGGAAACTTGTCTCTAAAACAAAACAAAGCAAAACAAAAAAAATGGGTTAAGAGCAGAGTTCCCATGCTGAACAGCTACATGTGGCTGGTGGCTGACAGACTGGAAAATGTACAGGGTCTCCTCCTGCTCACTCTGTGATTAGCTGGGCGCTTGTTGTTGTTGTGGATTTGAGGTGTATGCTAGGCAAACACTATCACGGAGCCATACCCCCAGTGCTAGCTGTATTTTTAACTAAAATAAATGTGAAAGAGCAACAAATGTTCATTATTCAAAATTCAAATATTATAAAAGTGTAAGAAATAGAATACAATATGTCCTTTATTTCCTCCTCCTACACAACTGTTCTTAACAATGTGGTCCAGATTTTCCACCCTTTTTTCTCTATTATATTCTTATATTCACTGTTATTAATATTAATTTTTATAAAACAGGGTAATCCTTTTCAATCGTTGCTTCAATTAAACACACATGAATCACATCATGCTTGGAGGGTGAACAGACTAATAAGGTTTTGTTCTTTAAGACTCACACTCAAGTGAAGCAGGAAAAAAAAATAAGCAAACAAATGTTCTAAATTTCAAAGTAACAAACACTTTGAAAAAAATGAATAGGGAATTGTGACCTAGGGGCTGCTTTGGGGAAGAGAGCAGGCTTCTCTAAAGAGGTGACAATTGAGCCAAAAGCCCTCATGACTTAATCACACAGGGATTAAGTTTTGACACAGGAGTTTAGGATATAAAATAAAGAGCAGGTCTGTCCTGGCTACCCTAGACATCAAGATTTGTTTCCCAGAAGCAGATAGCTAACATCTTCCAGTGATGTCTTCCCAAGACAGTTGCATGATCTGTTTGCATCCTTGCAAGGCCTTTAGGAGGTGATGCCTGTTGTCTTCTGCTTTCATCACCAAATCTGGATGAAAGAAAGAAAGAGAGAGAGAGAGAGAGAGAGAGAGAGAGAGAGAAAGGAAGGAAGATAGGAAGGAAGGAAGGAAAGAAGGAAGGAAGGAAGGAAGGAAGGAAGGAAGGAAGGAAGGAAGGAAGGAAGAGAGAGAGAGAAAGAGAGAGAGAGAGAAAGGAAGGAAGGAAGGAAGGAAGGAAGGAAGGAAGGAAGGAAGGAAGGAAGGAAGGAAGGAAGGAAGGAAGAAAAGAAAGAAAGAAAGAAAGAGAGAGAGAGAAAGAGAGAGAGAAAGAGAAAGAGAAAGGAGAGGAGGGGAGAGGAGAAGAAAGGAAAGAGGAAAAAGGAAAAAGGAAAAAGGAAAGGAAAGGAAAGGAGGCCTCTAGGGGCTGGACAGATGGCTCAAGGGTTAAGAGCCCTGGCTATTGTTGCAGAGGACCAGGGTTTGGTTCCTAGCACCCACATGGTAGCTAACAACTGCAAGAAACTCCAGTTTTATGGGATCCAACATCCATTTCTGACCTCCATAGGCATATTGCACACAGGTGCCCTTACATATACTCAGGCAAAATATTCATACACATGATTTTTTTTTTTTGTCTTTTCGAGACAGGGTCTCCCTGTAGCCCCAGCTGTCCTGGAACTCACTCTGTAGACCAGGCTGGCCTTGAACTCACAAAGATCTGCCTGCCTCTGCCTCCCAAGTGCTAGGATTAAAGACCTGTGCCACCATGGCCAGAAGATATTTTCTTGTTTTTTTTTTTTTTTTTTTTTTTTAAAGAAACCTCTATATATTCTCTTTAAGTGCTCCATGTGGAAAGCCCGAGAGTCCTGACCTATGGTTGTAGCTCGGGGCATTTGACAAGCCTTCTTTCCACCCCCTCCTCCACCATCCCACCCTTCCACCCTCGTCTTTTCTTCCTCATCTACCCAACATAGAAATTATGCCAGAAACCCTGGGTCCCCTATGGTCTGTTCAGCAGTAGTGACACTAGGTTCCAGAGCTGCCTTTTCCTTCTAGTGTTTGGTTTTACTTCTCATGAAATCCTTGTTCAGATTCTCCATGTTTGTTTGTTTTGTTTTGTTTTGTTTTGGGGGGGGTTAGTATTATTTTCTTATGTCTCCAGAAGAAGACATTTAACATCGAAGGCAGGCCAAAATCAGGATTGGCTTTCTGAAGGCTAAGACTTCATTTAACAGTGGACTGCACAGATACAGATTGTGGAGAAGGAATGTGGATTGTGAAATAAGGTGAGCGTTGACGTGTGTAAGACTCTGAGCACGTGAAGGTTTGAAGGCTCCCTTAAACATATTTGTTAGAACTTGACATGTTCAGGTAGGATAGAGAAATCAAAGGAAAAATTGAAAGACTTGAACTTCAATGTTCAGCAGCCTTAATATTAATAACCCATGTTATTCTGGTTGTCACGTTTGTGGATATAGTAATTCAGCACTCAGCGACCCAACCTCTGTTCACTCATACTTCGCAGAAAACACCTGGTAGGACTTCTTTCAAATGCCAGCATTTGGTTCCTTCCAAGAGGATTATGTACTCCCTTTAATCCTTAAAAGATGTCACATCCATTCATATATGGGCAGCGTAACAAGACTCCATGGTCATTAAAAGAAAAGACCATAAGGGAGGGTGGGGAGCGCGTGCTGCCGAGAGCCGTCTGGAGGTTGGCGGCGCGGCCCGGCGCCCTCGCGGAGCCATCATGTGGCACAAACAGATTTATTATTCGAGGAGTTCGATTACCGGGTTAGTGCCAGCGCGGGGACTACAGCGAGGTCGCGCGCCTTCACAAAAGAGAGCACGAGGAGCATGTCATGTTGCCCAAGGACATAGCCAAACTGGTCCCTAAAACCCATCTGATGTCTGAATCCGAATGGAGAAACCTTGGTGTTCAGCAGAGTCAGGGATGGGTCCATTATATGATCCATGAACCAGAACCTCACATCTTGTTGTTCCGGAGGCCACTACCCAAGAAGCCAAAGAAATGAGGCTGATGAACCACTTTTCAGCCTCAAGCTTTATACGGCTGTCCTTATTCTGTAACATCTTTCTGATAGCATGATTTATTGCTTTCTTATTTCTCACTTTATATTTAAAGGATGTTCAATACACTGTTTGAATGTGCTGCTTTGCTTCTTGAGTAGAGACAACACCACACCCCTGTCAGATGGGTGCTCTGTGGGCCACAGCCTCATCTGAGTGTGGCCCGGAAGCCATAGAGTACTCTGTATCCAGCAGACCACATTTGCCATTTTGAGGAAGCATCTGAGAAAATCAGACTGTGGCTGTTACAGGGATTGTGTAAATTTGCTGTTTTGCTTTTTTCCTAATTGGTTTTGTATTTATGGTGACTTACGAATTTATGTTCAATGTATTGGAAACTTTCCATTTTATTTGACAAATCTGTTCCATGTTACAAGCCTTGATTAAAGAGTAAGTTTTTTTTTTTTTAAAAAAAAAAAAAAAAAAAAAAGAAAAGACCATGAAATGTGGGAGCAGGGGAGTGAGGTGGATCCAGGAGTAGTTAGATNTAAAAAAAAAAAAAACACATGTATAACAAAAATTTTAAACCCCTGAAGTAGGAGATTTAAAATGGCATCAAAAGATGGAAAGACCTCCCATGCTCATGGATTGGGAAAATTAATATAGTAAAAATGTCAATTTTACCCAAATTGATATACATATTCAATGCAATCCCAATCAAAATCCCTATGAGCTTATTCACAGACTTGGGAAAAAATCCTTAAATTCATATGGAAAAACAAAAGACCCGAAATAGGTAAAGCAACCCTAAGTGAAAATGCAATACAGAGGGGATTGCTCTTCCAGACTTCAAACTATATTTCAGGGCCATAGTCATAAAAACAGCCTGGTACTGGCACAAAAACAGACCCCTTCACCAATGGAACAAAATTGAAGATCCAAACTTGAGCTCATACAATTTCAGCCACATCATATTTAACAAAGGGGCAAAAAAAAAAACTCATTTGAGACAGGATAGCATCTTCAGTAAATGATGCTGGCAAAATTGGATCACTATTTGTAGAAGAACAAAATTAAACCCCTACCTCTCACCCTGTACAAAAGTCAACTCCAAGTGGATCAAAGATCTCAACATGAAGCTTGAAACCCTGAAGGTGATAGAAGAAAAATTTCACAACAACCTACAAGACATAGGTGTAGGAAAAGACTTTCTAAATCAGACAGCAGCTGCACAGGAAATAAGGTCAACAGTCAACCAGTGGGACATCATCAAACTCAACTCAAAAGCTTCTGTACAGTGAAATAAACTATCAAGGAAGTGAAGAAAAACCCAGAGTAGGAGAAAATCTTTACCAGTGATATATCTGAGAGAACTTTAATGTCAAGACTATATAAACTATTCAAAAATCAAAGAAGTAAGGAAACAAATGACCTACTCAAAAGATGGAGTAAAAAGCTTAACAGAGACTTCACCAGTAAGGAATTAAAGATTTCTGAGAAACATCTTAAAAAGTGTTCAACATCATTAATAATTAAGGAAATGTAAATTAAAACCACTCTCAGATATCATCTTGCTCCAATACTGCTAGCTAAGATCAAGGAAACAGAAGTCAACAGATGCTCGGTAGGTTGTGTGGAAAGGGAAACTCATCCACTGATGGTGGGAATGTAAACTGGTACAACCACTATGGAAAACAGTGTGGAGAACACTTAAAAGACTCAAAATGAACCTCCCATTTGACCCAGTCATACCACTCCTGGGTATATACGAAAAAGACTCATCCTACCATAAAGATACATGCACATCCATGTTTTATGCAGCTCTCTTCATAATAGCAAAGAGTTGGAACCAACCCAAACGCCCCTCAACAGATGAGTGGATTACAAAAATATGGTACATCTACACAATGGAGTACTATTCATTCCTAAAGAAAGATGACATTATGAAATTTCAGGTAAATGGATGAAGCTCGGAGCCATTATGCTTAGTGAAGTAACACAGTCCCAGAAAAACAAATGAGAATTGTTTCCCTCATTTGTGGATGCTAACACCAAATTCCCCCAGATGAAAGGCAAGCTGAACAACATTACTGTTATATTTCTGTTTATCTGAAAGCAACTATGTTGTTAAAATGTAAATCTCTCAAGGGGATCTAGAATCCACCCAACACTTATCTTCAGACACTGTAATAACTGTATATGGGTGAAGAGTATATATTCATATTTTAAATTAATACAAAATTAATGGAGGAAAATGTAAATTAATTAATTAATTAATTAATTTTATATGTATGAGTGTAGTGTCTGCATGAAGGTTGGTGCACCTTTGTTGTGCAATGCCGAGGAGGTCAAAAGAGGGCTATGGATTCCCCTGGAACTTGAGTTAAAGACAGCTCATAGCTGCCATGTTGGTGCTGGGAATTAAACCCGGGTCTTCTGCAGGAGCAGTCAGAGCTCTTAAACTCTGTGCCATCTCACCAACATTGCAATCGTGAATTTCTAAGTGTAAAAATAAGACTGAGAGAAAGATGCAGGACAGTTATGGCAGAATGCACAATCTGGGGTGGAGTGGTAGAGAAGTGAAAAGAAAATATGCCTAAACTGAATTGAATAGTGATGTTTGAAATACACAAAATATCAATAAAACCACACACAAAAAATATTTTACTAAAAAAGTTATGAAAAAAAGAGGACAAAAAAAGCAAAACAAACAAAAACAAAAACAAAAAATAAGACACAAATTAATGAAAACCAAACACATCTTCATTGATTGGAAAACAGAATGTCCTTAAAATTCATATATTACATGGCCGGAGAGAAGGCTCAGTGGTTAAGAGCAACAACACCTCTTGCAGAGGACTCAGGTTTGATTCCCCACACCAACATGGCAGCTAAGAACCATATTTAACTCCAGTACCAGGGGAATCCGACGCCATCTTCTGACCTCTGCAGCATTACATGACATAGATGCACCAACCTACATGCAGACCATACACTCATACACATAAAAAATTATAAATAAATAAATTAAAAAATGAATATATTACTCAAAACAATTTCAGGTCATTTTTACATAAATAAAGCTATTAAAAAAAAAAAAAAAAAAGAAAAGACCATGAAATGTGGGAGCAGGGGAGTGAGGTGGATCCAGGAGTAGTTAGATGGAGGGGTGGGACATGAGTATGATCAGAAGTTCAAAGAATTAAGAATATGTATTTAAATAGTTCACTGAATCATTAGACTCTATGCATGTGAAGAAGGACCTGACCAGAATTATCTCAAACTCCTTTATTTTTTAAAAGATTTTTAACTTGCATTTTATGTGTGTGAGTGTGTTGCCTGCATGTGTGGAAGTACAGCAGATGTGTGTCTGGTGCTCATAGTGGCCAGAAGAGGGAGTCAAGTGCCCTAGAACTGGAGCTACAGATGGTTGTGAGCCTTCATGTGGGTGCTGGGAACCAAAATGAACTGGCTCTGCAAAATCAACAAGTGCTCTTAACTACTGAGCCATCTCTCCAGCTCCTATCTCAAGCTCTTTAAGTTGTGGGTCTCTTCCCACAACTGCCTATAGCTCCAGGTCCATGGAATCCAATATCTTCTTTTGGCCACTGATTAAAACATGCCCATGCCCACTCACAAATAAACAAATTTAAAATAAATAATTTTTATTTTATTTGTTATTTTTATTGTATGAGTGTTGTGGTAATTTGAATGAGAATGTTCCCCATAGACTCCAAGCTCTGTGCTGTTTGGGGACATCTTAGAAGATGTGGCCATGCTGGAGAAAGCATGGCAGTGGGGACAGGCTTAAGAGCCTTAAGCCTTGCTGGATTTCTGACTTCCTGTGACCCCTTGAAGACGTGAGCCCCTGCTTTCTGCTCCTGCTCTGGAACCTCTTGTTACCAAGAGGTAATTCCCCTGGAACTGTAAGCTCACATAAACTCTTCCTTTTATAAGTTCCCTTGGTCAGTATTTCTATCATAGCAACAGAAAAGTAACTAATACAAGTGTACTCCCTGCATGTATGTAAGTGCACCCATGTTATACAGCACCATTGGGGGTCAGAAGAGGGTGTCAGGTCCCCAGGAACTGGAGTTATGGACAATTGTTAGTCACTGTGTAGGTGCTGGGAATCAAACCTGACTCCTCTGCACTGAGCCATCTCTCCACCCCCTAAACTTTTTTTTTTTTAATCTTTTGAGACAAGTTTTCCCTGTAGCACTTTCTGTCCTGGAACTCTATGTAGACCAGGCTGGGCTTGAACTCACAAAGATGCACCTGCCTCTGCCTCCTGGGTACTGGGATTAAAGGTGTGCACCACCACACCCGGCAAAAATAAATATTTTTAAAAAATAAAAGATGAAGATGGCTCTGCTGGGCTGCGCAGGGGTGGAAGACTCAGAGGTGGGTGCTCCTGAGGCCACCCAGGGAGCCCAGAGCTCCAGACACCCACAGCTATGCTGAGCTTCTGTTTTCATCCTGGCCCAGATTCTGGAAAAGAAAGTACTTTCAAGGCAGAGCACTCAATCCGCCTTGTGACTCTCGAGCACTGCTGCCTGTCAGGAGGCAAGGGCAAGGTATAGAAGGGAGTTAGGGGCAATTGGGCTCTGTTGGTAAGAGAGCTTCTCCCCTTAGGAGAACAGAGAGGTTCAAAGAGCAGCAAATGTTTCAACCAGAAATGCGCCCATGTGGACCCCCAAGGGAACTTTACAAAATCAATCTCTTACTTCAAGCCCTAATGACTGAGTGGCTGGGTAGTATCCTTCCAGGCCCCACAGCCTGGCTAAGGCATGCTGACATTATTTTCAGTATAGTAAATCTATTTTCCAAAACTCTAGGTTCAGGGGCTGGAGAGGTGGCCTAGCAGTTAAGAGCACCGACTGCTCTTGCAGAGGACCAGGTTTCAATTCCCAGCACCCCCCTGGTGGCTAAGAACCATCTTTAATTCCAGTTCCAGGGGAATCCAATGCCCTCTTCTGACCTCCGCAGCATTGCACGACATGGGTGCACCAACCTACATGAGTACACTCATACACATAAAAAATAAAAAATAAATAAAAAATAAAAATTCTACGTTCAAATGTGTCCTCTTTGGATGTTGGGAGGGCAAGGCCAGAAATGGAATGACTTGGTACGGTGGAATTTGACAATGCCTTTCTCCCAGCCCCCAATTAAAGTGGCATCTTTATTTATTGTTTATTATTTAGTATTACTTTATTTTATATTATTATTATTATTATTATTATTATTATTATTATTTTGGTGTTTTTGAGACAGGGTCTCCCTGCAGCCCCAGCTGGCCTAGAACTCACTATGTAGACCAGACTGGCCTTGAACTCAAAGAGATCTGCCTGCCTCTGCCTCCCAAGTGCTGGGATTAAAGGCTTGTGCCACCATGCCCAGGCCCTAGACTTTCTTATGCATATGCTGCTTTGACAACTCCACTTCTTATCTAAGTTTATCTCTCATCCCTATCTACTGTCTCCACATGTTTAGTCTCCAATCCTCTAACGTCAGCCCGGATATCTTAGATGACTTTCTACCTGGATGCCTGACCTCTCAGTATCCTTCTGTTTTGTTTGTTTCCGATGCTGCCTGCCCTCTGTATAAACAGAACCTCCCCGGTTTTCAGTATCCACCACCAATGTGGTATCATTGTCATTATCAAAACAAATAGTTTACATTAAGGTTATCTCCTAGTGTTATACATTCTGTTCCAGTTGGACAAATATTTAATGACATTTACTCACCATTACAGCATTGTGCAGAATAACTTCACTGTCCTAAGAGATCATTGTTTTCTTCCTATTCCTATTCCTTCTCTTTCCAATCCTGTTTTCTTCCTATTTCTTCTTCCATCCTTCATATATAACCCCTGGAAACCATCCATTTGTGGTGGTTTGTTGTTGTTGTTGTTGTTGTTTTGTTGTTCGTTTTGTAGCCACAGCTGGCCTGGAATTTGCCATGTAGACCAGGCTAGCCTTGGTCTCATAGAGATCCCTAACTTCTTCTTGAGTGCTGGGATTAAATATTTCATTTTTTGTTTTGTTTACTATTTCCATAGTTTATAGTCTCCCAGAATGTCAAACTGTTGGAATCATATATTATGTATGCAACCTTTTCAAATTGTTTTCTTAGATTCAGGAATGAGAATTTCAGTTTCTTGCATGTCTTTTCATGGGTTGAAAGCTCATTTCCTTTTAGCATTTTTAGCAGCCACTCTCTGGGGTTCGCCTACCAAAGACATCTCGGTTGTTTCCAAGTTCTGACAGTTATGAATTAAGCTGCTGTGAACATCTATGGTTTTGTGCAGACATAAATTATTGATTCTTTTGGGTAAACAACAAGGAATATGATTGCTGGAGCCAACAGTAAAAGAATGTTTACTTTTACAGAAAATGCCAAACTGTCTTCCAAAGTGGCTGCACCGTTCTGCGTCCCTATCAGCAATGTGTATGAGTCTGCTCCTCCACAGCCTTGCCAGCATTTGGTGGTGTCCATGGGATCCAGTCCTCTATCACGTATAGGTTTTGCAAATATTTTCTCCTAACTTATGGCTTTTCTTTAATCCACTTTACAGGACTTTTTTTCTCAGAGCAGAAATTTTAAGTTTTTTAAAAAGTATTTTATTTATAATTTTTATTTTCTCTGTGTGAGTGTATTACGCGCATTTATGTGAGTGCACCCATATCACGCAGTGCCGAGGAGGTCAGAAGAGGGTGTCAGATCCCCAGGAACTGGAGTTAAGGGCTGTTCTTAGCCACCACTGGGTTCTAGGAATCAAACCCAGGTTCTCTGCAAGGTCAGTCTTCTTAACCACTGAGCCATCTCTCTAGCCCCAGAAATTTGAAGTTTTTATTAAGTCCAGCTTCTCAGTTCTTCTTTCTTCATATCCTTTTCAAACTTGAATCTGAAGTTACGATCTACTCTTCAACAGCAGATTACAGCAGGAAGACTGAGCAGTGAGCATGTCTGGTGATGACCTCCGTGTCATCAGGTTACTGACAGCTGACCCTACTTCTTCCAGGGTTTGGTGGTCTCTGGGATTTTAGATGGCATATTGGTTACTTTTCTTATTGTGACCAAGTACCTGGCAAGAAGCAACTTAGGGAAGAAAAATTGATTTTGGCTTATGATTTGAAGGGTAGAGCCTTCTTGGTGGAGAAGGCTTGGTGCTAGAAACACAAAGTTTCTCACTTTTATCTTGCCAGACCAGGAAGCAGAAAGAAGTCAGCTGGGAAGTAAGGCTAGGCTCTAACATACCTCAGCCTCCTGACCCATGACCCACTTCCTCCAGTTAGTCTCCAGAACCTACAGGTCCCACAGCCTCCCAGAACAGCACTACCAGCTTTAGAATAAGTATTCAATCATGAACCTATTGGACATTCCATCCCCAAGCTGAGAAACAGCTTCGTGGAGTTTTCCCACCTGTGCTCATTCGTTTGCGTCAACTTGACACAAACTAAAGACACCTGAGAGGAGGGAACGTCAATTGCAGAATGCTCTCCATTAGACTGGCCTGTGGCCATGACTATGACACATTTTCTTAATTGTCAGTTGATGACAGCGGACCCAGCCTAACGCAGGTGGTACCATCCCTGGCAGGAGGGCCTGGGCTATTTAAGTTAGCCAAGGGTTGGAGAGATACCTCAGCAGTTAAGAGCATGGGCTGCTCTTACAGAGAACCTGGGTTTGAGTCCCAGCACCCACATGATAGCTAACAATCATCTGTAACTCCAGTTTTAGGAGATCTGACATCCTTTTCTGACCTCCTCTGGCATTTGCACAACATGGGTGCACTTACACACACACACACACACACACACACACACACAGCCTCACCTCCGTGAAAGCTGTAGATCAGATGTCCTGCCGAGGACTCAGACTTGGCCTTTCTCAGCACAAGGATGATGGAAGGAATTAAAACTTTGTGAAAATCTGGTTTGGGGCTGGAGAGATGGCTCAGTGGATTAGAGCACCGACTGCTCTTGCAGAGGACCTGGGTTCGATTCCCAGTACCCACATGGCAGCTAAGAACTGTCTTTAAACTGGGTGTGGTGGCGCACGCCTTTAATCCTAGCACTTGGGAGGCAGAGGCAGGTGGATCTCTGGAGTTCAAGGCCAGCCTAGTCTACAGAGTGAGTTCCAGGACATCTGGGGCTACAGGGAGACCCTGTCTCAAAAAGACCAAAAAGAAAGAGAGAGAGAGAGAGAGAGAGAGAGAGAGAGAGAGAGAGAGAGAGAGAGAGAGAAAAGAAAATCTGGTGCTCAAAACTATCCTGTCTTACCAGGTTCCAAATCCCCTTGGTAGTCTATAATAGCCCAAACTCAAAATACTTTAACCCAAAACAGATGGGACATTAACTACAAAGTATCAGAATCAGCAAGGTCTTCACCCCAAATTCAGCATCCTTGCCTCAAGCAGCCAGCTTCGTGATTCATCCACTCATCTAAATAAAACCAGTTCCATCTTCTCTTAGAGCAACAGCCAATACAGAATGGCTTTCCCTTTCCTTTTGTGTCTTGCGTGGAAAAGCTGGGTTGATTAAAAAATAAAAGTTGCCAGCTGGTCAATATCTTTGATCTGTGCTTTGAAGTTAAGGTAATAAGCCTTTCAAGCAAACTATGAACTAAAACACCGTGAGCAAACTCAGGAGAACCTTTGCACAGATGCTTTCCTGTTACTACATGACATGGTCTTCATATCAGATGCTTCGAAGCTAATCAATCTGATTATAGTACCATTAGTCTCATTTCCAAACCTGATTAGCCACTCTGGTCTTATTTCTTTCAAAGATTAATTTTAGGGTTTTCTCAAATAGAATCAAATGTTGACCAAAATACAGTACATGAAAAGCATTAACATTATCATGGTAATAGTGTACATTCCCTTCCTATCAAAGCCTGTAACATATCTGCCCACAATGTGCAATTGAAAATCCTTTCTGCCTAACCTCAGAAGAAGAGCAAAATGCTGAACAGGAATGGAACATCCTGTCAAGAGTCTTTTTTTGTTGTTGTTTATGTTGCTCTAATTTATACAAAAATCAGATTTATCTTTGTTGGACTAAGTTCAACTGATTCAGGTCCAAGCAGCTGACAAAGATACAGTATCAAACGCCTTTAAGAAATAACTTTGAGGGCTGGAGAGATGGCCTAGCAGTTAAGAGCGCCGACCGCTCTTGCAGAGGACCCGGGTTCGATCCCCAGCACCCACATGGCGGCCGAGAACCGTCTGAAACTCCAATTTCAGGAGAACTCCAGTTCCAGGGGAATCCGAGACCCTCTTCTGACCTCCGCGGCATTGCACGACACGGGTGCACAGACCTGCATGCAGACAGTACATTCATGCACATACCGAAATAAATAAAAAATTAAAAAAAAAATATTTAAAAAAAAAAAGAAATAACTTTGAGGGCTGGAGAGGTGGCCTAGCGGATAAGAGTGCCAACTGCTCTTGCAGAGGACCTGGGTTCGATCCCCAGCACCCACATGGTGGCTGAGGACTGTCTTTGGCTCCAGTTCCAGGGGAATCCGATGCCCTCTTCTGACCTCCGTGGCACTGCATGACACCTACATGCAGACTGTACATTCGTACACATAAAAATAAATAAAATAAAACAAAATAAACATTTAAAAAAGAAATAACTTTGAAAAAAAAAGAAAAAAGAAATAACTTTGGCTGTCAGGCATGGTGGTATATACCTTTAATCATAGCACTTGAGAGGCAGGCAGATCTTTGTGAGTTCAAGGCCAGCCTGATCTACAGAGTGAGTTCCAGGACAGCTGGGGCTATAGGGAGACCCTGTCTCAAAAAGACCAAAAAAAAAAAAAAAGAAAGAAAGAACTTTGTAAACAGCTACTGATGCCTATGCTCTTCTATTTGAGTAGTCAAATGCTCTTTATGAATTAGCAATGGAATTTGACAGAACCGATTTTCCTTGGAAAGTCTAGGAGATGTTCTATTTTTAACCAGAAGCTTAAAAAGTGTGATGACATCAATGTTTTATATTGAATCTGCCTAAGACCTCAAGAGGAAATTCTTATCAAGGAAGCAGCCAAATGGCAAAGATGAGGGGTGGACTGGAGAGACCCTGGCTAGAATTCTTGGTTGACATCTTTATCTTTATTCCTTTGTCATAAAATTCTGGTGTCTGTGTGGCACCAGCTTTTGGGAGATGGAGGCAGAGGATCTAAGTCAGCTGTGACTATGTAGCAAGTTCAAGGACAGCGGGGATTGCATTAGATCATGTCTCAAAAAAAAGCCAAAGTCAGGGCTTCATTTGATAGAAAAATAAGTTGGAAATGGCTTTGGTTTGCTTTTTTGAAAAATGAAGGAAACTTTCAAGAGAATGAAAATAAGCCAAGCATGGTGGTCATACCTTTTAATCCCAATACTTGAGAGACAGAGGCAGGCAGATCTCTGAGATCCAGGCCATCCTGGTCTATATAGTGAGTTCCAGGCTACGTGGGGCTACATGGAGACCTTGTCTAAAAAGAAAGGAAAAAGAAAACAAAAAGAAAACCACTACAACTCAGGAAACTAGAAATAATTGCCAGCACTTCTAATAGTGTACATGTGTCTTAAACCAGTATTTTTGAAGATGTGGAGCCTGTAAGTCTGTAGATAGATGATAGATGATAGATAGATGATAGATAGATAGATAGATAGATAGATAGATAGATAGATAGATATACAGATATACCTATAAGTATAGTTTCTTTTTAGATCTGACTGTTACCCAGGCTGGACTCAAACTGACACTCCTCCTGCCTCATGCTCCCTAATAACTGAGATCATACTGCCATACCCTACTTATATGTGATTTTAAAAACAAATTTTAAAAATATTTCCTTATATGTGTATGAGTGTATTGCCTGCATGTATGTAAATGCACACACGTGATGCAGCACCCAAAAAATCAGAAGAGGGCAATGCACTTCCCTGGAACTGGAGTTATGGGGGGTTGTTAGCCACCATGTGGGTGCTGGGAATAGAACCTGGGTCCTCTGCAAGAGCAGCCAGTGCTATTAACTGCTGAGCCATTTCTCCAAAAATCTAGAGACAATTTTTTGAATGTAACCACTGATAAATGAGGAAAGAAGCATGGCCATGCCTACTGTAGTCTTCCTGGTTCCCCACAGATCTTGGGGAGAAAATCGAACCAGTTTGAGCAGCACTCACTGACTCTGAGCCCTGTGTTGCTATCATCCCCTGCAAGCCTTAAAAATATGTCAGGTGCTGATAAAGAGGTGTTGCGGTAAAGAGGATAGAGAGGGGCTAGGAATGACTTGTACATCAGTTTTCTGAGGCTGCCATAACAAATTATCACAGATTTGGTGGTTTAAACCGAAGAGAACATTTTTCTCTAGCAGATCTGGAGGCCAGGAGTTCAAAACCAATGTACTAGAAGAATACTCTGCCCAGAACACCCTGCCCACCACTGTCCCTGTCTTACAAAGATGCTGCCATTTCATTTGGGGTCCAGCCAAATGATTCAGAATGGTCTTATCTCAAAATCCATAACATAAATTACACCTGTGAGTGATTAGGGATAAGAGGGGTGGATGGACACTTTTATATTCTATGTTATAAGGGTGAATTTGTATGTCATACTGTAAAAAAGAACCTGCATGTACACATTGTAAATAATTCAACACTGACGCACTACCGATGGTTTATTTGTTCTGAATTAATCCATATTCCTGGTGACACTGCAGAAGGACTGCAAGACTCAGCGGCCTTGGCAGTATATAAATCCAGCTGCACAGAGAGAGATGACGAAGAGAGGGAAGAAGGAGAGAAGCTCCAACACCACGAATCTCAGGACAAGACTGACCACCTGCCCATAAGGCCAAGACTAAGCTTTGGAATGACTGACTGCCTCTATTTCCCCACCCTATATAATCTGCTGGCTGGAGGTGAGATGTGAGGCAGTTCTCTGTCTTTTCAGATGCCTGGCTCTCTGAATAAAGCACATCTTAAAGATTCAATTCCCGCTTTTGTTCATTGCCCTTTGTATGACCAGCAGTTCCAGCTCGAGTATTCTGGTTACATAGGACCCCTTTTCCACAGGTTCTAGAGACAAAGATGTGGACACGTCTTTTTGAAGAGTCACCATATAACACAATACAGGTTGCTACTGATGTTCCTCGTAAGGTGGTTCAGAAAGCCCTTTTTACTAAAAGAACAGAGAGCAGAATATGATGAGGATCACATGGCTATGTTTACATAGGATCAGAAGGAGAAGCAAGGCTTGAAGCAGGAATTGTTCTGCATGTCCCAGTAACTCCAAGGAAGCCTTATGGTGGGAGTAGCATAAATCGGAGAACATGAGAAGGGATAATCCACAGTGAGTGAGTGATCTGCTTGCCATGTGTGATAGCATAGTGTCCTCTCCCTCTGAAGGTCGCAAGCTGCTTCCATTATGCAGCCCACCAGAGGCCAATGAACATAACACCTGGTGGTACCTGCTAAGAACACCATACTGCCAAACTATCTCCAAAAATGTTCAAGAAGTTCCAGTCTACTAGCCATACCCCTACCATGCCGTAAACTGTCACCTGCATTTGTTCCCTTTCTCTTGTTGGGAATAAATACCATAACCAAGGCAAATTATAGAAGGAAGAGTTTATTGGGCTTAGAGTTCCAGAGGAATAAGAGTCCATCATGGCAGGGAAGCAGGGCAGGAGGCTCAGCAGAAAGCTGAGTGTTCACATCATCAAGCACGACAGGAAGGAGAGAGAGAGAGAGAGAGAGAGAGAGAGAGAGAGAGAGAGAAAGTGGGGCATGGCTATGAACTCGCAAAGCCCACCCCTGCTGACCTGCTTCCTCTAGCAAGGTCACACCTTCTAAGCCACAAACAGCACCACCAACCCGGGCCAGGATTCAAGTTCTCCCCATTCAGGGTCCTAAGACCTATAGGCAAGCAGCGCCCCACCTGAGTCCCTCAACTCGTGTCCCTTCCTCCATTAGGTAATTCCTTTTGCCCTTTCCTACACTCCTCACACATGGCTGCCTGACACCCAACACGATGGAGCAGGATAGTTTCTGCTGGTGTGTCTTCTCATCACTCTTCTTGAGAGCAGGAACCAGTTCATCCTCATAGTCCCATCCACACTGAGTCTGGCATGCTATAGACACCCAACAATGCCTGTGAATGAGCGAATGAAGAATGCAGATCCCGTTGTACGCATGCTTGGAACGCAACCCAGTTAAACTCCAAAGAAACTTTTAGTTCTAAAAGATTAATTTTAACCAAACAATAAGTAAAACTAAGACTCTGTTGATCCTGAAACTTGGAATAGGAAACATGACTTTGCTTTCTCTGGTCACAGACAAGGTGATACCTGGAGGTAGGAGGCCTGAGCTTGCTTCTAGCTTCATCATTAGCTGTGTGATCTCAGGCAAGTCACTTAACACCATCCCCACCCCATCCCCAGGATCTAGGTCTCCACCAAGGAACACAGAGTATTAAGAAAAGCCTAGAATACAAGGTCCTTTCTCAGTCAAAATGCTCCAGGCTTCAGGTGATATCCTAGGGCTAACCTGGCATTATAATTACTCATTTAAATGAAAACTGTGCTCTGACAGGAAACCTTTACAACCAACAGTAAAGTTTCTCAGCTAGCTGCCCACAGCTGTCTAGGCCCTTCCAGGCATCCGAACTGAGCTGAAGAACCATCTTCTTCATGATTCTCACTTCCTAATAACTTCATGTGGTTTTGCAAAAGTCTTTGAACTTCCTTTGACTCTTCTGTTGAAAGACTCAAAAGTAGAAAGGAATGAATGAGTACTTATTCCCAGAAAGCCTGAGCGTGAGCCTGGACCTACCTTCTAGAAGCTGGAGATTCATTGAATTTTTATACATTTGTCAGTCGTGAGTTTGTTTTATTTATTGGGACACAGTCTTCCTGTATAACCCAGGCTGGCCTCAAACTCTTGAGACTCCTCCCTCCGCCTCTTTGAATTCTGGGGTTACTAGCACCATCATGCCCACCTGAATTGCTTTTGGAAAATTAGTTTTAGATCTACATTTCATTTCTAAAATCCACATGAACTTAGTGTATCTGCCTGTTAAAAAAAAAAAGTCTAATTTCCTCCCTAAATCTTTGAGGGAAACTGTTGCTTACTGTTTCATTTGTTTGGAGGTTCTGGTGGTAGTCCAGGTCCTCCACTGAGACCTGAAAGACCAAGTTTGTTGAAGAGGGAGCGGGACTACCCTCACTGTTGAAGAAAACAGTGCCCCAAAGACCTGCAGGCAGGAAAGCCAGTGAGACCTACAAGCCTAGTTCACTGTGTGCCCTCACCACCACCAGCGGCCCAGCACACCGTTCCTTCATTGCTCTGATAAGCTGAAGCTGGATGGACTTTGGGGAAATATCGTTAAACATGAGAGCGAGCCAAAGGGAAATAAGCACGGAGAACAGTAGAAACAGTCCTGCTTGGCAGGCGCCGGCCTGATCTATACATAACAGATTAGTTTCTAGGCCTAGGTCTGGTCCCTTCTCAGTGGTGATTCATGGTTAACCTACTCTGACACACAGCCTCTGGCAAAATATGCTTCCTCCTGTGGATGCAGTTCAAGCTAGATCTTTGCTGGGCCAGCCCCAACAACCTTTCCGCACAAGACCTGAGCAGATGGGACATCTTAACGATGAGGCAAATGTCCTGGTGCCTCTGAGATCCCATCAGAGTGACAAGCATCTTTTCTGGTCTTCTCCACAAACCTTGCCCTGGGCATCCCTGGACTGTGAGTGTTTCCTCGTTGTTACAAATCCCTCCTTAGGGTGGAAGTCAGTCCCTTTTGTCTTCTTGCTTTCAAAGCATGTATCCTTTCATTTCTTGCATGCACTTTCACAATATTGGCAGAAAATGCATTTCTCATATGCCTTCCCTGAGGTGTTTTAGCTTCTCACTGATCCACATTTGTTTTTTCTTCCTAGAAGTTTATCTCCTACCATCCCTGAATGCCTTCTCTAAGCTTTCCCTTTAAGCGTCTACCTAAATGTCTCCATGTAACATGTCTCCTTGTGAGCAGAGGAGGGGGGCTGGTGGCTCACTGTGGGGGGGTGTCCCAGGAATCTTCAGCCCCCCCCCCCCGCAAAGGTGATGAGGACAACCGACCTTGAATAACTGGGTTTATTGAGAAGGTCAAGAGGCTCCAGAATGTCCTTCCGAACTGTTCTCAGAATTGCTGTTGTTATCAGGAACAATATCTTCAGGGGTGATTTGTATAAAAATTGTCAACTGTTGGTTTGAATTACAAATGAGTAAGAACATTCCCAGGTTACCTTACCAAACGCAAATGTCACAAGGCAAATAGAAAGGTTAAGATGAATTAGAAATGCTATAACCTGAACCATTCCTTACCATAGGTTTGGATGGAGCTTGGGAGACAGTTCAAAGATAAAACTGAGAGAAAGTACCTGATGTTCAGTAGCTCTAAGATAAATAGTGCTTTATAAGGTATTATAAAGTACAGAGTTGAAAGAGTTCTTGTTATCTATAAAATGTAAGCTTTATGCAATTCATGAAGAATGTTGTTACACCACCCTTCAAGTTGTTCCTGGTATAATATCTCCATTAAGCTTGACATCTAAAGGGAGAAAAAAGTTCATTAAGATATTGACATTGGAATTAAAATCTAAAAAGATTATACATTGTAAGAAGAGAGAAAAAAAAAAAAAAAAGAAGAGAGACAATATTACTCCCTACAAAAGTATTATATATTTTCTTTTTTTGTTTGCTTTTTGTTTTTTAGCCAGGGTTTTCCTGTAGCCCCAGCTGACCTGGAACTCACTATGTAAACCAGGCTGGCCTTGAACTTAAAAAGAGAGTATGAAGAAAAAAAAGAGAGTATGGAAGTGGGGCATGGTGGCGCACGCCTTTAATCCTAGCACTTGGGAGGCAGAGGCAGGTGGATCTTTGTGAGTTCAAGGCCAGCCTGGTTTACAGAGCGAGTTCCAGGACAGCTGGGGCTACAGGGAGACCCTGTCTTGAAAAGACCAAAAAAAAAAAAAAGTATGGAATTCAGGATGGGGAGGGTGGGGGAATGCGGGAAGCACAAAACATAATTAAGTGTGGCTATGAGGGTCTCACCTTCTGTTTAATGTCTTCACAGATACTTATTGCAGTGTTTAAAAAGTCAAAGCAGGGGCTGGAGAAATTGCTCAGTAGTTAAGAGCACTAGCACTGACTGCTCTTGCAGAGGACTCAGGCTCGATCCCCAGCACCCACAGGGCGGCTGAGAACCGTCTTTGACTCCAGTTCCAGGGGAATCTGACACCCTCTTCTGACCCCTCGGCACTGCACGACATGGGGTGCACAGACCTACATGCAGACAGTGCACTCATACACATAAAAAAATAAATAAAATTAAAAAAAATAAAAAAATAAAAAGTCAAAGCAACAAACAAAAGGAGAAAACAAAACTGACAAAGTCTAGAAATGTGTACATAGAAAACACATTAGGCTTCTCCGCTTCTCCCTGAATAGCCCACTTCCTCATCTTACCATGCATATCGAACCACAAGTTTAACATGCATGTGGGAAAATTGGACAGGAAGTTCATAGAAGAGGAAATTACCCCTAAAAGCTACAGATGAGGAATTACCTAATCCAGACTGCTAGGATTCTGGCCTGGCCCCCTTCCCCACCCCCCACACCCCACCTGAGCTGCCACCATCTCTTCAGTGATCAATTAGCATTTCACCCCACATTTGCATTGTAACTAGTACACTGGTGAATATATTCAGAAATATAACTGGCTCTGTATGGTAAATGTATCATAGTGTGCTAATTTTCCTAGGGCGAATACTGTCACTGCAGCCAGTTTCAAGGTACCAATGTAAAACTACCAGACACAGAGTTGGGAAGTGTCATCACCGTGGACTCTCAGGAGCTGGGTCGAGCTAGCTTTTTCACTACTAACTAAAATATTTTCCTTATACTTTATTATTTGGCTAAGTAGCTCAACAGTTGGCATTTTAGACACGCATCTGTTTCTTCGGTTTCAAAAATGGCAAAATAAGAGCTGCTCCTCCAGGCATACAAAGTTTTCGAATCGTGTCAATCCTGCTCCCTTCTTTCTCTTTCCTTCCTCACATGTTCTATCTTCATTCCTCTTCCTCATAGTGAAGGCAAAATCCCACCAGAGGGCCCAGGGAAGTGCTACTTTGAGCCTAGGAAATAAAGACATGCTCCTGTTTGTGGTAAGCTGGAATGTGGGGTCAAAACCAGCAAGTCAAAAGTGAAGAGAGGAAAGAAAGAAAAAGAAAGAAAGAGAAAGAAAGAAAGAAAGAAAGAAAGAAAGAAAGAAAGAAAGAAAGAAAGAAAGAAAGAAAGAAAGAAAGAAAGAAAGAAAGGAAGGAAAAGAAAAGGGGGAGGGGAGGGAAGGAAGGAAAGAAAGAAGGAAGGGAGGGAGGGAGGGAGGGAAGGAAAGAGAAGGGGGAAGATCCATTGACGTTTACCATGAACAGCTCTACCTGTAAAGGGTTCTGTTTGTGTTTGGCTTTCTCTCTTAGGTAACAGCTCTTTCTTGGTGGCAGACCCTCCATAACAGTGAGTTCCACATTGTGGAAGATTCTATAGCAGTAATGGCACTAACTTCTACAGGCCATTACTTCTACAGGCCATTACTACTACAGGCCATTACTACTACAGGCCATTACTACTACAGGCCATTACTACTTTACAACGTGCATGAATAGGTTTTAGTGGGTCTGCTCCTTTCCCTATGTCTTCACATGTCTCCTTGAAAATGCAGTCCTGATTCCAAATCTATTGGATCCATATTGACTTCAACTTTAATACTCAGATAATTATAAATATATAAAGATATAAATCATGCATTAACAAATGAAAGTCATAGATTTTAAAACTCTCTACTCTCCCTCCTCCAACAATGAAGGTATACCTCTTTCTCTTCAGAGACACATTTCTAGCAAGTATGGCATACCCCGCTTCTTCCTCACTCAGCCCCCCACACAAATTTCACTTCATCCATTTGCCTGGCATAACTCTGGCGGAAATTGCCCAAGATATTTGCATTCTTTGTTAATACATATTTGCAAATACTTTCATACATCTTCCCTAAGGGGTGGAGTCTAATCCCCTCCCCCAGCAGAGTGGAATGTACTTAGTGACTCACTTCTAGTGAGCAGACTGGGACACAAATGATGGATTATCACTGCCAGGTTATGTTAGAAAAGAATACATTCTCTCTTGGATCACTCCTATGGAAGTAGGTATGAATTGTGTAGTCTCTGGGAGTCCACAAAGGAAGATCTGAAATCTGTAACTGTCAGCCATCTTGAATTAGAGCTTTTGGCTGCAGTCAACCCTTCAGAGACAAGTTGACCACACACTCATGAGGGGCCCTCAGCCTGAACCACTTTTGATTCCTAACCCTAAGGGCCTGTGTGAGAATAATTAATGTGTGCTGTTTTAAGTTGCTCTGCTTGGGGGTAATCTATTACACAATAATATGTAATTAACCCAGCACTCCAGAGAACAGATCTCCCGGCTGTGTTTCCACCCTTTGCTTCTCTTTGTTTATACATGGCATCCCTTCTTGTTTTGTATTCTCTTTCAGAATAACAAGCCATGCTTCTTCTTTTTTTTTTTTTTTTTTTTTTTGCATGTGTATGAGTGTACTGTCCTGCACGTAGGTATCTTAAAGGTGCCACCACATTCACATTCGAAAATGCATACCACCAATGCGAACCTGGTGCAGGAACAATGACGATGTTAGGGATACGCGATATCCCCCCACCTGTGAAATTCTAGGTTAGTCTTAAAAAAGACTCGCGGGCTGGGTTCTCCTTCTGTAGTCAATCATTGCAATGTGGGTTTCCAGAAGACAGCGCATCGGCAGAGCCATCGTACACTTAATCAGGTCCTCTGCAAGTCGTGAGAGGAATGGAGAACCAGAGCAAAGGATTCAAAGGAAAGCAGGGTGTCATTAAACACAAATTAACCTACAAAAGTAAAAAATTCAGAAAAGGGCAAAGGAAGGGCATTACATTTTTTATCAAAGGAAAAATTCACCAAGGAGATTTCACATTTATGAATATACATGCCCCAAGGATCCGTTGCGCTGGCACCAAAGCATAAACCATATGTCCAGTGACACAAGGCCACAGATTACATACTCTCATATAGGGAGACTTTCATACCTGCCTGAGTCATTTGAGAAGGCATGGTCCAACCAGATGAAGAATAAATAGAGAACATCTGAACTGAATGAATGCATACCCATGTGAACTCACGATTTTGACTTCACGCGAATGGTGGTTGTAGTTTGTCTTCAATGGCTGTGACAAAATGCCTGACATAAACAACTGGGGAGAAGCGGTTCATCCAGCTGCACTCGTCCCGGTGATTCTCACTCAGGAACTCAAGAAACCCAGACAGCGGCAGGACTGAGGCACAGCGCCAGGAGAAAACGCTGCCCCCATGTGGCTCTCCCGCCCATGCAGCGCCCTCTGATTTGGTAACAACCACCTCAAGCAACCACCATCCAGTGGGTGCCGTGAACTCCCCCACATGCTCCAACAAACAGTAAATACTCCAAAGTGGCCATATGCAGTCCAGGAGGAGCCATCCCACAATTGAAGGCAGCCATCTTACACGCCACGGTCTTGTGAAGAAATCGATCGCATCTGAGAAGCAAGCGCATCACTCAGCACACAGCACCACTCTGCACATGCTTCTTCTTTAATCTTCTCGCCTATCCTCTCCACACCTCATATGAGATTACAGTCTTCCCTGTCCAGCTCTAGAGGTGCTTTACACAGAGAGCACCCCTGCCATGGTTTCAGTTCCAAGCCTCACACCAAGCCACCAGAGCAATGGCTCTGATAAACCAGGATAAGTGTGACAGAGCACTTGAGAAGGCTGAGGCAGAGGATTTCCATGAGTGGGGCCAGCCTAAGTCACAGAGTATAACCCCATCTTAAAGACAAGACAAATAGAAAAACAACCCCCTCCTCCTCCAAAAGAGCTATGGTTGAAATCAGAAACCTTCAGGTGCGCTCAAAACTAGCCAAATTTGGAAATAGAGTATATTATAGAAATAATCAAATATAAAATGAAGTTCTAAGTTAAGTCACTCCATATCCGTCCATCAAGATGACTGGGTCCTGAATAAATGGGAATTATGGAAAACATCAGAGACAAACTGTTACACACAAGGGTAACCAGGGGCACCTGACGATGGAGGCAGATGAGGTGATACATTCATCCACCAGTCACAGAATGCAACGATTGCTACAAACCACCAGAAGCAGGAACGAGGATGGAGCAGCCCTGAGCAGGAGCCAACCCTGCCAGCGCTTTGTTCCCAGACTCTTGGCCTCCAAAATTGTGGGACAGAGAAGTTGAACTATTTGAGCCACCTGCGCTGTTGTGACATTTTGCCAACTATGCAGCCTTGTGGAAGTAACATAGCCACATGCTCCAGGAGAGGACCAGAGAGAGTGAATTGACATACCTATAACATAAACACGGTAACATCAGAGTTCTCCTGATCAACACGGGAAAGTATACAAGCAAAGTAAGGAGATAAAGCAATAAACACAAACTAAATATCCGCTTGAGCCGGTGGAGGGATTACTGTAATCTCAGGCTCTACACACCAAATCCATTAAACAGAATGGTCAAGGCTGGCAGAGGATGGTCAATAAGCAAGTTAAGAGTGCCCGAAAAATGCGTCTTGCAAGATGACACAACTGGGTTTCGCTTCCCAGCAACCCACCACACGGTGGCGGGCCGTCTTTAACTCACATGTACCAGGGGAATCCGAACGCCTCTCTGACACTCCGCAAGGCAATCGGCACTGCCAACGGGTAGCCACAAACTACATGGCAGAAACAGTACATTCACTACGACACAATAAAAACTAAATTAAAAAAAAAAAAAAGATGGTCAGAGAGGAGACTGAGAAAGAGAGCCCACAACATGAGCAAATGGGAAGAAGACAAATACGCACACAGAATGCAGCCTCTGGCAATGAGAATACTCAGTAATGTAATGACTCATTCAGAAAAGGCTTAAAATAGGACACAAACTCAGCTTTATCCTTAGAGAAATGTTAATTTTTATATTTATAATTTTTTTTTGTCTTTTCAAGACAGGGTCTTCCTGTAGCCCCAGCTGTCCTGGAACTCACTCTGTAGACCAGGCTGGCCTTGAACTCACAAAGAACCACCTGCCTCTCTCTACCTCCCAAAGTGCTAGGATTAAAGGCGTGCACCACCACGCCTGGCGAGAAATGTTCTTGAATGCATATTGTGCCTGCAATCCTATACCAAGTAAAACTTCAAGACAAACAGAACACTGTGCTTCCAGCCAGGCTTCATCTTTGATGACAGCAAAAGCCAGTTGGACTTTCCAATTTATTCCCGACTTCTAGTTTGACAGTGTGACTTCTTTAAAGTGATCCTAGACTAAACTATCCTAACTACATCAAATAAGGAAACAAGAGTTTTGTTGAGATTCCCACAGAGGTGGATAAGAGAGTCCCCTAGTTTCATAAACATGCAAGCATTAAACATAGGGTCACTGCATCACTATCAGAAAATTTGTAAAAGAATCAGTCTTTCCAGGAGAGCCACCTGTAAGTTTTCTCTCTGGTAAAGAAAACCATGGTGAAGGCTGAACTCAGTGGGCAAAGGCACTCCTTGTACAAGCTTATCGACCGGAGTTCAATCCCCAGGATCCACGTAAAGGTAGATGGAGAGAACAGACTCCACAAAGTTATCCTTTGAGCTCCACACATGCGCCACGCATGAGCTCCTCCATCTCACACACATCATGCACACACATTAATAAATTAACTTAATAAATAAGTGGAAAACAGAGGATAAACTCAGTTTTCAAAAAAGTTTTTTTTGAGGGGAGTAAGGGGACTGGAGAGATGCTTTAGTGGTAAAGAGCACTGGCTGCTCTCACAGAGGACCCAGTCTTGGTTTCCAGTACCTACATGGTGTCTAACAATGATTACAGGAGATAGGATGCCCTCTTCTGGCATCAATAGGGAGTGCATACACATGGTGCATTTACATACTTGCAGGCAAAATGCTCATTCACGTAAAATAATAAATAAATAAATAAATAAATAAGATCTTTGACAGAGTATGGTGATGCATACCTTTAATCCCAGCATTCAAGAGGCAGAGGCAGTCAGTGCTCTATGAGTTTGAAGCCAGCCTGGTCTATATAGTAAATTCCAGGCCAGCCACACATAGTGAGACCCTGTCTCAAAAAATAAAGAAACCTGAGTGTGGTGGCGCACGCCTTTAATCCCAGCAACTGGGAGGCAGAGGCAGGTGGATCTCTGTAAGTTCAAGGCCAGTCTGGTCAACATAGTGAGTTCCAGGCCATCTGGGGCTAGAGGGAGACCAGGCCAGGCATACATAGGGAAACCCTGTCTCAAAAAGGCAAAAAAATAAATAAATAAAAGGAAAGGAAAGGAAAAAATATTTTTTAAAAATTTGGACTCTAGGGAGCTCAGTAGATAAAGTCACCTCACAAGCAGAAAAACATGAACTCAATCCTCAGAACCCACTAAAAAAGCCAGCTGTGGTGGTGCACACTTGGAATCTCAGTGCTGGAGAGGCAGAAACAGACGGATCCGTGGGCTTAGTGGCCAGCTGGTATAGTCTATTTGGCGAGCTCTAGGCCAGTGAGAGAACATGTCTAAATATATATATATATATAAGCAGAAAAACATGAACTCAATCCTCAGAACCCACTAAAAAAGCCAGCTGTGGTGGTGCAACACTTGGAATTCTCAGTGCTGGAGAGGCAGAAACAGACGGATCCGTGGGCTTAGTGGCCAGCTGGTATAGTCTATTTGGCGAGCTCTAGGCCAGTGAGAGAACATGTCTAAATATATGATATATATATATATAATATATATAATTATATATATATATATATTATATNACTCGAGATATAGTATTATATATTACATCGATTACTTATATTTATATATATATATGTTCATATCGAAAGATAGTATCTGAAGAAGACCACCAACAGTTAGACCTCTGCCTCTACATAACACGCATAGACATTTGCAATATACACATATCGCCCACACTGAACGAGTGCCACATGTTATACACACATACATACACATAAAATGTTATGGATGTTAAGCCTTAAGTTGGAGCTTTATTCAAGGTCTTCCTGTGTGCGTTTCACTCTCACTGTAATTACCATCTGCTTTATTCATTTCTGACTACCCAGTTATACTGCTAATTTAAGTAATATTTACTTTAGCTTTGGTCAATATTTGACTTTTTTAGTAATTGTTATACTCTTAGGCTGCTCAAACATTTATTAAGCACGTTAACATTGAGTCCTTTACCTCTTTAATATTTACTTTTTTTTTTTTGTCGTTTCGAGACACGGGTCTCCCTGTAGCCCCAGCTGTCCTGGAACTCACTCAGTACAGCAGACGGCTTTGAACTCAAAAGATCACTCTGCTCTGCTGTCCTCCCAAAGTGCTAGGATTAAAGGCGTGTGCCGCCACGCCCGGGCTGTAATATTTATCTTTAAACAGACCCAGTGTAGCATCTAGATTGTCATAGAATTCAGATGTTATGTTCAGTTTTCTTGCACAAAAGCCAAGCTACGTACCTGGCAAACTGTTGAGAAAAGCTGTTCTACAAAGAAGAACCAACCTGAATCAAGCCAGAAAGCCAGTTTTCTGAGGAACCTCAACTATAACCCACGTGGGAAGGAGATAGTCTTTCATTGAAAAATGCAAATTAGGCAGGGCGTGGTGGTGGCGCTGCCTTTCATCCTAGCACTTGAGAGACAGAGGCAGGCAGAGTCTTTGTGAGTATCAAGCCAGCCTGGTCTAGCAGAGTGAGTCCAGGACAGCTGGGGCTAACAGAAGACCCTGTCTAGAAAAGACAAAAAAAAAAATAATAATAATAATACAAATTAACTTTAAATTAATCTTGAAGAAAATGCCGAGTGTAATCTGCAGCCATCTTACACCTTGCATTTCCTCATCTTCCAGATTGCTTTTTCTCTCCTCGCATTTCTTTTTCATTGGGTAGAATTCTCAAAGTCCAGATGTCTTTCTCCTATAGGAGATGGTGAGTCAGCTAGTGTGTGGCCAAAGCAGAATGGGTCAACTGGTGGGAAGGTGAGCACGTACCTCCTTGACACCAGGAAGTGACTGTACTGGGAGTGGGCTTTGGAGGTTATAGCCTTGCCCTGCTTCCTGCGGTCTCCCTTTCCTACTAAGAAAGGAGGAAGATGAAGGAGAGGAAAAAGAATAGAAAGAAAAAAATGAAATATATATTATATATATTATATTATATATATATGTATATATATAAAGATAGTATCTGAAGAATGACACCACAAGTTGACCTCTGGCCTCTACATACACACGCATAGACATTTGCATATACACATATCCCCACATGAACATGCACACATGTATACACACATACATACACATAAAATGTTAGTGGATGTTAAGCCTTAAGTTGGAGCTTTATTCAAGGTCTTCCTGTGTGCGTTTCACTCTCACTGTAATTACCATCTGCTTTATTCATTTCTGACTACCCAGTTATACTGCTAATTTAAGTAATATTTACTTTAGCTTTGGTCAATATTTGACTTTTTTAGTAATTGTTATACTCTTAGGCTGCTCAAACATTTATTAAGCAGTTAAAATTGAGTCCTTACCTCATTTAATATTTATCTTTTTTTTTTTTTGGTCTTTTCGAGACAGGGTCTCCCTGTAGCCCCAGCTGTCCTGGAACTCACTCAGTACAGCAGGCTGGCTTTGAACTCAAAAGATCCACCTGCCTCTGCCTCCCAAGTGCTAGGATTAAAGGCGTGTGCCGCCACGCCCGGCTGTAATATTTATCTTTAAACAGACCCAGTGTAGCATCTAGATTGTCATAGAATTCAGATGTTATGTTCAGTTTTCTTGCACAAAAGCCAAGCTACGTACCTGGCAAACTGTTGAGAAAAGCTGTTCTACAAAGAAGAACCAACCTGAATCAAGCCAGAAAGCCAGTTTTCTGAGGAACCTCAACTATAACCCACGTGGGAAGGAGATAGTCTTTCATTGAAAAATGCAAATTAGGCAGGGCGTGGTGGTGCATGCCTTTCATCCTAGCACTTGAGAGACAGAGGCAGGCAGATCTTTGTGAGTTCAAGGCCAGCCTGGTCTACAGAGTGAGTTCCAGGACAGCTGGGGCTACAGGAAGACCCTGTCTAGAAAAGACAAAAAAAAAAAATAATAATAATAATACAAATTAACTTTAAATTAATCTTGAAGAAAATGCCGAGTGTAATCTGCAGCCATCTTACACCTTGCATTTCCTCATCTTCCAGATTGCTTTTTCTCTCCTCGCATTTCTTTTTCATTGGGTAGAATTCTCAAAGTCCAGATTCTTTCTCCTATAGAGATGGTGAGTCAGCTAGTGTGTGGCCAAAGCAAATGGTCAATGGTGGGAAGGTGAGACGTACCTCCTTGACACCAGGAAGTGACTTACTGGGAGTGGGCTTTGGAGGTTATAGCCTTGCCCTGCTTCCTGCGGTCTCCTTTCCTAGCCTGAGTGTAGCTGAAAATGCAATCAGCCATACCTTCCCTGCCTTATGCACTCTGTCCCTCTGGAATCACAAGCCAAAATAAACCTGTTCTTAAGTTGCTTTGGGTCATGGTATTTTATCACAGCAACAGAAAAGTAACTAATACAGGCTGTGAATGTGATTCTTAATGGGTTATGTTGTTGGCCCAAAGACCATTACAGTGCTTATTACCTGACACATGATAGGCAATATGAAAGCCAGGGTAGTGGAGAAGAGATTCTGTCATCTTCATAGAGGTGGAACTCCAGTGGTGTGGATCTAGAAATCAGAATCATAGCTCGGGTGCTCATTCCTGTGATCCCAGCACTTGGAAGGCTGAGGCAGGAGAACGCTACAAGTTCCAGGATAGACTGAGCTTGTTAGCCGCCATGTTGGTGCTGGGAACTGAATCCAGGTCCTCTGCAAGATCAGCCAGTGCTCTTAACCACTGAGCCATCTCTCCAGCCCCTCAGTCTATTCTGTTAAACTTTCTTTGTCCAACTTCCTTAGGAAAAGAATAGGGTTGGCTAAAAGTCTTAGCAGGTGGGGAGGGAGGGACCAGCGTGGAGAAGGTGGAACAGAAGGGTGATTCAGTTGCAACAAGGGCTTATCCTGCAGAGATCTTTGAGTTGGGAAGACCCTACAGAAGAAAAGCCCCCACGTGCACCCCAGGCATAAATCTGTTGGAATTAGAGTACGGAATTAGGATTGCCCCAAGAGAAGCATAAAGCCTCGAGCTAGATCTTCCTTCTACTAAAACAGTTTCCAAAGAGAGACTCAACTCAGCGGCCAACGATGCCTACTGCTGTGGAAGGGAAGGTGAGTGCCCACTCAAGAACAGAGCGATGCCTCACAGCACCCACTACAGGTTGACCTGCATCTGAACAGGGGCCCTGAGACAGGGATCTGTTCCTTCAGGGACCAAATGACTCTGGAGAGGCACACGGAAGACACAGCTTTCTTTGAGAATGTGCCAAAGCTTTAGAAAAATGCTCCCACCTTACAACCCAACATCGGACTCCCTCCAAATCCAGGCAGGGTGCGTGGCTTCTGTGGCATGACCCTCTCCTCCAGAGGATAGAGAGTTCTACACTGCAATCTAAAACCAGCCTTCCTACGACTCAGATTCCCACCTCACCAGAGCATTTGTTGAATTTTCTTCTTTTTTTTTTTTAGTCTGCTATGCAATTTTTTCCAACTACATACCTAGGCTATTCCACCTCCAAACTACTGCTGAGGCTCTGTGCTCAGAAAAAAGCCTCTTTCCTTCCACACACAGATATTTGAAGACATTTTTTTAAAGATAATTTTTATTATTTTTAATGGGGGGCATAGTAAGTTGCCCACAGAGTTGCAAAGGGTGTCGGATGAACAGGAGTTCCAAGCAGTTGTGTGGTGCTTCAACCATGGGTCATCCCCAAGGTCAGCAAGCACGCCTAACCACTGAGCCACCTCTGCAGCCCCATTGAAGACATTTTTATACCCTCCTTAAATCTTCCTTTCTCCAGGACAATGTAAACCCTAAATTCCTGTTCTGCTATACAATTTGGTTATACCAGGAGGGTCTTAAGTTATTTTATGACACAGTTTCAAAATGTTTATTAAATCATTATGTATTATTAAGCATCGTTTTGAGAGCAGGCTCTTTCCTGGTTTCTGAGAATATGTCAGTAAAAAAGGAAAGTCCTGCTCCATAAGTTCATATTCTCCAGGTGAAAAAAAACAAACAAACACAAACAACTCTAGTTGTCTTGCTTTGCTTCTCTGTCGCTGTGATAAACACTACAATCAAAAGCAACTTGGGAAGGAAAGGGTTTATTTCATCTCACAGGCTGTAGTCCATCATCCAGAGAAGCCAAGGCAAGAACTCAGACAGGAACCCAGAAACAGACACAGAAGAAAGACCAGAAATGTATATCCAGCTGTTATCAGGACAGCTTTATTTATTTATTTATTTATTTATTTATTATTTATTTATTTATTTATTTATTTTTTAGTGTCTTACAATTTCTCAAGCCTGAGATAGACAGAAATGTATCTGTTACCTATATCGGGCCTGACTGTCTTCTTGAATTCTTGCCCCATCAAGGGCCTCATTCTCCACTTAGGCAGAACCCTGAACATCATCTATGATGTCCTCTTTCCTATAGAATGGTTAATTCCATGAGAATGAAAAAGATAAGCAACTTTCACTGAGTCCTTAATATGTAGCAGGTGTTGTCTTAAGAGCGTCATATAATATTAATATATTTATTCCCTCAAGACCTGTCCCTCCGAGGTAGGCTTTGTTGTTCCCCACACTTAGAGGAACTAAGTTGATTAGAGATTTAGTAACTCGAAGTCATAATCTGTGAGTGGTCAAGATGGGATTCTGATCCTATGCTCTCAGCTCTTCTCTCAACAAAAGTCTTGCACTCTTTTTGGCTTTTTCAGACAGGATTTCCCTGTAGCCCCAGCTGGCCTGGAACTCACTGTGTAGACCAAGATAGCCTTGAACTCACAGAGATCCACCTGCCTCTGCCTCCGGAGTGCTGGGACTAAAGGTGTGCACCACCATGCCCAGCTTAGGAAAGCAGATTTTAAGTATTAAAGAAATGTTGGAAGACAAAGACATTTCTTAATTATTACCAGGCCTCATCCTACCACAATGGACCTATTCCATCTGTGCTGCTTAATGCTAGATTCCAACCAGATTTTTTATTATTCGTTCAATTTTTTTCTTGTTGTTTTGCCTTGTTTTTGAAACAAGGTCTTACTACATGTCCAAGCTGGGCTCAAAGTTATAATCCTCGGTGTGAACGCGGGTCTGGCCCCGCTGTTGCCATGGGGACCTCGACCCCGGCCTGAGGTGGCGGCGGTAGGAAGCCCACAGCAGTCGGCTGCGACTTCATGGAGGGCGGGGCAGGGGGCAGTGGCAGAAGATGACCTCGACACAGTAGCAGCCGGAACCATGACGGGAATGTTGTATCAATATACAGGTGGTCTTCGAGGAGTGGCGCGAGGTGGTCCGGCAGGACTGACACCAGCCTCTATGCACTGTGTAACAACTGGGAGCACATGAAAGGCTCCTTGCACCAACAGTCACTCTGAGATTTTGCCATCTCAGGAATGGGGGACATATTGTAGTCATCCAGATCAATTAATAAGTCAGTCTGGAGTTGCTTTCTCTCACGTACCTACAATTACTTTGAACAATTGGAGATTCTGATTTGCTGTGAAGATCATGGATGCCCAGGACCGCAAGGCTTGCCCTTAGGGAGTTGAAGCCAAATGTTTGGTGGCTCACTGAGCGATGTGTTCTCTTCTCCTTTGGAAATGATCTTGTACCCTCTTTCCTACCCCTAACCTAGAAAACCACTTATTCTCAGAATATATCACCATGTTTATTCGTTTAAAAATCTGAAACTGTTGCCCTATATTCCAAATAAAGGGTGAAAATAGAAAACCCCGCCGAGCGTGGTGGCGCACGCCTTTAATCTTAGCACTTGGGAGGCAGAGGCAGGAGGATCTTTGTGAGTTCAAGGCCAGCCTGCCTGGTCTACAGAGCAAGATCCAGGACAGCTGGGGCTACAGGGAAATCCTGTCTCGAAAATACCAAAAAAAAGAAAATAGAACCCACCCCCCCTGAAAAAAGTTAACGATCCTCCTGCCTCAACCTCCCAAGTACTAGGATGCCAGACTCTGCAGAAATGTTCTGAGTCTCATAGTTTAAAACTGATCCCATCTCTCCATTGCCAGACTCCTATCCTTGTGGTTTTTCTTCCATTATGATGATTCCCCACACTCGGAACTTGCTGTTCCAAGTCAGCTGCTCCACCCCCTCCTCCAGTGTCCACTGGTGCTTCAGCGTGGGGTGAAGAATGGAGAGATCAAAGCCGGAGGCAGGTAGAAAGGAGCAATGTTTGCTACAATCTAGGTAAGATGTGTTGAAAGATTGAATATAGGCCAAGAGGTGTCCAGGCCCTCCCCTGGGGAATAAGACCATCCAAGGACCTAGAAGGAATACACAGTCCCACGGTGGGGGCTGAGAGATCAGAGGAGTCAGGACGCCAAGGGGCAGGTCAAGATGGACTCTGAAAGTATGTGCAAATGCTCCTGAGCTTTTGGTGAGAAACTCAAGTAGGCCTGGCAGGTGCATCAATGACATTTAAATTAAATTAAGGTTGGCATGGTGTTGATAATCATGGGTATAGAAACAATGTAAAGGACATAGGCTTTGTTCTTTTTTTTAAATAAGGCTTTTTATTATTCTTTATGTGTATGAATGTACTGTCTGCATGTAGGTTGGTGCACCCGAGTTGTATTAGTCACTTTTCTGTTGCTGTGATAAAACATCATGACCAAAGGAACTTATAAAAGGAAGAGTTTATTTGAGCTTACGACCGACGGTTCCAGGGAATTAGAGTCCATTGTGGTGGGAGGCATGGCGGCTGGAGCAGCAAGCCGAGGGTCACATCTGGAAAAGAGCACAGGAAGCAGAGAGAGGGTGACTGGAGACCACGAGGCTTGTTAAACTCACTAAGCCTGCCCCCAGTGACATACTTCCTCTAGCATGGCCACACCTTCTAAGACCTCCAAAATCAGTGCCACCAACTGGAGACAAATGTCTGAATACTTAAAGCCTATGGGGGACCCTCATTCAAACCACCACACGAGTTGTGCAATGCCTCGGAGGTCAGAAGAGGGTATCGGATTCCCCTGGAACTGGAGTTAAAGACGGTTCTCAGCCGCCATGTGGGTGCTGGGGATTGAACCTGGGTCCTCTGCAAGAGCAGTCGGTGCTCTTAACCGCTGAGCCCTCTCTCCAGCCCCAGACATAGGCTTTTCTATGGATCTGATCTATGAATCTGATATCCAACTGGTGTGGAGAACAAAAGCTGTGATAAATTCAAATTTCATATTGTATGTGTGGAAAAATTTTTTTCACTCTCCTCTCTTACATTACATGACTAGAGCTTATGAATGAAACTGATGGGAGAAAAAGCATATGAAATTTATCTGAGATCAATATATTTTTTTATTCTGCATCCAGAGGCCTTCACAGAAAAGACATGACATCCAAACGGGTAGTTGCTCTGGGAGTTCATATACCATTTTAATAAAGGACAATAAACTTGTGGAGAATTGATGAAATGAAGGAAATGGGGTTGGGGCTTGGAGAGTGATAAATTGTGGAAAGGTAAGCTTGTGGGGGAAAATAATAATAGATAACGATTCAGTAAAATGTGTTTGTGCAGACCCATCTCAGTATCGATTTTCTATCTCTACTGATAAGAATTATTCTCCTCCCGGGGCAGGAGAGAGGAGGGAAATATCTTCACAAAGGGAAATTTATGGCTCATCTTTAGGCAAATAAAATGAAGGCCCTGATTTTTTTTCCTCCTTAATTTTGCTTTAACACAAAACAGCCCCATGCCGAGGGGGATATACTACTGCTCACCTCTCAAATCTATGCTTAGGAGGGGAGTAGCAGACCATGTTCAAGTTTTGGGACTTGGAGCCCAGGAAGGAAATGGTTAGCTTTCACTAACACAGAAAAAAAGGCAGCGAAGGGGCTGGAGGGAAGGCTCAACAGTTCAGAGGGCTTGCTGCTCTTCCAGAGGTCTAGAGTTCAGTTCCTAGCACCCATGTCAGGTGACTCACGACTTCCTGTAGCTCCAACTTCAGGGAACCCAACATCCTCTTCTGGCCTCCAGGGGTAACCACACACACATGAACATGCTCACACACAGGCATAAACATACATCCACATAAAAATAAAAGATAAACTTATTTATAAAAGAAAACAAAGGAAGTGAATAGGAACAAGGAGAGAACAGAAGAGGCATAACACAGAAGCAGAAAGCATTAGCTGGGGTTACAGAGGACCAGGACACGTTGTCCTTAACGAGTGTAATATTCCTGCGGGATAGCCAGCTCCAGAATGAGGTCCTAAGACCAAAGAAGATGAAGTTCTTTGGAAATTAACAGGTCAAGGACCAGAGAGCTGTGAGCCTTGATGGATTGTCTCCATGGTCACAGAAGTTGTGTAGATGTGAAGCCTCCCTTCCTGTCATCATGTCTTCTCTCTGTACCCCGCTCAGCCAATTGCCTATTCCTTCCAGCTTTTGTCATCTCAGCCATCTGCGAGCTTCCTTTTATGTCACCCAAGTCCCTTCCAGATAGCAATACTAAACAAACCTGAGCCAAATACTTACCTTGAACACGCTTGGTGGTGGTGGTGGGGGGGGGGGTTCCAGATCTGCTTTGACAATTATGAAGTCTTTTGTATATGGCTAGGAAGAAACATCACGGTAATGTGTATATTATATAGCAGACTAACCCTCATCCCAGTCACCTTCCCACAACAACTTGATCAAAAGAACAGCAGAAGGGGGAGGGGGAGAGATTTGTCTTCTGTTTTGTTTCCTGGGGTTTTTTTTTAATGACTAGGTAAACCAACCCCTCCCCTCAAATCTACTGAGCCCCTGTCCCTTAAATACAAAAAGACCATATAAGATACAAGCAAAATGCAAAAAAAAAAAACTTTTAAGCCTTCCCAACCATAATGTGTCTCCTGTTATTCACTTGGACTTAAAAACTAAAATTTCATGTCCAAATCTGGGATGGCAGGAAAAAGGAAGGAGGCAGAATGGAGAGGCACTGCCGGAAGAGGATAGACCAAGAAGGCAAGGAGTCTGTAAAAATGAAGACAAACAGCTGGGCTGGACTCCCTCCCAAACCCTGCCCTTCTAAGCTTTGTGCATTAAGCAGGTGACGAACTTTGGTTTCCTGTCTTCTAAATGGCGATCACACTCGTTAGTGACACTGCTGGGCTTAGCAAGTTTTCTTAGGAACAAGAGTGAAGCACTAGATAGGAAAGCGCTTTGTAAACTCTATCTAGAGCTGTGCATCCTTTTTACAAGGAGAAACTTACTGGATCTGCCTTTCAAACAGTCAGCCAGGCTTTGCTGAGTATTGACTCTGCCATCCCAAGCATAATCCTTCCACGCCAGCAAGTGGCCCCTGAAAGGCCAGGCTCTTAGAACAGCTGTTGATTCTGGTTCTAATGACATAGAAAAAAAAACTATGCAAATTCACAAGACTTAGACCACTTTGGACACCACAAGTGGAAGTGGGCTTTCCATTCTACCCTAGCCAGATGTCCTGTACTCCAGCTCACTTCTGACACTATTCATTGGAGCCGCTGAACTGTGTGCTCTGTCCCCAAGGCCGTCCCCTGCAGGTGACCATCCCCAGTTTGTTTTGCCTACCTACAAAGCCCATGGGATTCCCTCAAGCCTTTTCTTGAGTTTGTTTAATTTGTTAGAGTGGCTTACAGAACTCAAGGGAAACACATTTATTTACTGGTTCATTACAAAGAACACAAATGAAAAGATGCATAGAGCATGGTGGGGGAGGGACAGTTGCCACGTTCCAACCCCCTCTCTGGGTACTCTACCCTCCAGGAACGTCCATGTATTCAGCTATCTGGTAGCATTCCATCACCTGTCCTTTGGGTGTTTATGGAGACTGCATCACTTTAATGTGACTGATCTCTGACACCCTGTAGATTTGCAAGTAGATAGCAAATGTGTGGCCTGATACTAGCAGAGTGGGGAGACCCAGTGAGGCCTATCTAGATCCTTCTTGGCCTCTCGTGTATGGGCTGGTCCTCCTTTTAAATTGGAGGTCTTATGATTTACCACCAGTCAAGGTACATCTGAGAACTTCCTTATGGCCAACTCTAAAAGGAAATGTTCAAGTTTTTATGACCAGCCTTGGGAAATAGAAATTGCGGTTTCTATGGCCTCCCTTAGGGAAGGAGTTATAAAACAGAAACCAAGGCTGATGGGCTGGCAAGGTCGCTCAGCAGATGACAGCAGTTCCTGCACAAGCCTGATTACCTGAGTTCAATTCTGGGAACCCATGGTAGAAAGAGAGAACCAATTCCTGAAAGCTGTACTCTGACCTCAACACACAGGCTGTAGCATGCACACACACACACACACACACACACACACACACACACACACACAGCAAATAGCATACTGCTTAAAAACCTTTTCCTAAGCTGGGTATGGTGGTTAACACCTTTAGTCCCAGCACTCAGGAGGCAGAGGCAGGTGGATCTCTGTGAGTTCAAGCCCAGCCTGGTCTACATGGTGAGTTCTAGGCCAGCTGGGGCTACAGGGAGACCCTGTCTCAAAAGGACCAATGAATAAAATTTTATTTAATTTTTAAAATAATAACAATAAAAAGCTTCTCCTGCCATCTAATCAAATCTAGGGTCTCCTCTAGGCCCACCTTAGCATTGAGTAGCAGTACAAAAAAATGACATGCAAAAAGTTGTAAAAGTTGTTCTAGGTTATCAGGAGATTTCAAGTCCAGGGTTCAGCCAGGAAGCAGGGTGTAGTTCCAACACAAAGGAAATCCCCCTCAAAAGTCCTCCTTAGTCAGCTTTCTCCCCAGGCCTGTCACAAAGGTGTCCCTTCTCCCCAGGACTGTCACAAGGTGTCCTCATGCCCCGAGTCCTTTTCATCTTTCCCCACACTCCCACCCCTACCTTCCCTACCACTTAAGTTTTTTGTCCTTATGTGGATGATTTTCTGATGCTTTCCTCCACCCATAGCCCAAACAGCTCAAAGGAGCCCAGCAGCTCAGCTTTGAAGGTGCATTAGAGGAATACTTAATTTTTTTTTTCCCAAGGACACTGCATTTTACAGCTGCCTCTGCCCAGAAGCTGCGTATGTGCTGCCGCCTGGGAATAAGGAAGTCGCCTTTAACCCCAGCACTTGGGAGGCAGAGGTGGGTGGATCTCTGTGAGTTCAAGGCCAGCCTGGTCTACAGAGTGAGTTCCAGGACAGCCAGAGCTACAGGGAGACCCTGTCTCAAAAAGACCAAAAAAAAAAAAAAAAAGAGTGGAGATAAAGAAGCCTTCACCTTGCTTCTTCTTTACTTCCCCAGAGGGCTCACTGACTCAGAAGTTGGGGTTCTTTGGAGAACCGTTGATTCCACAATGAGGGTCCTTCTCTTCCCATAACCACTGCTCCCCCAGTTTGAATTCCCAAGCAGGGTGTGGTGGTACATACCTTTAATCCCAGCACTTGAGACACTTGGGAGGCAGAGTCAGGCGGATCTCTGTAAGTACAAGGCCAGCCTGGTCTACATAGTAAGTTCCAG
>VZQC01011226.1:2180898-2237392 GCA_009823505.1 Rhizomys pruinosus | reverse complement strand
AGGGAGGAAGGAAGGAGGGAAGGAAGGAAGGAAGGAAGGAAGGAAGGAAGGAAGGAGAGAGAGAGAGAAAGAAAGAAAGAAAGAAAGAAAGAAAGAAAGAAAGAAAGAAAGAAAGAAAGAAGGAAGGAAGGAAGGAAGGAAGGAAGGAAGGAAGGAAGGAAGGAAGGAAAGAAAGAAAGAAAGAAAGAAAGAAAGAAAGAAAGAAAGAAAGAAAGAAAGAAAGAAAGAAAGAAAGAAAGAAAGAAAGAAAGAAAAAGAAAGGAAAAGTTTGGTTAAAGATACTGCTAAGATTACTAATTGCATGCTGTAGGCTACGTGATACTTAAGGGACTTGTGACTCAAATCTACACGGAGAAAGCTTGAAGGTTATCAGTCCAAGTGAGTAGTGTTTCCAAAGTTCCAGCAACCACAGAAATTGGACCAGATCCCTGTAGAACAAAAGTCGAGTCCTCTGCCTTTCAGCAGAAGAATTTGTGCATGACATCCCTGCGGCATGGCTTCAAGGACGCACATCTGGCTGAGGTATGAACCAGGTCATCCTCCAGCCTGTGGGTTCTGTAAGACAACACTCGAGTTCTTTCTGTCCTTCAAGAATTTGCTGTTGGAAGGTGTCACGTACAGAGTTGTGAAAACTGATCATTCTACGGTTTCGATGTTCCTTAAGGTATTTTTGATAATATGAAACTGAAGCTACCTAAACTCCTTCCTGCAGCTGTGTCTCCTGACCAGTGGCAATCCAGGTGACAAAACAAAGTGAACTCTGTTCATCCTGAGGAGAATGGGCTTTCCATTGACATGGCGGGGCGGGGGGGGGGTATGGGGGTGTGGTGGTAAATAAATAAACAGCCATATAACAAATGGGCTAATGCACTTTATTGTTTAAGTAGCAGGGTAAAGAGAGAAAGCATGTAAAAGGATGAAAGCATTAATCAAGAAACATAAGTGGTTCCATGAAATTAATATAAAGGGAAAAATGATCACAATAAGAGTGCCATTTCAAGGAATTAGGGACGAAAATCCTTTCTACCTTTTGGTCTCTCTGATTCTTTTTTGTTTGGGGGTTTTTTTGTGTGTGTTTTTTTGTTTTTGTTTTTGTTTTTTGTTTTTTGGTCTTTTTGAGACAGGGTCTCCCTGTAGCTCCAGCTATCCTGGAACTCACTATGTAGACCAGGCTGGCCTTGAACTCACAAATATCCACCTGCCTCTGCCTCCCAAGTGCTAGGATTAAAGGTGTGTGCCACCATGCCCGGCTTGGTATCTCTGGTTCTTAAAGCAGGTACACTCTCATCACACATGTGTATGCGCACATGCATGCATACAGTAAGTATCGTGACTACAGCACAAGCTACTACATCAAAGTTCATAAAAGTCAGTTGAAAAGTCGTCTTTCTTCACCTCCCTCCCTGTGAGATCAGCCATTATCAGTTGTAAGACTGTGAACACTGGACTGCTATTCACTGGATCAGTAGCTGAAATCCACCTGCTGGACCCCCAGTGTGCCAGGAAAACATCACATCAGAACTCTGTCCTCAAAGTGCTTCTGAAAATGCAGGTCTGTGTTGAGCACACTTGCCCTGACTGCTTCATGACACTGTTTTCCTCGTGTTCTTCTCAGATCTCTCCTTCTGTTTTCTTTTAATTAGCACACTGGGTTTTTTTTTTTATATTTTATTTTTATTATTCTTATTTTATTTTATACGTATCAGTGTATTGACTGCATGTGTGTAAGGGCACCTGTGTCTTGCAATGTCTGTGGAAGTCAGAAGAGAGTGTGGGATCCCCTGGAACTGGAGTTACAGACAGTTGTTAGCTGCCGTGCTGGGAGTTGAACCCCGGCCCCCTGCAAGAACACCTAGTGCTCTTAACCAAAGAGCCATTTCTCCAGCTCCAAAGACACTGATTTTTTTTTCTTAGGCATTTTGGGTTTTTAGAGTTAGTATACTTATTTTATTTTATTTAGGCATTTTAAGTTTCATAAAAAAAATGTGAGCACTAATTATGAAGTTCCCATATATGCCCCCACCCTTCCGGGGCCTCCTGACATTACTATCTCATGTTAATATGGTGTATTTGCTACAACTGATTAGCCAATATTATTAATACATTTTTATTGACTACATCTATGTAGTTCACACTAAGGTTCACTGTTTCTATAATCCAGTCTACTAGTCTAAACAAATGTGTAATGAATGATACACAAAGTATCCTACAGCATAGTTTCATCACAGTAAAAACAAGTACTCTACACTTTCATACTTCCCTCTTCCTAAATCCTTATAATCCATTGTTATTTTTCTTTTGATTCATTTTGTTTTGTTTTGTTTTGTTTTGAGATAGGCTCTCCCAGTACCCCAGCTGGCTTGGAACTGACTATGCAGACCAGGCTAGGCTCCATCTCACAGAATTCCACATGCATCTGTATTCTGAGTCCTAGGATTAAAAGCATACACCACCATGCCCACCAGATTGATAATTTCATTATGTACATGATTTTTTTTTTTTTTTTTTTTGTGGATCTTTTCGAGAGCAGTCCTCCCTGTAATCCCAGCTGTCCTGAACTCACTCTGTGCACCAGGCTAGCGGGCCATTTGAACTCACGAATATCCGTCTGCCTCTGCCTCCGATGCTAGATTAAAGGTGTGCGTATGTACATGATTTTACAAAACAGTTTCCGCAGTTTATGTATTGAAACATGCCCAAAGTTGTGGGTAGTCTTTTTAAATATGGTTTTCTTTTAACCCCTTGTAATATGCAATTTAAGCTCCCTCGCATATCGTTTCTTTTTCCACTCTTCACTGTTGGATTTTTTTCATTCTTTAAAGGAGAAAGGATTGTTTCAGCTCATAGTTTGAGAGTACAGCCTGTCATGGCAAGCAGTGCACAGTGGCGGGAGCCTCTTGCGTCTGTGGCAGCAAGCGCTTGCTCTCATCCGGGGAAATCAGGAAGCAGAAAGAGGGCTAGTGCTCAACTGGCTCCCTTTCCCTCTTTTTCACTCAATCCAGGACCCCAGTCCATGTGATTCTGCTGCCCGAAATCAAAAATGGGTCTTCCCTCCTTAGGTAAACCTCCCTGGAAACAGCCTCACCCCATCCCATGGAGGTGTGTCCCCTAGGTGATCACAAAGTCAGTCAAGCAGACAATGACTAAACACCACAGATCCACCTCTGTGAACTTGATATGTAAATACAGCAGTTTTAAGCGTAACATTCCACTCTTGGTCCTCAAAGGTTCATGACCATGTCACAATACAAAATGAATTTACTTCATCTGTGAGGTTCTCCAAATCTTAACGGTTCTAATATTCAAACACTCAAAGTCTCTTCTGAGGATTCTTAAAGCACTCACTTAACTGTGAGCCCCTGGAAAAAAATATTAGCTACACACTTCTGATATATAATAGCACACACTCATAATCATACACACACACACCCACACACACACACACATATGTGGTTGTGCATTGTGTGTGTGTGTGTTTTGTAGATGTGTGTGTGTGTGTGTGTGTGTGGGTGTGTGTTGTAGATGTAATTGCACCCAACCCTGTGGTTCCACATCTGACATCTGGGGCAATTGGTGACATTAACTCCAATAGATATGGGCAGCCCGACCCCCGCCCCTCCACTTCCGCTGCTCACAGCACATACAGCCTCTCTCTTGGCCCATCATGCAATTTTCCTCAGGGGATATCTTGGTCCTGGCATCTCCAACATCCGGAGATCTCCACTATGTCCTAAGCTTTACCTTTACAGCTTTAACCCAGTGACCTCTCGTGACCTCCTTTCAAAGAATCCAGCTGTACCAACACTGCTTGGCTTTGGCACTTCCTGGAACCTTGGTGCATGCCTCCATGACCTGTAACTGCCAGCCCAGCATCATGTGGGTGATGCTTCACCTTTAATCCTAGCACTTGGGAGCAGAGGCAGGCGGATCTTTGTGAGTCAAGGCAGACCTGGTCTAGACATAGTGAGTGTCAGGACAGCTGGGGCTACAGGGAGACCCTGTCTCAAAAGAAAAAAAAAAAAAAAAAAAAAACCAAAACCCAAGTTCTGTCGCCAGTTCCAAACACAATCTGGGCCCCTTCTACCACGGCTCTAATGACCTCTGAGCACCCTGAATCTGTGCCTGGGAAAACGTTCCCCTAGACAACTGGTTCTTGAGCAAAGAAGCCCTGTCGAAGCATTCTCCATTCGGGCTCGCTTCCTTGCCCCAAAAGAAAAAGAAAATGATACATGTTTTTTTCATAATGTAGTAGCCATTGTGGGTTAGATATGAAGTGTGTCCTTGAAATGCTCATATACTGGAAGGTTGGTCCCTAGCTGTGTGGCTATTTGGGAGGTGGTAGAAATTTTAGGCAGTTGGGCTTAGCTGGAAAAAGGATGCCACTGAAGTGTGTGTGCTTTTGAAAGTGAAAACCGACCCCAATAACTTCCTGTCCCTCTGCTTTGCANAAAAAAAAAAAAAAAAAAAAAAAAAAAAAACCAAAACCAAGTTCTGTCGCCAGTTCCAAACACAATCTGGGCCCCTTCTACCACGGCTCTAATGACCTCTGAGCACCCTGAATCTGTGCCTGGGAAAACGTTCCCCTAGACAACTGGTTCTTGAGCAAAGAAGCCCTGTCGAAGCATTCTCCATTCGGGCTCTCTCCTTTCCCAAAAGAAAAAAGAAAATGTACATGTTTTTTCATAATGTAGTAGCCATTGTGGGTTAGATATGAAGTGTGTCCTTGAAATGCTCATATACTGAAGGTTTGGTCCCTAGCTGGTGGCTATTTGGGAGGTGGTAGAAATTTTAGGCAGTTGGGCTTAGCTGGAAAAAGGATGCCACTGAAGTGTGTGTGCTTTTGAAAGTGAAAACCGACCCCAATAACTTCCTGTCCCTCTGCTTTGCATTCACCAGACCATAAGTTGTGTCTGCCATATATCCCAGCCACCACATGATGTCCTGCCATCATAAGCCCAGACTCAATGGAGCCAAGGCCTGTGAACTGAAACTTACAAAGTCAAGAACTAAAATAAGCAACTGCACCCTCTGGGCTGTTCTCTCAAGTATGGAAAGCTCATTGCTTGTTTTATTTTGTTTTGCTTTGGTACTGGAACTGAACCCAGGGCTTTGAGCTTGCTTATTACATATTCCACTGGGCTCTGAGCTACACCTCCAGTTCAGCTTGTTCCTTTTTTCTTTTTTCTTTTTTTATTGATGCTCTGTGTATTTCATACATCATTTTCCAATTCAGTTCAGGTATATTTCCCTTTCCCTTCCCCCCACCCCATCTTTTTTTTAATATTTTTGAGACAGGGTTTCCCTGCAGCCCCAGTTGGCCTAAAACTTGCTATACATCCCAGGCTAGCCTCAGTCTCAAGGAGATCTGCCTGCCTCTGCCTTCCAAGCGCTGTGATTAAAAGTGCACCCCACCACACCTAGCTGAGCTTTATTGCTTTTAATAATACTAATATCCCATATATCACAGTTTATCTATTAAAACACACCTTGGTTGCTTCTAAGATTGGGCAATTTTGAATAGGCATGTGTAAGTTTTGGTTTAGATGAGTTTTGACTCATTTGGATACATTTTAAGGAGCCCAGTTACTGATAAAAGAATGCCTAGTTTTGTTTGTAACTGCCAAGCTGTTTTAAAGGAGGCTATATCATTTTGCATTCTCACCAGCAACAAATCAGTCGCTCCACACCTCAGTTAATATTCAGTAACAAGGTTCTGAATTTTATCCATTCTAGTAGATACATAGTAGCTATCTTGTTGTATTAATTAATTAATTAATTAATTAATTAATTAATTAATGTGTTTGTGTGTGTGTGCCTGATTATATATATATGTGCATCCAGATCAGAAGAGGCTCCCCTGGAACTGCAGTTACAAGTGGTTGTAGGCCACTGTGTGGGTTCTGGGACTCAAACCTGGATCCTTTAGGGCAGCATGTGCTCTTAACCACTGAGCCATCTCTCCAAATCTTCATTGTTTTAATATTTGTTTCCCTGGTGGCATATGGCACANTTTAGTCCCAGCTGGCCTTGAACTCACTCTGTAGACCAGGCTGGCCTTGAACTCACAAAGATCTGTCTGCCTCTGCCTCCCAAGTGCTAGGATTAAAGGTGTGTGCCACCACGCCTGGCTTTATCTTCTTTTATAAGGTATCTGTTCCACCTTTGCCCACTTTTTAATTGGATAGTTTACATATTATTGTGTTTTAGTTGGTTTTCTTTGGTTGTCAGAGTCTGTGTACAACTGGGCCAGAAGAGAGTCAGTGCTGCTGAATGAAGCACATGAGATTTTTGGTGAAATTAAGTCATGAAACTGTAAGCACTGAACTGAAGAACACAAGTTCAGGAGCAATCACAGGTATTGATGTCAGCGTGATCACATATCTCAAGCTGTGAAAAACTACCCTGAAGAACAGAGAAACTGTACAGTTGAGAACATTAAGGATTTGATATTTTATTCTACCAGATGTCTCACCTTTGGATACGGTACTGCGGACATTGAACCTACGGTGAAAACCTAAGAAAAAGGAAGCCGCGGCCAGAAGAGGTTGGGGCCATGACAGAGGAAGAGGAGCTCCCAGGGGATGAAGACTCCAGTTCACCCTTCCAGTGATAAGCAATTTGGGATTTTTTTATACACATTTCATTTTTGTCTCACTTTGTAATAAGCACAAATGCAAGGGTGGAGAGATTGGCTCAGTTGTTAAGAGCACTGGCTGCTCTTGAAGAAGACCCCGGTTCGATTCCCAGCACCCACATGGCAGCTAAGGACTGTCTGTAACTCCAATTCCAGAGGAATCCAATGGCTTCTTCTGACCTCCACGGGCATTGCATGACGCAGGTGTAGTTACACACATGCAGGCAATACACTCATACACATAAAATAAAAATAAATAAATACTAAAAAATAAATACAGGGGTGGCAAGTCCTTCTTTTTTGAGATCTGTTTTACAAACATTTTCTTCCAAATGTGGCCTACCTTTACATTCTCTATTTTTCTATATTAAATAAGTTTGTTTTCCATTCTTTTGTTTTGTTTTGGAACAGGTCTCTCTTTAGTCCCAGCTGGCCTTGAACTCACTATGTAGACCAGGCTGGCCTTGAACTCACAAAGATCTGTCTGCCTCTGCCTCTCAAGTGCTAGGATTAAAGGTGTGTGCCACCACGCCTGGCTTTATCTTCTTTTATAAGGTATCTGTTCCACCTTTGCCCACTTTTTAATTGGATAGTTTACATATTATTTCGTTTTAGTTGGTTTTCTTTGGTTGTCAGAGTCTGTGTACAACTGGGCCAGAAGAGAGTCAGTGCTGCTGAATGAAGCACATGAGATTTTTGGTGAAATTAAGTCATGAAACTGTAAGCACTGAACTGAAGAACACAAGTTCAGGAGCAATCACAGGTATTGATGTCAGCGTGATCACATATCTCAAGCTGTGAAAAACTACCCTGAAGAACAGAGAAACTGTACAGTTGAGAACATTAAGGATTTGATATTTTATTCTACCAGATGTCTCACCTTTGGATACGGTACTGCGGACATTGAACCTACGGTGAAAACCTAAGAAAAAGGAAGCCGCGGCCAGAAGAGGTTGGGGCCATGACAGAGGAAGAGGAGCTCCCAGGGGATGAAGACTCCAGTTCACCCTTCCAGTGATAAGCAATTTGGGATTTTTTTATACACATTTCATTTTTGTCTCACTTTGTAATAAGCACAAATGCAAGGGTGGAGAGATTGGCTCAGTTGTTAAGAGCACTGGCTGCTCTTGAAGAAGACCCCGGTTCGATTCCCAGCACCCACATGGCAGCTAAGGACTGTCTGTAACTCCAATTCCAGAGGAATCCAATGGCTTCTTCTGACCTCCACGGGCATTGCATGACGCAGGTGTAGTTACACACATGCAGGCAATACACTCATACACATAAAATAAAAATAAATAAATACTAAAAAATAAATACAGGGGTGGCAAGTCCTTCTTTTTTGAGATCTGTTTTACAAACATTTTCTTCCAAATGTGGCCTACCTTTACATTCTCTATTTTTCTATATTAAATAAGTTTGTTTTCCATTCTTTTGTTTTGTTTTGGAACAGGTCTCTCTTTAGTCCCAGCTGGCCTTGAACTCACTATGTAGACCAGGCTGGCCTTGAACTCACAGAGATCCGCCTCCTCTGCCTCCGGAGTGCTGGGATTAAAGGCGTGCACCACCATGCCCAGCCTGTTCTCTATCCTTTTTTAACCTGCTTCATTGTGAAAGACCTTCACTATTAGTCTGAAACCTGAAGAAAAAGAAGCCTCTAGAATGAAATGCTCAAGAGCCTTGGGAAGGAATCCAAGCAAACACAGCCATCCTGAGACAACTTGACAATCTCAGTCCAGAAGACACTTGACAACTAAACCCTACCAGGAAACAAAAGCTGCCCCAGCCTCCACGCTCTAGAACAGGGCCCCCTATAAGACCCTGGAAGCCAAAAGCAGATATTAAACTCAGCTGCTATCTCTCCTAGGGTCAGGGAAAGCTGTGGCTGATTATCCGGTAGACCAGCTGGCCCTAATCAGCTCATGAATACTGTGTGTGAAAGGATTAATAAATCTAATCTAAGAGAGTTTAAAAGGGATATGGCTACATCTTACAAATAAATTCATTATCTTCCACACTGGCTCATCTCTGGACTGTATTAAAGAAATTGGTAGTGTTATCTAACATAGCCCAGACAACCAGGAGATCACCTGTGTGACATCAACCACAATCACAGCGCACACAAAGGATTCAGAAAGACCAAGAAAGCTATGACACAGAGGCCATGCTGTGGCCTGAAGGATCTGTTCCAAGCTTTGTCAAGTTGCATATTTGTCCTGACTGCCCCATGAAAACAGGATGAACTTGCTGGGTAGGTTTTACTCATTTATTGGCTGCTTGCTGTTGCCAAATACAGGACCCAGGAATGGAGTTTTGTCACTCCCTCTCCTGCTTCCCGAGGCCCTATCAGGCACAAAGGAATGTGCATTTATTTATATGTTTGTTTATTTTTGAGATCGGCTTTCATTGTTTAGCCCAGGCTGGTCAAGGACTCTCCTTCGTTCCATTTCAGCCTCTTCCATGTGGGATTATAGACCTGTGCCACTAAAGCCAGATCTTCTTTCACATTTGAATGAGAGGCACCTCTTAAGTCAACTAGAATGGATCTGAGCCAAAAGAAGTCAGGGAAATGAGCGAGTGCTCTCCAAACCGCCACCTACGTAATCCAAAATCAAAATAAAGTAAGGTTGGGAGTGTCGTTGAATAGCAAGAATACCTGCCTGGGGTGTGCAAGGCCCTGGGTTCAGTGCCTAGCATCACAAAAACTTAAAAAAATATATTTTTTTGATCTTTTTGAGACAGGGTCTCCCTGTAGCCCCAGCTGTCCTGGAACTGGCTCTGTAGACCAGGCTGGCCTTGAACTCACAAAGATCGGCCTGCCTCTGCCTCCTAAGTGCTAAGATTAAAGGTGTGTGCCACCACGCCCCACTAAATTTTTTTAATTAAATTAAATTGAACCAAAAATAGATGCAAGAGCTCAAAAAATTCTGACAGTTCTTATGATTACACCAACACTTTCATAGTTGTATATCAATAACATACCCTTTTCCAAAATCTCTCCCTCATCTCCCCGCCCCCTTTTGCATCAACAACTGCCCTCATATGGCTTGAGGCTGACATCAATGCAGAAGTCTACTCCCCAAACCCAAGATTGGGCCAGTCCACTCCAACGTACTAAAGACTCCTCATCCACAAACATCATTGATTCTGGGCTATTTTCCTTTCTCTTTTTTAAACATTATTATTATTATTATTATTATTTTATGTGTATGAGCGTATTGCCTATACATGTGTGTAACTGTGCCCATGTCATACGGTGCCTGTGGAGCTCAGGAGAGGGTGTCGGATCCCCTGGAACTGGATATACAGACAGTTGTTAGCCACCATGTGGGTGCTGGGAATTGGACCCAGGTCTTTTGCAGGAACAGACAGTGTTCTTAACTGCTGAACCATCTTTCCAGTCCCAATTCTGGACTATTTTTCATCATCTAACTCTGTCATCTATCATAAACTTAATAAACATTTTATAGGACATTGAATGGAGTGATGCTAAGAGAAGAAGTATTCTCAAATTTGTATGAAGTCTCCTTTGCCTGTTACTGGCAGCTGTCAAATCTTTAAAAATAAAACCACAGCCAAGCGTGTTGGTGCACACCTTTAATCCCAGCACTCTGGAGGCAGGGGCAGGCAGATCTCTGTGAGTTCAAGGACAGCCTGGTCTATTATCAGTGAGCACTACAAGATTGGCTCATGTTCTAGTTTCTTTGCCATTTGATTAATAAATTGTAAAAAAATTAAAGATAAAATATATAAACATTTTCAGGATTGAAAAAATACTTTCTACACAGGTTTGAAGTTGTAATTTCTTCTTTCTTAGAATCTTTAGCCTATAAATTACTCTAGAAAAGGGGGCTGGAGCGATGGCCTAGCGGTTAAGAGCGCCGACCGCTCTTGCAGAGGACCCGGGTTCGATCCCCAGCACCCACATGGCGGCCGAGAGCCGTCTGAAACTCCAATTCCAGGAGAACTCCAGTTCCAGGGGAGTCCGACGCCCTCTTCTGACCTCCGCGGCATTGCACGTCACGGGTGCACAGACTTGCATGCAAACAATACATTCATACACATACGGAAATAAATAAATAAAAAATTTAAAAAAAAAATTAAAAAAAAAAAAAAAGAAAAGGAAGTGCAGGGCTGGAGAGATGGCTCACCGGCTAAGAGTACTGACTGCTCTTGCAGAGGACCCAGGCTCAATTCCCAGAATCCATTTGGCAGCTAACAACCATCCAAAACTCCAATTCTAGGGATCCAATGCCCTTTTCTGACCTCCGAGGGCATCGCATGACGCGAGTGCACTCACAATGCATGTAGGCAATATACCCGATCACATAAAAAAATAAAAATAATAAATAAACCTTTAAAAAAAAGAAAAGGAAGTTCTTTTGCGTTTCCCCTTTCCTCCTTCCGTGTCCTGTTCACAATACTTCCAACAGACACTGACAGTACCCTGTCATGGGACTCATGAACCACCCAGCATGTGACCTCATACCTCCCTAGAGTACAAAATAGTGGGGATGAGGAAAATGATGTCCAAACTGTGGATGTGGTTCAGTGGTAGAGTGCCTGCCTAGCATGTGGAAGGTTCTGTCCAAGGACACACACACACACACAAACACACACACACACACACACACACACAGAATGGGAGTTTGGCATGGCATTCCGAGTATTTTGGATTTTGTTGTTATTTGGTGGGTTTTTATTTAGTTGGTTTTGGGCTTTTTACAACAGGGTCTCACAGTGTAGCCCAGACTGACCTTGAACTTGTGATCCTCCTGCTACAGCCTCCTGACTTCTAGGATTACAAATATGCACTACCACCTGCTACACTGAATGCTTTGAAGTAAATGGTATGGGGAAAGTCTCAGAAGCAGTCTTAGAACAGAGATCTTTCTTTATTCTTTTTGTTTTGTTTTGTTTTGTTTGTTTGTTTTGAGACAGGGTCTCCTTATAGCTCCAGCTGTCATGGAATTCACTACATAGACCAGACTGGCCTTGAACTCACAAAGATCTCCCTGCCTCTGCCTCCCAAGTACTGGGATCAAAGGCATGCGCCACCATGCCTGGCTTATTTGTTGTTGTTGTTTTTAATTATTTTTTTTAATGTGTATGAATGTACTGTCTGCATGTAGGTTTGTGCACCCGTGTCGTGCAATGCCACGGAGGTCACAAGATGGTGTTGGATTCCTCTGGAACTGGAGTCAAAGACAGTTCTCAGCCACCATGTGGGTGCTGGGAATTGAACCTGGGTCTTCTGCAAGAGCAGTCAGTGCTCTTAACTGCTTAACCACCTCTCCAGCCCCCAAACTATCTATTAATATGAATTTGGAAAAGAAAAGCTCCAAAAAATTTTTAGCTTCCTTATTTGTAACCAGGTACTACAGGAAGAAATCTGGAATAGTTTTATTTAAAAAAAAAAAATCTTCCTTTTTGCCAGATTTTTTGTCACTTGTCCCAGGATCTCCTCTGCAGGTTCTGGAATGAGCTAGCTATTCCACACTGCTTGCCAAAACTGTGTGCAGAGAACCGAGTGGTGCCCCTCCTTCCTATGGTAAGCAGAACAGCCCAAACTCCAACTGCAAAGGCAGGTTAGCAGCTGGAAAGCATAACAAGTTTATTTCATCATGGTTTAGTATAACAGGGAGCCTTCCCACGAAGACCCAAAGACACAGTGGGGATTGTCTGTTTCATGGTTAGGTTAGACAGAACAGGGACAGTTGTGTAGGAATGTGCAAGGACCCGAAAGGTATGTTCTAATGGAGGCTAATTGAACCTAGAAGCCTGCAGCATCTGTCCGTACTTTCCCTGGCCTCTCAGTTAGCAATTCTTCCTCCCAGGGGAGAAAAAAACTCATCTGGAATGAGGGTGTATGACCTGCTATTAGGCAAGGTTAGGTCAGAGGACTTCTTCATGCTTTTACAGAGAAGGGAAGGGAAGGTGAGAGTAGTATCTTTAGGGTATACGGCCTGTTTTTTTGTTTGTTTGTTTGTTTGTCTTTGCCAGACAGGGTCTCTCTGTAGCCCCAGCTGTCCTGGAACTCACTCTGTAGATCAGGCTGACCTTGAACTAACAAAGAACACCTGCCTCTGCTCCGCAAGTGCTGGGATTAAAGGTGTGTGCCACCACGCCCGGCTTGGCCTGTTTTAGGAGAAGGAAGTTCTAGCTTCTATGACCTGCCTTGAGGAGAAGAACTTCTAAGTCCCACATAAGTGACACATTAAAGGTCCGTGCTTTGGGTATCACTTTCTGAGCCCAAATAGGAGCAAAGTATTGATTCCTCTTATTGCTAAGGAAGCAAACATAAAATATAGTCTTTATTTACACAGGAGTGAATTATGCAAAGAAATATGGTGTATATCATGAATAAGCTATTTCAGTCAGATACATAAACAAACCTATCCACATCATAAGAATTTATTGAAATATATATTACTAAATATTGCTGGGCATGGTGGTGCACACCTTTAATCCTAGCACTTGGGAGGCAGAGACAGGTGGATCTCTGTGAGTTCAAGTCCAGCCTGGTCTACAGAGTTCGTTCCAGGCCAGCTGGGGCTATAGGGAGACCTTGTCTCAAAAAAAATATATTGGCTACTATTTGGTGATTTAAATGGTATTATTGCATAACCAAAATTTGTAAATTTCACAANGGGTGGCAAGTCCTTCTTTTTTGAGATCTGTTTTACAAACATTTTCTTCCAAATGTGGCCTACCTTTACATTCTCTATTTTTCTATATTAAATAAGTTTGTTTTTCCATTCTTTGTTTTGTTTTTTGTTTGTTTTGGAAACAGAGTCTCTCTTTTTATTCCCCAGCTGGCCTTGAATCTCAATATGTAGACCAGGCTGGCCTTGACTCACAAAGATCTGTCTTGCCTCTGCCTCTCAAGTGCTTAGGAAAGGTTTTTTGTGTGCACCACGCCTGGCTTTATATTCTTTTTTTTATTCAGGTATCTGTTCCACCTTTGCCCACTTTTTAATTGGATTAGTTTACATATTAATTCTTTTTATTGGTTTTTCTTGGTTGTCAGATCTGCTGTTAACAAATGCTGGGCCAGAAGAGAGTCAGTGCTGCTGAATGAAGCACATGAGATTTTTGGTGAAATTAAGTCATGAAACTGTAAGCACTGAACTGAAGAACACAAGTTCAGGAGCAATCACAGGTATTGATGTCAGCGTGATCACATATCTCAAGCTGTGAAAAACTACCCTGAAGAACAGAGAAACTGTACAGTTGAGAACATTAAGGATTTGATATTTTATTCTACCAGATGTCTCACCTTTGGATACGGTACTGCGGACATTGAACCGACGGTGAAAACCTAAGAAAATAGGACAAAGCCGCTCGGCCGAAGAGTTCAGGAAAGGTTGGGGGCCTCACACCTAATGACAGAGGAAGAGGAGCTCCCAGGGGATGAAGACTCCAGTTCACCCTTCCAGTGAGTGATAAGCAATTTGGTGATTTTTTTTTTTTTTTTTTTTTTATTACACCATTTCATTTTTGTCTCACTGTGTAATAAGCCTAAGGCAAGGGTGGCTGTGGAGGTGGCTCAGTTGGTAAGAGCACTGGTGCTCTTGAAGAAGACCCCGGTTCGGTGTCGAAGTCCAGCACCCACATGGTGGCTCACAACCTCCTGAAACTCTACCTCTAGTTGATATGATGCCCTCTTCTGTTGTCCTTGGGCATTGCATGATTGCATGACAGCCGGTGTAGTTACACCCACATGCACTGGCTAATACACTCATACACATATAAAATAAAAATAAACATAACATAATTATCAAAAAAATAAATTACAGGCGGTGTGTATTCGGTGGCAAGTCCTTCTTTTTTGAGATCTGTTTCCAAAACATTTTCTGCAAAGGTTGGCCCGTGTCCTATCCCTTTACATTCTCTAATTTTTCTATATTTAAATTTAAATACGTTGTTTTTTCCATTCTTTTGTTTTGTTTTGGAACAGGTCTCTTATCTTTAGCCCCAGCTGCCCTTGGAACTCACTATGTAAGACCAGGTTGGCCTTGCACTTCAAAGAGATCCGCCTCCTCTGCCTCGACAGACATCAAGCTGCTGGGATTCTTTTAAAAGGCGGGCTTGTGCAACCATGCCCAGCCTGTTTTTCTCTCTCCTTTTTAACCTGCTTCATTGTGAAAGACCTTCACTATTAGTCTGAAACCTGAAGAAAAAGAAGCCTCTAGAATGAAATGCTCAAGAGCCTTGGGAAGGAATCCAAGCAAACACAGCCATCCTGAGACAACTTGACAATCTCAGTCCAGAAGACACTTGACAACTAAACCCTACCAGGAAACAAAAGCTTTTTTTTGGCCCCAGGCCTCCCTACCTCTTAGGGAGAACAGGGCCCCCCCCCCGCTCCCCTATAAGACCCTGGAACCAAAAGCGGGAGGAAACCGCAGCTGCTAAGCTCTCCGAGGGGGCAGGAAAGCTTTCTTGGGGGCGGATTAGCCGGCGATATAGGTAGACCCAGCTGGCCCGAAGCTAGCGCATGAATGACGGGTGTGAACGATGCATAAATCTTAATCGAAGAGAGGGGAAAAGGGAGGAATATGCTACATCTGACAAAAGATAAAATAAAACTTCATTCTCTTTCACACTTGGGCTTCATCTTGGATGTATTATAAAGATAATGGGTCCCCCCTCCCTCCCCCGTGTTATCTTATCTAACATAGCCCAGACAACCAGGAGATCACCTGTGTGACATCAACCACAATCACTCCCCCCCCCCCAAGCCGCACCAACAAAAGGATTCAGAAAAGAACAGGCCCAAGAAAGCTCTGGGAACAGACAGACAGAGGCCATTTGCTGTGGCCTGAACTGAAGGAGCTGCTGACCCTGCCGTGCCTGAAGGACCTGTTGTTCCAAGCTTTGTCAAGTTGCATATTTGTCCTGACTGCCCCATGAAAACAGGATGAACTTGCTGGGTAGGTTTTACTCATTTATTGGCTGCTTGCTGTTGCCAAATACAGGACCCAGGAATGGAGTTTTGTCACTCCCTCTCCTGCTTCCCGAGGCCCTATCAGGCACAAAGGAATGTGCATTTATTTATATGTTTGTTTATTTTTTGAGGGATCTGCTTTCATTGTTTTTTAGCCCAGGCTGTGGTCAAGGGCCTCTCCTTCGTTCACATTTTCAGCCTTCTTCCATTTTTGGGATTATAGACCTGTCCCCTTAAAGCCAGATCTTCTCTTCTTTCACATTTTGATCAAATTGTAATGAAGAGGCACCCTCTAAGTCCACTCTAGAATGGATTCTGAGCCAAAGAGGCAGGGATGGGAAAGGGCGAGCTTTAGATTGGGCGCGCCCCACACCGCCACCGACGGAATCCAAAGCCAAAGAAATGGAAGGTGGGGAGGGGCGGGGGGAAGGGAAAAACGTCTGATCTGAATTGGAAAAAAATGTAAGAAATGCACAAAACAACAAAAAAAAACGGAAAAAAAAAAAAAGGATGGTGGTAGTGATCGGGCTTGGGGAGGAGGGACAGGTGGGCGCCCGGGAGCCCCCAGCTGTCCGTGAATCGGCTGCGTAGACCAGGCTGGCCTTTGAAAATCCACAAAGACCGGCCGTGCCCTCTGGCCTCTAGAGTGCTGAAGATTAAAGGTGTGCCACCACGCCACACCTTAAATTTTTTTTAATTAAATTTAAGATTGAACCAAAAATAGATGCAAGAGCTCAAAAAATTCTGACAGTTCTTATGATTACACCAACACTTTCATAGTTGTATATCAATAACATACCCTTTTCCAAAATCTCTCCCTCATCTCCCCGCCCCCTTTTGCATCAACAACTGCCCTCATATGGCTTGAGGCTGACATCCAAGGCAGAAAGGCTGACTCCCCAAACCCTAAGATTGGGGCCAGGTCACTCCTAAACGTACTAAAGACGCCTCAGCCACAAACATTCATGCATTGCTGGCTTGAGTTTCGCTGCTTTGGGTAAACAGTAGCGTAGAGAGTATTGAGGCGGGAGATGGGCGTAGATCGTATTGTAATGTATTGTTCATTGCTGGGTGCTAGGATTGCAGGAGGGGGGTGACCCGAACTGACTACAGTGTTCCCACATGTGGGTTGTGAACTGTGCCATGTGTCTTATGGGACCCAGGGTGCTTTTGTGTGAGCTCAGGGAGGAGGACAGTCGTGGGCCCAGGATGGATTATACAGACAGTTGTTAGCCCCAGTGGTGCTGGATTACCGGTCTTTGGGAGACAGTGTATGGAACCATCGTCCAGTCCCAAGTCTGCGGCGTATTTTGGGCAGCAGCAACTCTGTCACTATCATAAACGTAACTACAACATGGTATAGACATGATTGAGGATGCTAAGAAGTATTTGAATGGAGTGATGCTAAGAGAAGAAGTATTCTCATTGTATGAAGCTTTGCTGTTATGCTGTATTAAAATAAAACTGTGTGCTTAATCCAAGACTGGAGCACAGATCCTATTCAAGACTGGTTCCATAGTAGACTACAGATTGGTCATGTCTGTTTTCCATGTATATAAAAATTATAAATACTCAGTTAAAAAGAGCTTATACTCAAACACACTGTTTGTGAATATTCTTTGCATTCCTCATCAGACTCCCTGCTCTTAATGTTTCATAAAAGATGTTGGGCTGAAGCATATGTAACAGGTAGTGAAATATCCAGTGCTATGAGCATTGCAGCGTAAAGAGCAGCACGTTTCTGAAACTGTTTCCACACGAGACTACATGCCTGTACAGCTGTCCGCAGGAACCGCCCCCGCTGTCTGGAGGTCCTCCGGACAGTTCAGGCACGCGAGGGGCCTGGTCATACGCAGCTTGAGCATCTACAGATTGAGACACATGGCATACGTCTCTGGCACAAAATAATTATAATAAATAAGTGGGACATAAAAGAAAGGAAAGGATTAACAGTTCAGGGGAAAAAATTATGTCCACAGTTGATGTAATTTTCTTTAGAATCTAGCTAGGTAATGTACTCTGAGAGCACTGGATGTGAACACGGCAGGCATGGGACCTGCGTTTATCTTGGAGTGAAGCCACTTGGGTTTAAGAGCCCTAGACGTTCGCCTGCAGAGTACCCCGAGTTCGTCCCCACCCTCCACTGTGCCTCCAAGGGTCTGAAATCACTTCAGCGAGCTCCGCCAGTGGTCGAGCCTTCTGATCAGCCCATGGAACGCAGGTTTTGCACGTCACGGGTGCACAGGACTTGCATTGCAAACAATACATTCGTACAATAAAAAAAAAGAAAAAAAATAAATAAAAAAAACAAAAAAAAAATAATTAAAAAAAAAAAAAAAAAAAAAAGGAAAAAGAAAAGGACAGTGGAGGTGTCTCGAGAAGGATGGGCTCACCGCCTAAGAAAGCTTCAGTGACCCTGCCTCTTGCCAAGAGGACCCAGGCTCAAATCCCAGAATCCATTGGCAGTAACAACCCATTCCAAAACTCCAATTCTAGGGATCCAATGCCCTCTTTCTGACCTCCGAGGCAGCCATCGCATGACGCGAGTGAGGGCACTCACAATGCATGTAAGGGGCAATATTACCCGGATCACATTAAAAAAAATAAAAATAATAAATATAAACCTTTAAAAAAAAAAGAACAAAGTTTGTAGTTCTTTTCTTTCCTTCCTTCCTTCCTTGTCCTGTTCACAATACTTCCAACAGACACTGACAGTACCCTGTCATGGGACTCATGAACCACCCAGCATGTGACCTCATACCTCCCTAGAGTACAAAATAGTGGGGATGAGGAAAATGATGTCCAAACTGTGGATGTGGTTCAGTAGGCTTAGGATGTGCCCTCCCTGCCTAGCATGTGGGACAGGGTTTGTCCACAGGACACCACATCACACACACCAAACACACACACCCACACACACACCACACACCACCAGAATGGGAGTTTGGATGGCATTCGAGTCGAGTATTTTGGATTTTGTTGTATATTTGGTTGTTTTCTATTTGTTGGTTTTGGCTTTTTACAACAGGTCTCACAGTGTAGGGGCGGGCCCAACCCAGACTGACTTGAACGTTGCTGATTCTCTCCTGCTACAGCCTCCCATGACTTCTGGATTACAAATATGCACTACCACCTGCTACACTGAATGCTTTGAAGTAAATGGTATGGGGAAAGTCTCAGAAGCAGTCTTAGAACATGTAGATCTTTCTTATTATTCTTTTGTTTCTGTTTTGTTTTGTTTTTGTTTGAGATGAGACACGGGTTCCTATTATAGCTCCAGTTTCTGTCATGGAATCACTACATAGACCAGACGTGGCCTTGCTTGAAACTCACAAAGATCTCCCGCGCCTCGGCCTCCCAAAGTTACTGCGATCAAAGGCATGCGCCACCATCGCCGTGGTTATTTGTTGTTTGTTGTTTTTAATATTTTTAATGTGTATGAATATGTTTACTGTCTTTGCATGTACGGTTTGTGCACCCGGTCGCGCACAATGCCACACGGAGGTCACAAGATGGTTGTTGGATTCTCTGGGAACTGGGAGTCAAAAGACAAAGTTGCTCAGCCCACCATGTGGGTGCTGGGGCAATTAGAACCTGGTTCTTCTGCCCAAGAGCAGTCAGTGCTCTTAACTGCTCTTACCACCTCTCCCAGCCCCCCAAAACTATTAACTATTATATTTTTAATAGTAATTTGGAAAAAGAAAAGCTCCAAAAAATTTTTAGCTTCCTTATTTGTAACCAGGTACTACAGGGACACAGAAATCTGGAATATATGTTTTATTTAATAAAAAAAAAAATCTTCCGTTTGCCGAATTTTATTGTCACTTGTCTCCAGTGATCTTCCTTGCAGGGTTTCTGCGAATGAGCTAGCTAGTTATACACACTGCTTGCCAAAACTGTGTGTCAGAGAAGCCGAAGTGGTGCCCCCTCCTTCCTATGGTAAGCAAGAACAGCCCAAACTCCACTGCCAACGCAGGTTAGCAGCTGGAAAAGCATAAACAAGTTTATTTCATCAGGTTTAGTATAACAGGGAGCCTTCCCACGAAAGACCTAAAGGACACATGGGGGATTGTATGTTTCATGTTAGGTTAGACAGAACAGGGACAGTTGTGTAGGAATGTGCAAGGACCCGAAAGGTATGTTCTAATGGAGGCTAATTGAACCTAGAAGCCTGCAGCATCTGTCCGTACTTTCCCTGGCCTCTCAGTTAGCAATTCTTCCTCCCAGGGGAGAAAAAAACTCATCTGGAATGAGGGTGTATGACCTGCTATTAGGCAAGGTTAGGTCAGAGGACTTCTTCATGCTTTTACATGAGAAGGGAAGGGAAGGTGAGAGTAGTATCTTTAGGGTATACGGCCTGTTTTTTTGTTTGTTTGTTTGTTTTCCTTTGCCAGCAGGGTGCTCCTGTACCCCAGCTGTCCTGGAACTCACTCTGTAGATCAGGCTGACCTTCTGAAACTAACAGAACCGAACACCTGCCTCCTGCTCGCGCAAGTGCGTGATATTAAACCGAGGTCTGGTGCGCACCTACGCCCGGTTGGCTCTGTTTTTAGGAGAAGGAAGTTTCTAGCTTCTATTGCCTGCCTTGAGGAGAAGAATTCTAATTCCGTCCCACAAAGTGACACATTAAAGGTCCGTGCTTTGGGTATCACTTTCTGAGCCCAAATAGGAGCAAGTATTGATTCCTCTTACTTGCTAAGGACGCAAACATACACAATTAGGTCTTTATTACACAGGAAGTGAAGTATGCAAAAAATATGGTTTTGTGTATATCACTGAATAAGCTATTTCAGTCCGCTACATAACACAAACCATCCACATCATAAGAATTTATTGAAATATATATTACTAAATATTGCTGGGCATGGTTGGTTGCACACCTTTAACCTAGCACTTGGAGGTGAGGAAGGACAGGAAGGTTGGATTCTGCTGACGTTCAAGACAGCCTTGACTACAGAGTGAATTCAGACAGCTGGTGCGGCTACTATAGGGAAGGACTCTGTCTCAAAAAAAAAAAAAAAAAAAAAAAAAAAAAAAAAGAAATATATTATTAAATATTGATATTTTAATATATATACTACTAAGAAAGAGTTAAAGAGGTTTCAGAATTCTAAGGGACTATACTAAAGGCACAGGCAAAGAGCAGATACAGATACTAGGAAAAGTCTCTATAAGGGACCAGATAAGACATTTTAGGAGCTATAGGCCCAGAGCTGATAAGGGCTCAGAGTTGTCAAATGCAGGTCTTGGGAATAAGCACTTTCAAGTGTGAGCTTGAAGTAGGCTGTATGTGACAGCCTTGAATTGGAGACTGAGGACAGAGCTGAGGGTCCTTGGCTATGGCAGTTTACCTGGACAAGGGTCATGACAGCTGAATAGGTGATGGGCCAGGGTGCCGACCATGCCTCAATCACTGGGTACTCCTTTACACGGTCGAGGTGAGGACTCACGTCCTTCCTTCATCTGATGTGTTCCGTATGCCTGCATCCTCATTTTTCTAGTTTGATTTTGAGACACCAATGGGTCTATATGTTTCTGATTTCATTGGATAAGTTCATAGTTGGTAATAATTTATTTGCATAAATAGGTTACTTATTAGTCTGTGCCTCATGGTAATGGACCAATGGTGGTTATAATTTTACACAAAGATGCAGTCATTTGGCCTCCACATTTACACTCAGAATGGAGCAAACTGCTATTTTATAAAATGAAGTTGCTCAGAATAAGGGACAGACTGAAAGCGACTAGTCTCCACAATATGAAGGGACTTAGAGAAGGGCACGGCCTGATGGCCACAGAACGTGTTTTCTTAGAGGTCTTTTCAGAAATACTCCTCCAGCCTGCCAAGCAGGTTGGAAAGTACATTCCATGTGAAATCTGACACAAGGAAGCAGATTTCTACCTGAGAACTCTGTTTCTGGGAAACAGAGCACATCATCTAACTAATGAGGATATTATGAAACACCATAACAAATGGCCAAACCCAGCCATTTCACCTCAAGGAAAACCTCTAAGGTTGCTGTTGGTAACATTCTAAAATATTTGTGAGAACCTCACTAGCATTATTGAAGAAATGGAGGAAGGGGCTCTACATAAAGCTTTAGGGCAACACAGCCAGACTCAATACAGGATGAAAACTCCCATTCTCATTTTTATCAGTTTACTTACAAAAATTCCGATGGTTGTGACAAAGTAATTAAGTACTGGAGGAATTATTTATTACAGCTGACATTCCAATAAAGTAGCAACAGGACTAACTCATCACTGGTTAAAGAACTGCAAATTGAAACAAAATTACAAGTAAGCATTCCACTGCTTATGAAGATACTAACACGAATGGCTAGAGCCTAGTGATGCAATTAATTTTAATCTAATGCTTGTGTAGAGCGTGGACTTTGGGCGACAAGCGCTTCATCTTAGTGTTTAGCCTAGGCATCAAGTTCTCAGCTGGTTTTGCCCAAACGTTTTGCTGTGCCCCTGAATGACGCAAAGATGTCAACCATGCCTACACTTACAGGATGAAAGGTTCTTTCCATGCTGAGGAAGTTAAGGGATTGCTAAACAAATATGAAATGCTAGGGATTCAAGGGCCCCTAGCTGGAGTATGTGAACCCATGAATTTGCATATTTGTTTAAGAGGAATAGTGTTTCTAGAACAAAGCACTCGGGAGGCAGAGGCAGGCAGATCTTTGTGAGTTTAAGGCCAGCCTGGTCTACAGAGTAAGTTCCAGGACAGCTGGGGCTACAGGGAGATCCTGTCTCAAAAAAAGACCAAAAACAAAACAAAACAAAACAAAAAAAACAAAGGCACTGTTTCAAAACAACCACAACTCCCACCACCACATACTAATTTATGTAGAAAATATTTGATCCTCAGGCCAGGCGTGGTGGCGCACGCCTTTAATCCTAGCACTCGGGAGGCAGAGGCAGGCGGATCTTTGTGAGTTCAAGGCCAGCCTGGTCTACAGAGTGAGTTCCAGGACAGCTGGGGCTACAGGGAGACCCTGTCTCAAAAAGAGGAAAACAAACAAACAATTGATCCTCATACAGATGGGTGTTTTCCTAAGAACACAGTTCTAAGGAGAGTTTTAAAATTATTCCGATGGCTTTTCCTGCTGTTCTCCTTGTCCCTATCAAAGCTATCAAAACTCTGTATTTTATTTTGAAATAGCATTCTACAATGCTCAACTTTTTAAGTCCCAAAGGAGAACAAGGCAAGCTAAGAGACCTTCACAGGATACTACCTGAATAAGCGCTGCTATTCAAACACAGGCCTCTTCAAACAGAGCTGGTAGTGAAAGACTGACTGTAGGTGCTGGTGTCTATTTAGTCCCTACCTGAAAGTTCTGCTCCTAAGATGAACTAAAGCTTGCATTCTTTTTTTTTTCTTTTATATTTTATTTTATTGTGTATAGTATATTGCCTGCATGTGTATAAGTGCACCCATATTGTGCAATGCCCATGGAGATCCGAAAAGGGCATCAGATCCTCTGGAACTGGAGTTAGGGGTGGTTGTTAGCCAGCATATGGGTGCTTGGAATTGAACCCAGGTCCTCTACAAGAGCAGCCAGTGCTCTTAACCTCTGAGCCATCTCTCCAGCCCCTGAGCTTGCATTCTTGACAGAGCTCATTTGTTTCAACAGGAAAGAAGAACAGTCCAAGAAAATTACATTTTTTTTTTTTAATGATGCTGGGAATTCAACCCAGGGCCCTGCACTCTAGGCAAGTATTCTCCCTCTGAGCCAGAAATTATTTTAAAAGCTAAAAACTATGACTTAAATAATGTTAACACCATTGGTCATAATCTAAAATACAAAATCAACAACAGAAGGCTGGAGAGATGGCGTGGAGGTTAAGAGTTCGTCCTACTCTTCAAAGGGACCCAAGTTCAGTTTCCAGCACCCATATTGGCCACCTCACAACCACCTGTAACCCTACCTCTGAGAATCCAATGTCTCTGGCCTCCTTGGACACCTACTCTCACATACACATTCACACAGACACACATAATTAAAAATAAAAATAAGATTGTTTATTAAAAAATCAGCAACACAAAAAGACCCTTTGACTATGCATGCTGACTTTCCTCCCCAAATTTCTGATTTCCCTGAAAGTTTTTTTTTTTTAGAAAAAAACAAACTTTTGTGCCATGAACCCCTTAGAAGATAGTCATGTATGTACTTACAAAGGATCAGTGAAGTAAGTCTTAGAGAGCTGTAGCCCTTGTGGCACTTACATTCCCATAGGGGAGGTGAGCAATGAACATCGTGAAGAGAGACCTCCTCAATATGCTAAAGATACCAGAGGAAGACGTATGAGAAAAGCATGTGCCTCATTGAGAAGGGGAAGCCAATGGCCATCTCATAGAAGGGCCGTCTCATACTTCCAGGAGCACTAGAGAACAAGCCAGAGGCATATGTGTTGCGGATAGTAAAGGCTGGGGAGATAGATTCCAGAGATACAGAGACCAGATGCTTGTCACCATTAGAGAAAGGATTCACAGGGGAGACAAAGTAAGGAATTGGGAGGAAGTTTTAAGGAGAGCAAACGTACATACTCAAGTGGTACATGTGGGCTTCTCGAAAGGATGGCTTGGATGGCCGGGCGTGGTGGCGCATGCCTTTAATCCTAGCACTTGGGAGGCAGAGGCAGGTGGATCTTTGAGAGTTCAAGGCCAGCTTGGTCTACAGAGTGAGTTCCAGGATAGCTGGGGCTACAGGGATACCCTGTCTCAAACAGACCAAAAAAAAAACCAAAACAAAAAACAAAAAAAGAAAGGATGGCTTGGCTACAATTTTGGATAGTGCTTTTTAAAATTTTTAATTATACTTTTTATTGAAATATAAGCCTGTGAAATTGCACAAATTTTACAGCTATATTGGATCCAACATTAAGACACCCGTATAGCCAGAGTTCACATCCATGAACAATGGAACCAGCCCACCAGAATTTGTACATGGTGAGTTCCAGAACAGCTGGGGCTATAGGGAGACCCCGTCTCAAAAAGTAAAAGAGAGAGAGAGAGGTAGAGAGAGGGGGGAAAGAAAAGACAAATTTAAATTTAAAATAGTTAAAATAATATTTCTAACTTATTCTTTGAAATTTTGATATAGTCTTTGAAGCATTGGGACTTCAAGGCCTCTTCAAGGACTCTTACTACTGAACTACAGCACCAACCAGCCCTAAATTTATTTTTAACTTATACACAACATAAAATTTTTATGTATTAATGGGGTACATTTGATGTTTTTATACCAGCTTTACACTGTATAATATCCAGTATAGACATCTTGTCATTGCATTATGGTAAATATTCAAAATCATTCCTTCTGGGGTTTTGAAACCTAGGGTACATTATTATAGAAAGCTCTTTCTATGGGAGTTAAAGGGATGAGGAGGTGTGGTGTTCCAGGAATGGGTCAGGATTTCCCTAGGGCAGGGTTTACAGCCTTTGAGTGTGTCATTGCATGAGATGCGTCTGGAGCCAGCATTTGCAAGGCAAATGACACAACGCCACTGTAATGAAGCAAAGGGCAGTTAGTAGGGGTATCCGAGTGTTGGTCGCAGCTGGTTGGGAGTCCTCTTGCTTTCTATGGTTTGAGCATTCACATGGTGACCTTCTGAAATGCATGTCAGCCTCTCGCCACCACCCAGCCTGCCTCTTTTTGCTTTCCTGTTCCTATCTAGCCTGCATCAAAACACAGAATATTCAAGGAATGACAAAAGCCCGGTGTGTCCAGAACAGGGGTAGCAAGTTGGTAGAAAGGCAGAAATTTAAAAAGCAGGACACTTTGGGGACCACAATTTCTCCTTCCTCAACTCTGATTGTCAGGATGGTTTTGTCTTAAAGGATTTCACATCTCACGAATGAGTCTTGGATGCAGAACTCGAGTCCCATGTGTTCATGAGACATTGCTTAATTTTTCTAATGTAGAGAGATCACCCTTCAGATGTCCACAGGTCACCACTTTCCACTCTTGATGTCTAACTAGGGAATGCCTTCCCGCAATAGATCTTTTATTTGTGGAGAAGACCTTCATTAGCCAGATGTGGTAGCACATACCTGTAATCCCAGCACAGGAACATAAATGTAAGGCCAGTCTATGTTATGTGGTGAAACCCTGTCTCAAAAAGCCAGGAGCCTATGATGGAGCTCAGTAATAGACCACTTGCCTAGCCTGCATAAGGCTCTGGGTTTGATCTTCAACGCTACAAGCATAAGACTTTCTTTTGGAACTTCCTGTTCTCAAGTGACTGTGATAAACTTTACTTGCTGATTTCAAACCTGGGTTGGTTTACTTTGTAGTACAGATCAAACCCAGAGCTTTAAGCATGTCAGGCAACTGCTCTTCTGAGCCACACAACCCCAGCTTTTAAACATATCAGCTCTTTCCTGGCATAATGGCACATACCTGAAATCAAAGACCTTAGGAAACAGGCAGGAGGATCAAGAGTTCAAGACTCCAGGAAGCCTGGACTACAATAATAAGACCTTACTTTAAAAACAAAACAAAACAAACAACAACAACAACAAAAAAACTAGCAGGGGTGGGGACTTGTTGGCTCTTAAAAATAGCATTTGCTTTTTTTTTAAATTTTTATTTATTTATGTATGTGTATGAGTGTACTGTCTGCATGCAAGTTTGTGCACCTGTGTCGTGCAATGCCGCGGAGGTCAGAAGAGGGGTCAGATTCCCCTGGAACTGGAGTTCTCCTGGAATTGGAGTTTTAGACGGTTCTCAGCTGCCATGTGGGTGCTGGGGATCGAACCCGGGTCCTCTGTAAGAGCAGTTGGCACTCTTAACCGCTAGGCCATCTCTCCAGCCCCCCAAAATAGCATTTGCTTTTAATTCAGACATAAAACTTTCTCTTGTGCTTACTTTCATCACAACTGTGACCTTTACCAAAATATTGGATCAGAGCATACCACTACAAAAGATGCCTCTTTAGCATACTGATTATTTTGAGCTAAAGGCAATTGGGCAGCAGAAAATGCCAACTCTGCCCTTCTAAAACCAAGGCATAACTTTCCTGTGAAAAAGATGCCCTTTTAGTACCACGAGGAAGTGAACAGCCTTATCACCAGAGATGGGAAGTCTGTGCCAAAAGGAAACTAGACAAAGGTTACCACATCCATTACTTCCTCCCATGTTGCATGTTCCTATTCCTATAACTTTCTGACTTAGAAGCCCAAACCCTTTTCTTTTGTCCAGTCATCTTTTTTTTATTTATTATTTTTTATGTGTATGAGTGTACTGTCTGTATGTAGGTTGGTGCACCTGTGTCGTGCAATGCCGAAGAGGTCAGAAGAGGGCGTTGGATTCCCCTGGAGTTCTTAGCCACCATGTGGGTGCTGGGATTCGAATCTGGGTCCTCTGCAAGAGCAGTCGGTGCTCTTAACCGCTGAGCCATCTCTCCAGTCATCTTTATGCAACTTCTCACTCTTTGCTCAAAGGATCTGTAACCCCTTCATTCAATCTAGTGACTTCTTTGAATTTTTTATTTCTTTTCTCTAAAGTCCCCTGTGCCAAGTAAAATTGTTTGTTTTTAATATTTATTGTTGTTGCTGTTGCTGTTAAGACAGGGTTTCCTGAACCCCAGGCTGGCCTTGAACTCACTGTGTAGTAGAGGATGACCTTCAACCTCTGATCCTCCTGCCTCCACCTTTTGGGGTATACCACCATGCCCAATTTATTAAGAATCAAAGTGAGGGCCTCATGCATGCTAAACAGATGCTCTACCAACTAAGCTATACCCTCCAGATCCACATAAAAATATTAATAACAAGATCTGAATGCGTTTTTCCTGTTATTTAACAACCCAGCTCTATAACTTCCCCTACAAATCTCCAGGCCTTCAACTCTCCACCTTCCTCAGGCCTCTTCTCTGTGCCTTTGAAAAATGACAATTATGAGCCGGGCGTGGTGGCGCACGCCTTTAATCCCAGCTCTTGGGAGGCAGAGGCAGGCGGATCTTTGTGAGTTCAAGGCCAGCCTGGTCTACGGAGTGAGTTCCAGGACAGCTGGGACTACAGGGAGACCCTGTCTCAAAAAGACCAAAAAAAAAAAAAAAGAAAAATGACAATTATTTTCCAATTACTCAGCAGGGGGTGTCCATCTGGTGCCTCATTTACAGCCTTTGTCTCCTGGTTTCCATTTCAAATCATAGTACCAAAGAAAGATAGAGGCAATGTTTTATTGAAAATACCCCCCCATTTTATCATACATATGAAGGAGAGGCCATACATGTATCTTTATTGCTGGCCCACATAGGAAGTCTGCATTTTTTCCAGCACTGTGTGTGTGTGTGTGTGTGTGTGTGTGTGTGTGTGTGTGTGTGTGTGTTTTCAGCTCTGGGCATTGAACCCAGTGTCATGTGCCTTGTAGAGAAGCACTGTCTTACTAAGCTATAGTCCCATCCCATTATTCTACAATTGTACTGGCCCATGTGGCATAGTAGTTAGTAGCTTGTGGGGACGGGTAGAAGTGACAGGGCTGGAGAGATAGCTCAGAGGAGCCAAGTTCGGTTCCTAGCACACACGCGAGGCAGCTCATGGCTGCCTAGAGCTGCCTATAACTCCAGTTCCAAGGGATCAGTTCTCTTTTCTTTTTTTTTTTTTATTAATTTTTTTTTATTTTTTTTATTTTTGTATGTGTATGAGGTTTACTTTCCTGCATGTAGTGTTTGTGCACCCTGTGTCGTTTGCTTGCTGCAATGCCGCGGGATTCAGAAGAGGGTTTGTCGGATTCCCGCGAACTGGAGTGTTCTGCCTGTAGTAGTCGTGGTTTGGGTAGTTGGGTTTCAGACGGTTCCAGCCGCACCATGTGGGTGATGGGGAGCAAAACCCAGGTGCGTAAGAGCGGTCGGCGCTCGTAACCGCGCGGCCATCTTCTCAGCCCCCAGTTACCTTTTCTGATATCGCTGGAGTGACTAGGGCATGTGCAGCATGTGCAGGTATACATACACCAACACACACACCACACACGCCACACATCGATCACACACGCACACACGCCGCCACACACATTATGATGGCAGTGGGCCAACCTGCATCTCAATAGGGACTCTTGCTCTTTCCTCACAATCTCAGAGACCTCATGAAGCTGCACCACAATACAATGCAAATCTGCACCCTGGGCTTCCAGAATGACAACATCTGGACCACGCATCTTTGCTTGTACTAAGCTGCTGATACCCCTGGGTTTCAGAGTTACTTGTTTCTATAACACAGTCTAAATAGTTCTAGTTCCATACTTAAATCTAGTTCTCATTCTATTCCTCCGTAGTCCCCCAAGCACTTCACACATGGTCGCTTGCTCTGCTGGCCCTGCTTCTCCATGTGGGAAGTGCTGCCCGTCAATGAAGCAGCCAGTCCCTGGTCCTCTCTGCACCATGTAACTGCCCTGTTGCTACTGGAAACATCAATGAAACTTTCATGTTTGTGCCTTCTTCCCTCCTACGTTCTACATTCCTATGTTTTCCACCTTGCAAATTATGCTAGCAGAAAACAGATTAACACATGAAAACCAAACAGAAGTTTACACATATGCACATACTGGAAAAGCCAGAGATAGGAGATGAGTGGTCAGGGGGGTGTTAGTTAGTTAACGACGGACTATAGTAGAACACTCCAAAAATGAGAAACGCAATTTGCAGGGAAAAAAAAAAAGCGCAAAGAAAGCAAGAGGACTTTGAGCTTCTAGCTGGTGGCCTAAGCATGGACGAGAAATGGGGAGTGGAGAGGGAGAGACCTACACAGAAGAAAGGAGCTACCGGGCGTGGGTGGTGGCGCACGCCTTTAATCCTAGCACTTGGGAGTCCAGCCTGGTCTACAGAGGGAGTTTCAGGACAGCTGGGGCTTACCAGGGAGACCTGTCTCGAAAAGACAAAATAAAAAAAAAAAAAAAGAAAGGAGCTAATTAGTACTTTTAAAATATAGAGTTTGGGGGCTGGAGAGATGGCCTAGTGGTTAAGAGCACTGACCGCTCTTGGAGAGGACCAGGGTTCGATCCCCAGCACCCACATGGCAGCTGAGAACCATCTTTAACTCCAGTTTCAGGGGAATCTAACACCCTCTTCTGACCTCCAAGGCATTACACAACACAGGTGCACAGACCTACACGCAGACAGTACATTCATACATATACAAAAATAAATAAAATTTAAAATAAATAAATAAATAAAATATAGAGTTCCTAGCCGGGCGTGGTGGCACACAAATCCCGGCACTCGGCAGGCAGAGGCAGGTGGATCACTGTGAGTTCAAGGCCAACCTGGTCTATGAAGCAAGTTCCTGGCCAGCTGGGACCACAGGGAGACCCTGTCTCAAAAAGACCAAAAACCAACAATAACAATAACAATAACAATAACAAAAGCCTTAGATTCCTCTGGTGTTTCCTGCAGACCTAAGAGTCCAGAATGTGATCCTGGTTAGGTTCTTCCTGGAGAGAGGATAACTTTCCAAATTTACGTCCTGATTTGAGGCAGATAGGGGAAAAGCAAGATTTCTTCTATTTGCTTCTTTCTTGCTTGTCTTCAGCTCAAAACAATCTTTATGCCAAATTGGCATATTTTGATACTCTTATCCTTCAGCAATGGCCTACAACCATTTATCTCTAAATATCATATGCTTTAATCTGTTCAGAAATGCTATTTCCTCCTAACAAACACTACTCTATTTAATACTGAAGAAGCCAGGTGTGGTGGCACATGCCTGTAATCCCAGCATGCGAAGCTAAGGCAGAAGGACCACCAGTTTGAGCTGAACTTGAGCTTCATAGCAAGATCCTATATAAAACAACAGCCATGGGGCTGGAGAGATGGCCTAGAGGTTAAGAGTGCCGACTGCTCTAGCAGAGGACCTGGGTTCGATCCCCAGCACTCACATGGCGGCTGAGAACCGTCCTTAACTCCAGTTCCAGGGGAATCCGATGCCCTCTTCTGACCTCCGAGGCATTGTACGACACGGGTGCACAAACCGACATGCAGACAGTACATTCATACACATAAAAAAATAAATAAAATTAAAAAAAAAAAAAACAACAGCAATAATAAATATAATAAAAGTAAGTAGTGAGAAGAGAGAGAAGGGATGTACTACAGTAAGGACCTACTGAAAAACTTGCAGAATAGCTCACAACTTCCATATCTCCAACCAAAACCCATGTGTCACAATAGTGAAGGACCAAAGCGAAACTACCAGGGCTGTAAGAGCGGAGGTGATCAGAACTCAGGCCTCTTCTGTACTGTGTAAGATGGAACCTCTATGTCGCCATTTCACTTTGTATATTCACTTTATAAATTCATTTATAAATGATAGTGCTCATTTATAAGACACAGGGAATGAAATTCTCAATTGATATGTGTGTGTATATATGTGTATGTGTGTATGTGTGTGTATCTGCATGTATCTGTGTGCGTATGTGTGTCTATCTGCATGTATCTGTGTGTATATACGTATGTGTATGTCTATGTATGTCTGTGTGCATGTGTGTACCCAGGATTTAGAGATCCACTTGCAAGCTTCCTTACATATAGTTAATCTATATATCCTTGGCACCATTGTCTACCCAGTTACCAGAGCCAGAAATCTGAGCATTATCCCTTACTCATCCACTTCTTTTTTTTTTTTTTTTTTGGTCTTTTCGAGACAGGGTCTCCCTGTAGTGCCAGCTGTCCTGGAACTCACTCTGTAGACCAGGCTGGCCTTGAACTCACAAAGATCCGCCTGCCTCTGCCTCTCAAGTGCTAGGATTAAAGGCGTGCACCACCATGCCCCCAGTTGCTCATCCATTTCTTTACCCAACCAAAATTTCCATTCCTGCCATCTCCTCTTCTATCTTCAATGTCACCCCATTTCTTACCTGAATTAATCAAGTATTCTTTTTTGTTTGGTTGGGGTTGGGGGGGGTTGTTTGTGTGTGCGTTTTGTTTTTTGTTTTGTTTTAATTTATTTTATTTTATTTTTTTATGTGTATGAATGTACTATCTGCATGCAGGTTTGTGCACCCGTGTCGTGCAATGCTGCGCAGGTCAGAAGAGGGCGTCGGATTCCCCTGGAATCCTTCAGCCACCATGTGGGTGCTGGGGATCCATCCCCCCAGGTCCTCTGCAAGAGCAGTCGGTGCTCTCAACCACTAGGCTATCTCTCCAGCTCCATTTTTCGTTTTGTTTTTGAGACAACTTCTCCCTGTAGCCCCAACTGGTCTGGAGCTCACTATGTAGATAAAGCTGGCCTCCATCTCAGAGATCTGCCTGCCTTTGCCTCCCAGGTGCTAGGATTAAAAGTGTGTGCCACCATACCCAGCTAATCAAGTATTCTTGAAATAGTTTCCTGGCTTCCTACTCACGTTGTCTCTATATGTTAAACATGTGCACAGTTTCACGTTGCACCTAGAGTAGATTCAAAACTGTGAGGCTGCCCCTGTGGTTCTTGCTGGCCGGGCCCTGCGGGCTCTCTGGCCTGTTCTCAGAGCTCTCCCCGCTCCTCGCTGAAGCCTGTCCTTCAGCTGGAATGTCTGCCCGGCTCCCTTTGTGCCTAGCTTCCTGCTATCTTTTAACTTTGTATTTAAGCACCAGGGCCCCGTTCTGACCCTCTACTTAAAATCCCTCCCCTGCTAATCTCTGTCGTTGGTACTTGGTCTTCTAGAAAACTCCAGGACAATCTTATCTGTCCTGTGTTTACTCCCCTTCTTTCTCCAATAGAATGTTGTGTTCATAAAGGTAAAATAATAACTAATGTTTCTTTGTGTTAGAAACTGACTTAGGTGTTTTATATGTGCAGGTCTAGCCTGCCAAGTATCTCCCGGAAATACCTTGTTTTTTCACAACCCAACTTCATAGAATATATGGATTGCTCCACAGAGTTCCTTTGTTAATTTATTTTAGACTGATGGAAATTTTTATAGTTACACCTCCAAAACTCTCATATGTTTTAGCAAAACAATGTGGGAGAAATTTTTCCAGTTACCTTCCAAATTCAAGCGTAGAACAGCAGCAACAGCATAGGCTTTTTTTTTTTTTTTTTTTTTTTTTTTTTTTTGGTCTCTTTGAGGTACAGGGTCTCCTGTAGCCCGCTTGTCCTGGAAACTCACTCTGTGACCAAGGCTGGGCCTTGAACTCCCAAAGATCACCCTGCCTCTGCTTTCCGAGTGCTAGGATTAAAGGCTTGCAGCCAGCATAGACATTTTGAAGGGCAGTGAGTCTCCACAGAGGAGATGTGGTCTTTGAACACTGCTACTGCTAGGGCTGACATCAGAGCCTCATGCTCAGTGACTCATGCTCTGTGCCAACACTCGTCCTGAATGCCCTTCATCAGTGCTTTCTCTAGCCAAGCCTCTGCTTTTGCCTCATGCTATACTATGAGACCCAAAAGAGTTTGATACTTCTGAGAAGTCATAGATAGATTTAAGAAACATAACAGTTGTCCCGGGGTTGGAGAGATGGCTCAGCGCGGTTAAGAGCGCGACCCTGTCTTGCAGAGGGACCTGGGTTCGATTCCCAGCACCCACATGGTGGCTAAGAACTGTTCTTTTAGCCAGGTGTTGTGGCACATGCCTTTAACCTAGCAGAGGCAGGCAGATCTCTGGGAGAGTTCAAGTCAGCTCTGGTTACGGAGTGATTCCAGGCCAGCGGGGGCTAAAAAAAAAAAAAACTCTGTCTCAAAAAAAAAAAAAAAAAAAAGAACAGGAACAATGGTTACAGTAGAACAAATGACACACACAAACCGTTTCATCTTTTTTCTTTTTTTTGGTGTGTGTGTGTGTGTGTGTGTGTGTGTGTTTGTGTGTGTGTTTGAGGCTTTTAGTCCCAGCTGGCCTGGAGCTTACAGAAATCCACCTGCCTCTGCCTCCCGAGTGCTGGGATTAAAGGCATGGGCCACCATGCCTGGCCAATAATAAATTTTTTTTTCTTTGGTCTTTTTGAGACAGGGTCTCCCTGTAGTCCCAGCTGTCCTGGAACTCACTCTGTAGACCAGGCTGGCCTTGAACTCACAAAAATTCGCCTGCCTCTGCTTCCCAAGTGCTAGGATTAAAGACATGCGCTACCACACCCAGCATAAATATTTTTTTTAAAGAAGAGAAAGGTAGCTGGGCATGGTGGCACACGCCGTTAATCCCGGTCTCAAAAATACCAAAAAAGAAAGAGAGAGAGAGAGAGAGAGAGAGAGAGAGAGAGAGAGAGAGAGAGAGAAAGACAATTAGTGGGAATACAAATTATTTATTTGAAAGCTAATGTCTGACCCCAGCCAGAGAAAAAGAGAAGTGATATGATATAAACAGACTTGATAGTTTGTGACAATGTCTATCCCAGTATGCTGACTTCTCAACTTAGAGAAAGAGAGCCGCTCCTGGTGTATGTGTGTGTGTGTGGGGGGGGGTTCATGACAATTGAGTTCTTTGAGGAAACAGTGATTCTAGGTAGATAAGGGATTGTAAGAAATGATATGCCATCAGCTCAAAATAATTCTTACACAATGTTGCATCTTTATGGTGGTATATCTCTTCAGGTATATTTTGATTATGATACAGGAAGCTGATTAAGGATTTGAGTTGATTTGTAACATGCTGTATTTCACATTTAAAATAATATGAATTGCCCATTTAGCATCTTCACACAGAAAATATCTAATTTTCAGATATGGAATATTGATATTTCCTTTTTTTTTGTATGTGTATGAATGTACTGTCTGCATGTAGGTTTGTGCGCCCCTGTAGTGCAATGCCACGGAGGTCAGAGGAAGGTATCGGATTCCCCTGGAATTGGAGTTAAAGACGGTTCTCAGCCACCGTGTGGGTGCTGGGGATCGAACCCGGGTCCTCTGAAAGAGCAGTTGGAGCTCTTAACCAATAGGCCATCTCTCCAGCCCCAGAATATTGATATTTCCAAACAATTCTTATTTATTATTTTTATGTGTATGAATGTATTGCCTACATGTATGTGCAGTGCTCACAGAGGTCAGCAGAGGATGTTGGATTCCCCTGGAACTTGAGTTACCGACAGTTGTTACAGTTGTTAGCCACCATGTGGATGCTGGGAATTGAGTGCAGGTCTCTGCAGGAGCAGCCAGTGCTCTTAACCACTGAACCATCTCTCCAGCCCAGAATATTGATATTTAATCAAGCATGCTAGCATTAACTAATTTTATTTTTTTAGATTTTTTTAAATCATGCATATATGTGTGTGTCTGTGTGTAGTTATGTGCAGGTGAGTACAAGTGCCCTCAGAGGCCAGAGGTGCCTGATTCCCCAGAAGTTGGAGTTACAAGTGGATCTGCCAGAGATGGTTGCTAGGAATTGAACTCATGTCCTCTGGAAGAGCAGTATGGTCTTAACCACTGAGCCATCTCTCCAGCCTGCATCAGCTCATTTTAATTAATTTATTTATTTACACTTTTTTTGTGTGCGTCTTTTTGAGACAGGTCTCCCTTTAGTCCCAGCTGTCCTGGAGCTCACTATGTAGACCAGGCTGGCCTTGAACTCACAGAGATCTACCTGCCTCTGCCTCACAAGTACTAGGATTAAAGGCGTGCACCACCATGCCCAGCAGGCATCAATTCATTTTAAACAAATGTTTGTTGGGCTGGAGAGATGGCCTAGCGGTTAAGAGCACAGACCGCTCTTGCAGAGGACCCGGGTTTGATCCCCAGCACCCACATGGCAGCTGAGAACCGTCTGTAACTCCAATTCCAGGAGAACTCCAGTTACAGAGGAATCCGACACCCTCTTCTGACCTCCGTGGCATTGCACAACACGGGTGCACAGACCTACACACAAACAGTACATTCATACACATAAATAAATAAAATTAAAAAATAAAATTAAAAAAATATATTTAAAAAAACAAATGTTTGTCTTATATACAAACATTTGTGTGTGTGTGTGTGTGTGTGTGTATGTGTGTATGTGTGTGTTAAGCTTCTGTCCCTAAAGCATAGAATATAACTATTTACTGTGTATCAAACACTGTACTAATTCCTTTATAAAGTATTATCACATTTAATCTTCACAGCAACTCTGAAAGTTAGGATTATCTCTATTTTGTTGTTTCTTCATTCGTTTATTTAAAATAAAGTCTTGCTATGTAGCTCAGGTGGTATGGAAGTTACAGTCCTTCTTCCTCAGCACCCCCGTGCTGGGATAGCAGTACGCCTCGCTGTGTGCAGCTGTGTGAGGTGTTTTTATTTACCTTCCCTTTCTAAGAGGCACAAGAAGGGTAAGCAGTATCCCTAAGATTTAATGGAAATAAGTAGAGCTGGAAACTGAACCAAGATAGTGCTCATCCAAATCTGGATTCTTGAACATGTAGAGGCTCTAACAGCACACCCACCATCTCATAGATGCCACAAGTGGCTCCAGGCTAGATTTCTCTTCTTGCTGCTCTTCCTTCTCCTCCCTGTCCTCCTCCTCCTCCTTCTGTGCTCCTCCTGCTCCCCTATCCCTTGTCTTCCCCCTACTACTCTTCCTCCTCCTTCCCAGCTTTCACTACTATCGTGTAGCAATTTCCTTTGAGTTGAAAGATTCCATTCTCAGGGAAGTTCCTTAAGGCTCAGGGAATTCTAAAGGGAGGTTCAGGAAGTAAGTAACTCATAAGTCTCAGGAAGTCCCTGCACAGGACCTCTCCCTTGGCCAAGGCCATATAAACAGTAAGGACTACAGAGGAGATTCAGGCCAGAGGAGCTGCTTGAAGAGACTTTTCAGCTTTTCAAACTACCTATAAAGACATGCGGAGAGTTCCAGAGTCCCAGTTTTCATCCCAGATTTTTAGGGGGTGGGGGTGATACAACTGCCTTTCGGTTGTCTCGGCTCCTGTAAGTCACCCTTCTGTAGTAACCTGAATGAACTCATTGATTCACCACGTGGGACTAAAGTAGTATCCTTAGATGTTTGTATTGCATCTCTCCAGTAGAAGTGTGGAACAACCAAGCTTGGTTCAGACCTGTAATCCTCCAGCCTGAGCTTGGTGAGTGCTGGGATTACAGCTGTGTGGTGTAATTAAGCCCAGTTATGTTGGAAACTTTCATTCAGAAGGATGCTGTTGCGATTGGCAAATCTTGAATGAGAACTAGCTGTAGATTCATGGGTACTAGCTGGGGACACAGGTAGAGTTCAGTGATAGAGTGCTTGCCCTGTGAGCACAAGGCCCCAGGCAAGAGCCCTAAAATAGCAAAGAGTGAAAAAAGATTAGGAGCTGGAGAGATGGCCCAGTGATTAATTGCACTGGCTGTGCTTGCAGAGGACCTGGGGTTCGATTCCCAGCACCCACATGGTGGCTAACAACCATCTGTAACTTCAGTTCCATGGGAATTTGACATCCTGTTCTGTCCTCCTCGGGAATTGCATAACACAGGTACACTTACACACATGTAGGTGATACACTCATATACATAAATAAAAATAAAATCTTTTTAAAAACAGACAAAAAAGAGAGATTACAGTACAGAGCAGACTGACAACCCACCTGAGTGATGTAAAAATTACAAAGTTACTGCAGGGGCTGGAGATGTAGCTCAGAGACGGAAAGTCACTTGAAGATAAGACCTTATTGCTGAAGGCAGGACATACTTCAGAGACCGGATTGGGAGAAATGGAGCTGGCACTGACCTGGAACTGACCTGGACATCAATAGATGGTCCAACACCAGCTTTAAAACCAAATACACCTGGGGGCTGGAGAGACGGCCTAGCGGTTAAGAGTGCTGACTGCTCTTTTTTTTTTTTTTTTACATAAATTTATTTTTTTTTAACAAATCTAGACCCATGTGACCCGCCCCCCATTCCCCATTCCCCACAAGAGCTGTGTGCATTCTGCCAAACAGCTTTTCATCTCTTCTTCTCTAGTCTTTCTCAATTATCTCTAGGAAGTTTTACTCTCTTTGAAGCAAAAGAAGTTCATTTTTTTCAGTCTAGCTTCTTCCTGATGCATCCTTTCTGTTGGTTGTTTTGTTTGTTGTTTTGTTTCCAGATTGCCATCACTCCCAACGCTTTGTGACAAAAGCTCAGGAGCACCTACACAAGAAATACTGTACAAACTAGGTTATTGGACACGAGCATCCACAGATGATGGATACCATGTCTTCCCACAGCATGAGGGATACATTCTTCGTTGTGTTTTTCTGGGTATGGTGTCTTTGACGTTCACTCAGCATGATGTCTCTCTAGCTCCAGCCATTTGTCCTGCAAAGCTTCATGATGTCATTTTTCTTTACTGGATCTGCATAGAAAAACTCCCATTGTGGTAAGAAATTGACCACATTTTCTCCTACCACTCATCAGTTGAGGGGCATTTGGGTTGGTTCCCTCTTGTCTCATTGTGAAGAGGCTGCAGTAACCATGGCTGTGCATGTTATCGCTGATGGTGGGTGAGTCTTGAGGGTTTACATGCCTAGGAGTGGATGGTGGGTACAGTGGCAAGGTCATGTTCCAAGTCTTCCAGGGTTCCTACTACTACACGCTTCATTTCCATAATGGCTGCACCAAGTTTACATTTCCCACCCAGCAGGGATGAGTATCCCCTTTACCCCAAACTCTCCAGCACTTTTATTATTTGTTTCTTGATCCTAGCCAGTCTTTAGGGACTAAGATGATATCGTTAAAGTGGTTTTTGATTTTGTTTTCTCTTTAATGATTAGTGATGTTGAGCAGTTCTTGAGGTGTTTCTCAGACATCTCTAATTCCTCGCTTGTGAAGTCTCTGTTCAGTTCTTTGCTCCATCTATTGAGGTGGGTCATTTGTTTCTTTTTTCTTTGTTTTTTGAGTAGTTTATATATTCTGGAAATCAATGCTTTGTCAGATGTATCTGCAGTGAAGGTTTCCTCCCACTCTGTGGGATTTCTCTTCACTTCCTTGATTGTTTCTTTTGATGTACAGAAGCTTTTGAGTTTAATGAGCTCCCATTTGTCAATTGTCAACCTTAATTCTTGTGCAGCTGCTGTCTGATTTAGGAAGTCTTTTACTACACCTATGACTTGTAGTCTGCTGCCAACTTTTTCTTCTATCACCTTCAGAGTTTGGGGTTTCACGTTGAGGTCTTTGATCCATCTGGAGTTTACTTTTGTACAGGGCGAGAGGTAGGGGTTTAATTTCATTCTTCTACAAGTGATGATCTAGTTTTGGCAACACCACTTGCTGAAGATGCTGTCTTTTCTCCATTGTGTCTTCTTGGCCCCCTTGTCAAATATAAGATGGCTGAAATTGTATGTGCTCAGATTTGGATCTTCGGTTTTGTTCCTTTTGTCAACAGGTCTGTTTTTGTGCCAGTACCAGGCTGTTTTTATGACTATAGCCCTATAGTATAGTTTGAAGTCTGGTAAGAGCGCTGACTGCTCTTGCAGAGGACCCTGGTTCGATCCCCAGCACCCACATGGCGGCTGAAAACTGTCTTTAACTCCAACTCCAGACGGTACGTTCATACACATAAAATATAATAAATAAAAAATTAAAAATATATATCCCAAAGGAATGTGGAAAAAACTAGTTTGTCGTGACATTATGTCTAACCACAGTATTTATTTTATGGGAGTGCTTCTTAGTATTTCTGATACAAGGCTGCTTGAGCTTTTGTCTAAGCCTTTTCTAAAATATTACACAGTAGTTAAAAGTATCAGGCTGGTGTAACTCTTAGCCTTTCTGGATGCTTAATGACCATATTTAAGGCCCATATAAATTTGGCTGAGGGTCTTAAGGGATAACATTGTTGCTTGCCCTCAGAGGTCAACTAAGTCCCAGGGGACTATGCATGGGGGCATCTCTTGAAATGTCCTGCAAATATGGGTCACCAGTCTTCCTGTTCAGGGAGGTCTTGGAGAGCCACAAATGGGACTTCAGCCAGTGTCCAGTCCAGTCTATAAAGAGGAAAGTCTGCTCATGCTTCAAAAAGGGAAGCCTGCTCTAGCAAGACCTGACTTTGTCCTCGAGTGGATGGAACTGGTGATTGAAAAGCCAAAATGAACCAGGGGCTCCCTCCCCCCAAAAAAACCCGAGTGACACTTGAGGACCAGATCCTCAATTGACTTTGAGAAAACAAAAATCTTGGTTAATCTGGGCTAACTGTGTGGACTTAAGCATCCAAAAGGAAAGTATAACCAGAAATAAATAATCAGTAAGGCCTGAGAAATTATACTTCAGGTATAAAACTTGAGATCTTAGTAAAAAGACAAAGAAAAAAAAAAAAAAAGCACAGTTGTTTTGCCTGTCTTACTGGCAAGCGCAGCTACCCTGTGGCTACCACTGCTTTTGCTATCCTTCAAAGACATGAGACACAGCTTTTCAATCTTCCAATATGGACTGAAGACTCATGTCTCTCCAAGAATCCTCTAAACCTTCAAGTACCAGATGGGGACTGCTGAGACATCCAACTTGTGAACTGAGTTACTACTGGGGTTTCCACTTCTTCAGAGTATAGACTGCCATTGTTGGACTATCCAGGCTATATCATTGAGACCAGTACAGGAAGATCAAGACAGGACGTGGTGCTTACTGGACCTCATTTGGTGACCATGGGAAGGGAAAACCCCAGTGTGGAGCACAAGGGCAGAATTGATGTTGGTTTGGGCTTGCCAAGGAAGAGAGTCCAAACGTGACATCTTTCAGCCTAATAAAAGAAAAAATCGTAAGCTGAAGATGCTAAAACCTATGATATATGTGGCATGCATATGTGCATATTTTGGAGTGATGCATATTGGAAGGAATAACAACAACAGAAAAGACTGCATCAAAGAACTGACTAAAATGATAAACTTCTGCTCCAAACAGTAAACTTCTGCATCAAGAATTTTGAGAGAGACTGAGAAAAAGATGAAAAACATGTTTGGCAGAATACATGAGCTCTGGTGGGATGGGGGTGACACAGAGGGGGGCACAGGTCTAGATTTGATTTGTAACATAATTTTGTATGAAATGTACAGAGCTTCAATAAAAATTGGCTTAAAAAATATCCACATCAAAAAAAAAAATATCCACATCAGTAATGGACCCAGCATATAACATTGGCACAGTAGTGGCACTTTCTTTTTTTTTTTTTTTTGGTCTTTTTGAGACAGGGTCTCCCTGTAGCCTCAGCTGTCCTGGAACTCACTCTGTAGACCAGGCTGGCCTTGAACTCACAAAGATCCGCCTGCCTCAGCCTCCCAAGTGCTAGGATTAAAGGCATGCGCCACCACGCCCGGAGGCACTTTCATCTTGGGGGCAATCAACAGCTAACTAATTGGGCTTAAAGCTCCCTCAGTGGGAGGAAACTCATGTGTGGAACTGTAAACATAGCCAAATACACATGGATGGAGAGGTCATAGATCTTAGAGACATCCCCGAGGCTGTCACATCCCTAGACTAACGTAGCTTCTTACTAATTACAACATATGTCTCCTTATGTTTACAGGCAATGTCCCAGTCACCACTCATCAGAGAAGCTGCTTTGCACCAGATGGAGACTATTACAGAGCACCACACCTGGTCACACAGAGACACTGTGAATTGCCCAAGCCCAAGCTGAACATCTACAGTTCAACCCCTATACCTGCAGAGGACCAAGAACACAAAAGGTCATAAATGGCCAAACTGTGGAGATTAGGAGTCTATATAGAGTGTGGATCCTTGAACAGGACTGTGCTGGATAGCTTTAGTGTCAACTTGACACACCCGGGTTGAGGGAGCCTCAATTGGGGAATTGGATCCATTGGACTGGCCTGTGGCCATGTCTGTGGCGTATTGTCTTGATTATTGAGCAATGTGGGAGGGCCCAGCCTACTGTGGGTATTGCCACCCCTGGGCAGGTTGTTGTGTACAGTATAAGAAAGCAGGCTGGGCATGGGCCAGAGAAGCAAGCCAATAAGCAACATTCCTCCATGGCCTGTGCTTCAGCTCCTGCCTCCAGGTTCCTGCCCTGAGTTCCTACCTAGAGCTCCCTGAGTGATGAACTATGACCCGGGACATGTGAGCTGAATAAACCCTTTCCTCCCCAAGTTGGTGTCCAGTCGGAGATTTTTGTCACAGCAATTGAAGAGAAACCAGAACAAGGACTAATAGATTAAGCTTCATTCACCCAGGGCTCAGGGACCGTTCCAGAAGAGGGGGAGGAAAGATTGTAAAAGCCAATGAGGAGGTGCATGACCATATAAAAATAGAATCCTCTGGGACCCTGCTCGTATGAACCTACAGCAACGGTTCAACAGGTACTAGACCCATGCAAACTCAGACAGACAAAAACCCAGCATGGAACTGGGGAAATGGGCATCAGATTCCAATATTCGCTGGAGAAATATTGGCAGCTGATTACTGTTGGGTGAGGAAGAGCTGGTTTTTCTTAAAGTGAGGGACTCTGGATAGGCTGACTAGACCTCAGTGGATGAACTTACATTGAGAAACATCCAGAGACACTAATTTGGCACAGTAGGCCTGACACAAGTGCAGAGTACATGAATTCCAGTCGGGGAAGGGGGATCTGTGGGAGGGGCCAATGGAGAAGGGGGCATACAGATGATCAAGACTGAGAATTTCTATATGAAATACATAAAAATTCAAGAAAAAGATTTTTAAAAATCGAAGTAGCAGGGCGGGATTGACATCCCATGAGAGTGATGTAAAAATTACAAAGTTACTTCAAGGGTCTGGAGATGTGACAGAAAGACAGTGACAGAAAGTCTGCATAGTATGAGCAAGGCCCTGGGTTGAATTCCCAGCACTACAGAAAAAATGAAAATAAGACTTTTCAAAGTAAAACATCTGAGTTGTACCAAATACTGAAAGAAATGTGGCCTCTGCCCCTTCCTTGTCAGAACTTTAGGGGAGTTAGGTCCTCCCTCTCACCTTTCTTCTCCCTAAAAATACTTGATCTTGGGCACTGGACATACCAAAACACTGTGTGAACAAGCTTCACCTAAACCCTCCATCCTTTGAAGCACTAAACAGTGCTTCCCTGTTGGGCCCTGTAGGCCCTAAGAAAATGCGGCCTACTGTATCCCCCTGAGCCTGACTAGAGTTTAGAGACCTGTCTCTGGCCGGTCACTTCTGCATAGGAGTGACTCAGTATAGCCTGACCTGAAAACGCCTACAACCAATGTGGCAAGTTACTATTGGCCCAAAGCTATCCCCTCACTCTACATATCTCCTCTCCCACCTTCCTTTCTCCACCCCTCCCGCCAAGCATATATAAGCGGCTGCCTGATGCAATAAAGAGAGTCCTCGCTTCGACGAGCTCCCGGTCCGGTGTGTTCTCTTGCAGACCTTCGACACTCATCATCCCGCTCAGCCCCATCCATCGAGGAGGCCGGCTGGTTCGAGCTTCCTCTCCCCCGTCCCTCTTCAGGTGATGCCCCACACTTCCCTTCCTAACTTGATATGTAAACACCTATCTTCAGATGTGTGGAGCTTCACTTGAAAGCTCAGGCACACAAGTAAACTTTTCGCTTGTTATCTGTCTATTTTTGATTTATAGTCCTTCACTATAGGAGCCTAGGATGGTATGGGAAAATTTTTCCTCTCAGCAAAGCCTGTCGGTATCCACTTCTGATTTTGAGGGTAGTGCTATGGGTGTACTGGAAGACACCTTTGTCAGGAGGAAGGTCAACTTCTACCAGCATGCTTTCCAAGATAATTATTGGATTTTTTTAAATTTTTTTTTAATTTAATTTTATTTATTTTTGTATGTGTATAAATGTATTGTCTGCATGCAAGTTTGTGCACCCGTGTTGTGCAATGCCACGGAGGTCAGAAGAGGGTGTCAGATTCCCCTGGAACTGGAGTTCTCCTGGAATTGGAGTTTCAGATGGTTCTCGGCCACCATGTGGGTGCTGGGGATCAAACCCAGGTCCTCTGTAAGAGCGGTTGGCACTCTTAACTGCTAGGCCATCTCTCCAGCCCCAGATTTTTTTTTTTAAAGCTATGGAATGAGAAAAGTATGCACTCCTCACCAAGGGGAAGCGGACAAGTGATCTGGTGACTCAGGACAGGTAACAATGACTGCTGCATCTGTCAAGAGTGGCCTGACCTCAGCAGAGCCATGGGAACGTCCTCTTGTTTCAGACTCCCACATGCTGGTATTACCGGCATGCACCACCACATCTGACATGATATTTATTTATATACTTCCAGTTCTCCCCTGCCCTGTGTTACCCTTTGCCTCACTCTGGGGAACTCAAGCACTTCTTGAACGGCTACAGAAGATGATGATAACGGCCCACATTAGGGCTGTGAAGAAGTCACCCTGTCATTCTACCCCCACCTCTTTTCCTGGTTGGCCATTACCACATGGGGTATGTTTGTGCAAATTCCTGACCAGCCTGCTGTACACAGCTAGATTCTGTCTTAAAACAAAATCCAAAATATCTGAGTAGACAATGAATAGGTTCCATTTAATAACGCCCACCTGACGGCTTTATTAATGCAATGGTTCCTACCATCAAACTAGAATCTTCTCTTCTTCTGCAAGTCTGCTGTCATCCACTTACCTGGGTTTTTCTCAACATCAGCTGACAAAGGGAGGTGCACAGTCAACCAGATTTATAACAGTCTGTTTTCCATGACAAATTACTTAATTTGGGAAACAATTTACATCCTTGGCTCTCTTGTTCCCTGCTGACACTGAGATAAATGCTGCCAGGCTCAGGGATTTATTTTAATTCAATTTCATGTATTCATTTGATGCAAAGAAATCATTACTCCTCCTGCCTCCCTGTGTGCTCTGGATGTGTCCCTTCACCGCCTGGGAATCTTGCTGATGCTCATACATCAGCCAGCTTGGCTCTTGGTTTTTCTTAAAAGGCCCAGTGGGGTTTCTACAGTTCATCTTCACCTCACAGAATCAGCCATAACAACCCAACTTCATGTTCTAATGGCTGACTATCACTTTTGGCTTCATTTTCACTGTGTGGGGGATTTTATTACCATGAACCGACCCAATTAATGTATTCACTTAATTATATTGCCTAACTTTCTTATTTGAGCAAATCTTTGAAAATCTTTAGAAAGAATTTTAGAGAGCCATCTGACTGGCTCCAGATGTTTGCTCTTCACAAGTAAGAAGTGTATTTATTTATGTTTTTAGAAGTTTATTTAAAACGAGCATGGAAACTCTAGAAGAAATTCTAGACAGAAAATTATCAGAAAACATCCATTTTTTAAACTTTTCTACATGAATCTATACAATATTTATTTATTTATTTGTTTATTTATTACTTTTCGTCTTTTCAAGACAGGGTCTCCCTGTAGCCCCAACTCTGGAACTCACTCTGTAGACCAGGCTGGCCTTGAACCCACAAAGATCCACCTGTCTCTGCCTCCTGAGTGCTAGGATTAAAGGCATGCGCCACCATGCCCAGCTCTTTCCTTTTAAAAAATTTTAGACAACTGAACATGGTGGCACACACCTTTAATCCCAGCCCTCGGGATGCAGAGGCCAGCAGTTCTCTGTGAGTCCAAGGCCAGCCTAGTCTACATAGCAAGTTTCAGGCCAGCTGGGGCTACAGGGAGACCCTGTCTCAAAAAGACCAAAAAAAAATTTTTTTTAAAGTAGAAATATCTTGGGGCTGGAGAGATGGCCTAGCGGTTAAGAGCACCGACCGCTCTTGCAGAGGACCCGGGTTCCATCCCCAGCACCCATATGGTGGCCGAGAACCATCTGAAACTCCAATTCCAGGAGAACTCCAGTTCCAGGGGAATCCAACACCCTCTTCTGACCTCTGCGGCATTGCACGACACAGGTGCACACACCTGCATGCAGACAGTACATTCATACACATACCGAAATAAATAAAGTTAAAAAATTATTTACTTTTCATTTTATGAATATTATGCTTCCATGTGTGTAAGTACACCTGTGNCGACACGGGTGCACAAACTTGCATGCAGACAGTACATTCATACACATAAAGAAATAAATAAAATTAATAAAAAAATTAAAAAAAATAAAAAAAGTAGACATATCTTTGGGTATGGCCAAGAGTAGGCCTAGTTTTATAAGATGAACAAAGGGCTCCTCCCTGTACCAGGTCATCTTATTCCTGAACCTGCTGGGGTCCTAGGGAAATAGTAATGAACAGGACAGGCTATCCTTGACATTCTGAAGCATCAGGCTGATGGGAATGCGACAGTCAGACACTATCTTAGCCTGTTCAGGCTGCTAAAACAAAAGACCATACACAAGGTAGCTTATTGACCATAGAAACTTATTTCTCACAGTTCTGGAAGCTGGGAAGTTCAAAGTCAAGATGCCAGCAGATTTAGTATCTACTGAGTGCTGAGTGGCCAGCTTCACACTATAGTTCACACGGTGGAACAGACAAGACTCTCCGTGGAATCTCTCTTATAGGGATACTATGGTGGTTAATCTTTTTTCGCTTTTTTTCAGGTATTTGATCACATCAGCAAGAAAAGTAATACCGGGGGCTGGAGAGATGGCTCAGCTTAAGGTTAAGACCACTGACTGCTCTTGCAGAGGACCTGGGTACAATTCCCAGCACCAACATGGTTGCTAAGAACCTTCTTTAGTGCCGGGCATGGTGGCACACACCTTTAATCCTAGCACTCAGGAGGCAGAAGCAGGAGGATCTCTATGAGTTCAAGGCCAGCCTGGTCTACAGAGTGAGCTCCAGGCCAGCTGGGACTAAAGGGAGAACCTGTCTCAATAATTATAATACCAATACTAATCCCATTCATGAGGGCTCTGCCCTTGTGATCTAACTGCCTCCCAAATGTTCTCCCTTCATCAAATAACTGAGATGGTGGAAGGGACAAAGGCTTCTTATGGCAGCTTCCACGAGGGCACATAAAGCTGAGGAAAGCAGTATGTGGAAATTGTGGACATCCTCTTTGACAATGTCCTGATGTATTTATTCAGAATTTTCTAGACTTTGATAACATGTTTTTCTCCACAAATTCTTCCCAGGTAATGTCATTGGCCCACCCCTTGGCTTGAGGGGAAACAGGACCCTTCTACGATAGCCTTGGATGTTGAAACTATCTGCCCGCAGCTCCCCTGGAGAGCTGAGACAATGTGTACAACCCACCTAGTGCACATAACAACTGGCAGATGGCTTGGTACATACATTTAATGACTGTTTACTGAACTGTGGGCTGACTGGTCCTTGCTTTCTATACTGGTACTATACTGGTCTATATCTGGGAATCTAAAGAATGGTGAATTAATGAGAACTATTACTACTGGTGGAAAGTAGGAGTAGGAGAACTTAAACATTATTTGTCCTGTGCATACTTGTAACATAGTTCACTTTTGGTAACTTTTTTTTTTTTGTCTTTTCGAGACAGGGTCTCCCTGTAGACCCAGCTGACCTGGAACTCACTCTGTAGACCAGGCTAACACTTTTGGTAACTTTATAAGCACTTCTGACCTTGCATGAGGTGGTCCAGGAACAGAGGCAGCCTCACACTATATCCTTATCACTTGGCTAAATTACTGGTACAGAGCAGCTGCTCAGTGCATATTTGCTAAATGAATTAATAAGTGAATGAATGAATGAATGAATGAACAGAATCAGTTGGTACCAACAACAATCAAGGATGGAAAATTCAGGTTAGGGTTGAGATCAGGACACCCAGCTATCAGACACACAGACCTTCATCTTCATTATCATATCTGCTGTACTGCAGGACAAAGATGGGGACATTAACGTTGACATAATTCAAAGACAAGTCCTATAGCATCTGAGCTTCACTTTGTCCAATGGCTGGAAATGCAGCAGGCTCCAAGATGAATAAGGATAGTCAGACTGTTTCAAGAAAAATCTTAGACACATGTGATAAAGTTATATGTGAGTTTCTTTCATTAATCCCCTTCAAAATGTATGAGAGCCAAATCAGCTGATCTCAGGTACAATATCCTGCAATCTGAAGCAAGGGGGGTGGGAGGGAAACAGGGGTCTCTTCATCTTCTCTGAGGAGGAATAAGAGAAGAACCATGATGACCCCACCATTGAAGATAAGGACCAAATGCCCCCCTAACATTACAGTTCCTGGGGCTCACTAGCAAGTTGAAACCGCCTGGGAGAACTGTGGAAGATGTAGCACTGAGTGCTGGGGATGGGAGGGAGATCCGGTATACATAGTAGGAAAATTGCTAGTTTTCAAGATAATGTTGAAGATCAAAAGTCATCCCCTGAAAAATCACGTGTTGAGATCCTTGGATTGATATCTCAAAACCAGAACATACCCTATTTGGGGATGTAGTATTGGGTCTAAATCTAGCCTACCTTTTCTTTTCTTTTTTCTTCTTTTCTTTTCTTTTCTTTTCTTTCCTTCCTTCCTTCTTTCCTTCTTTCTTTCTTCCTTCCTTTTCTTGTTTTTTTTTTTTTTGAGACAGGGTCTCCCTTTAGTCCCAGCTAGCCTTGAACTCACAGAGATCCAACTGCCTCTGCCTCCCAAGTGCTGGGATTAAAGGTGTGCGCCACCACACCCAGCACTAAAAATGGTTAACCACCATGTGGGTGCTGGGAATCGAACTCAGGTCCTCTGCAAGAGCAGTCAATGGTCTTAACCACTGAGCCATCTCTCCAGCCCCGTTTTCTTGGTGTTTTGAGTAAGGGTCACACTACATAGGCTCCTACCTCAGCCTCCCAAGTGCTGGGAGTACAGGAATTACCCACCACAAGTGGTCCGACTGGCATTCTTATAAAATGGGAAGGTGAAGAAAAGAAGTGACACAGGGAGAAGTTGGCCACCCACAAGCCAAGGAGAGACTCGGGGAACGGACTCTTCCTACAATCCTCAGAAGCATCCCAGCCTCCAGAACTAGGAGACAACACATTCTAGTTCCTGAAGCACCCCAGGTGTGGTATTTGCAGTTCATCTACCCTAGGAAACGAATATGCTGGGCATAGTTCCTTTTTCACAGTGTAGCTTGTACGATAATCCTGCCTCTTTCTCACTGACTGGCAGCTCTTTAGGGTTGTGTGCTCTGGACAGGGACAGGCACTGCCAAACCTCCAAGTGTCTGTTTCAGTGCTGGTGTGTTAAAGGCTGCAGCTTCACAGGAGCCCCTGTCCACACACCTTCCCTCACCCACTACTTCCCTTCCATGAGGGCTTTTCACTCAAAACTTGGAAAGCCGGGCTTCCTCTCCCACTACCCACACCTCCAACCCCCACCATCACCCCTACTCCCTAAGGCAGACACTCTTTCTCCCTTAAAGAACATGCTTGGCTGGTGCCTAGATTCTTCTATTTCTCAATTCTCTCTGAACCATAAATTCCTGCCTTTCGAGTTGGGCCTTCCACAGCCCATTCCACAGCAAATTTATTGCCCACTCCATCTTCCCTTCGTACTACTTAATCTGCTGTATTTTAATTGGGTAATAAAACTCTGTGTGCCACCCAGAAAAATTCCAGAGCAAGCAATCATCAGGGACATTCTCTCGGCAGCCAGTTCCTAATTATTTATTCAGGCCCAAAGCCTAATTCCACCCCTGAGTGTCGTGCCTTCTGAGAGCCAGGCAGGGTGGGGGTGGGCGACACTGAGGTCCCCTCTGATCACATCCATGAGATGGAAACTCTGATGAGGCCTAAAGAGATGGGGGGTGGGATATGGTCACACCAAATAGCAACATGGCTCTGGGGCTTGGCTTTGTTCTGTCCTATAGTACTTAGAAATAAGCCTGCCACTTTAAATAAGGAAGTGACCCCCCATGAGGTCACACTTAAGAGAAAGAAAGAGACTAGTCAATTCTGCTCTCAGTGACCAGAAAGCCATCTGGAAACACATTTACATAGGATAAATTACAAATAAATAAAAATACTGGAGAGATGGCTCAGTGGTTAAGAGCACTGACTACTCTTGCAAAAGACCAGGTTCAATTCCCAGCACCCACATGGCAGCTAAAAACTGTCTTGGCCGGGCATGGTGGCGCATGCCTTTAATCCCAGCACTTGGGAGGCAGAGGAAGGCGGATCTCTGTGAGTTCAAGACCTGCCTGATCTACATAGCGAGCTCCAGGCCAGCTGGGATTAAAAGGGAGACCCTGTCTCAAAAATACCAAAAAAAAAAAAAAAAAACTGTCTTAAAGCCAGGCGTGGTGGCACACGCCTTTAATCCCAGCACTCTGGAGGCAGGGACAGGCAGATCTCTATGAGTTCAAGGCTAGCCTGGTCTATAGAGTGAGTTCCAGGACAGCTGGGGCTATAAGGAGACTCTGTCTAAAAAAAAAATCTAAAAAATGTTAGGATAAAACATGAAAGGATTAGGGATTTTAAAATATTTTTTTGCCCTCCCCATAGATTTGTTCGTTCATTTTAACTATGACACAAAAATCTAAAACTTTTAAAACATTGATAAATTTGACATTAAACATTTTAAAAATTAAACATTCATTTTCCCCATAAAGCCAAAAGAAAAATTCTAAAGCTTGGAAGAATCAAATCAACAAGAAACATTAATACTACAATAGAAAGAGGAAATATAAGCCAGGTGTGGTGGCATACACCTTTAATCCCAGCACTTGGGAGGCCAGCAGGCAGATCTCTGTGAGTTCAAGCCCAGCCTGGTTTACATAGAAAGTTCCAGGCCAACTGGGACTACAGGGAGACCCTGTCTCAAAAGGACCAAAAAAAAGAAAAGAAAAAAAAAAAGGAAATAGAGACTCTGTTAAGAGAAGTAATAATAACTTTTTGTGTGTATGTGTGTGGTGCACATGACTATGTATATACATGTGAGCCGGCATGTGTGTATGTGGGTACAGGTGCACATGTGTGCACGTGGAGGCCCAAATTCTACGTAAACTGTCTTCCTCAGTGGCTCTCCACTTTATGTATTGAGGCAGGGTTTCTCACCAAAACATGAACTCACCAATTCCAACTAGTCTAGCCAGCCAGGTTCCCCAGGTATCCCCTTGCCCCCTCTTAGGTGCTGGGGTTACAGGCAATGGTTACGCCTACTCAGCCTTTCTGTGGGTTTGGGGGGTTCACATTCTGTCTTCGTGCTTGCATGACAAGTTCCTTATCCACCTGAGTCATCTCTCCAACTCAATAAATAACTCTGAAAAAAATTTTAAGTCAGTACTAAAAAAACTTTAAGTCAGTTCTGAAAAGTGAACTCAGGATGTCATGCAGGTTAGGCAAGCACACCATCACTGAACTATACCCCCATTATTTTTATGTTTTTATGGCACTCAGGATGTCGTGCAGGTTAGGCAAGGACACCATCACTGAACTATACCCCCATTATTTTTATGTATTTATGGCAAGGTCTTGATAAATTCCTCAGGCTGACCTTGAATTTGCCATCCTCCTGGCTCAGCCTCCTGAGTAGCTGGGATTATATGTGTGTGCCACCAGCCTTAGCTTAAATAGATGATATAGATAGATAGAGATAATTTTTTTCGTCTTTTTGAGGCAGGATCTCCCTTTAGTCCCAGCTGGCCTGGAGCTTGCTATGTAGACCAGGCTGGCCTTGAACTCACAGAGATCTTCCAGCCTCTGCCTCCTGAGTGCTGGGCTTAAATGTTTTTTTAATTTTATTTATTTTCTTATGTGTATGAATATACTGTCTGCATGTAGGTTTGTACACCCGTGTCGTGCAATGCACATGGAGGTCAGAAGAGAGTGTCGGCTTCCCCTGGAACTGGAGTTAAAGACGGTTTTCAGCCGCCATGTTGGTGCTGGGGATCGAACCCGGGTCCTCTGCAAGAGCCGTTGGAGCTCTTAACCCCTAGGCCATCTCTCTAGCCCTAATTTTTTTTTTTTTTTTTTTTTTTTGTCTTTCTATACAGGGTTCCCTGTAGCCCCAGCCTGTCTGGAACTCACTTTGTGACCAGGCGGCCTTGAACTCCACAAAGATCACCTCTCTGCCTCTGCCTCCCAGTGCTAGGATTTAAGGTTGTGCGCCACCACGCCTGGCCCCCCTAAATATTTTTTAAAGCCTATTGTAAAAGAAATTAAAACTGTGGGCTGGAGAGATGGCCTAGCAGTTAAGAGCACCGACTGCTCTTGCAGAGGACCCGGGTTCAATCCCCAGCACCCACATGTGGCTGAGAACCATCTTTAACTCCAGTTTCAGGGGAATCGGTCACCTTCTTCTGACCTCCGAGGCTTTGCACGACACAGGTGCACAAACCTACATGCAGACAGTACATTCATACACTAAAAAAAAAAAAAAAAAGAAGGCACCTTCCCTCTAGTGTTATCAGACACTAAGATCCATTTGTTCTCCTGCTTAGTGCTTAATGTTCAACATATATTTAGTGAGTTTTTAACAGTAACTGCATTTTGTTTTCTTTCTTTTTTAGCTTTTATTGTTGTTCTTTGAAACGATGTCTCACTACAGTTCAATGTTTGAAAATAGTCCAAGCTGACCTTGAACTTAGAATCCTACTGCTCAGCCTACTTAGTGCTGGGACTGTATTGCACACAGCTGGTAGGTATTTTAATATACAAAGAATCTTGCAGGGCTAGAAAGATGGCTCAGAGGTTAAGAGCACTGGTTGCTCTTGAAGAGGACTGGGTTTAGTTCCCAGCACCAACATGGTAGCAAACAACCATCCTTAACTCTAGTTCCAGGGGATCCAAAGCCCACTTCTGACCTCCATGGCCATTGCATGACATGGGTGCACTTACATACATGCAAGCAATACACTCATACACATAAAATAAAAATAATAAATAAAAAAATTTTTTGGTCTTTTTGAGACAGGGTCTCCCTGTAGCCCCAGCTATCCTGGAACTCACCCTGTAGACCAGGCTGGCCTTGAACTCACAAAGATCCACCTGCCTCTGCCACCCGAGTGCTAGGATTAAATATTTTTTAAAAGAATCTTGCTCTTGGCTAGGGATGGTGGTGCACACCTTTAATCCTAGCACTCAGAGGCCGAGGCAGGCAGATCTTTGTGAATTCAAGGCCAGCCTGGTCTACAGAGTGAGTTCCAGGACAGCTGGGGCTACAGGGAGACCCTGTCTCAGAAAGACCAAAAAAAAAAAGAAAAAAAGAATCTTGCCCACAAAGTCTTTAGGCAAAGCTCCCATTTTGGCTTTTAGTATTGGTCATTAATGTGCAATAAGGGATAGGAATTTGTTGGCAAGAAAATTTGGTGTCTTTATAGCCAGCCTCAGGAATACACACACACCTATAACCCCAGCATCCCCAGCAGAGGCATGAAGATGGTGAGTTCAAGGCCAGGTTGGGCTGCCTATACAGCAAGAACCTTCTAAAAAAAAAAAAAAAGAATGAAGTCAGAATTTCCATGGAGAATTCCCTCCTCCTCTTAATATAGACTATTTAGACTGTCACACAGCACAAAGATTTAGGGATTGGAAGGGAAAATGAAGTATTTCAAAGACTGAGTAAGCCTAAGTTTCATGAAAAAAAATGGCTGGTGATAGAAACTATTGGCTTTCTTTGGCCATAGTCACTGGATACAAGGAACTTTTAAAGCATGCTTTTGAGTCGAAGAAACCATATCTAAGCACCAACTGGTTTCAGGAAGGAGAGCCAGGCTAGAGAAAAGCTGCCCAATAAGTTACAGGAGATGAAGTCAGGCGCCCAGAGACTAGGCCCAGGGCTCTGAGGACTTAGTAGAAGAGGCCTTCTGCACACAAATGTCCCAAGGGCCGGCTCATTTGCTTCTGGGGACCATCACAATAAAACTACAATCATTTTTCATCTAAGAGATAGGGGTTCAACTCTGGGAGTCACAGGCGTTGCACAGAAAGATGTAGACCCCCAGTGGGGTTCATGCCTGAAGTCTTCACAAAAGCAAAATATTGTTAAAATGGGAGGGGCCCGATGTCCACTCTTGATTGTTCTCATGGGCTTCATAGAAGAAGGCAAGTATTCAAAGGAGCTAAGAGAGTCTGGTGGGGGAAGAGTTATAATGGCCTTCTACCTGCTGAAAATACTGAGCAACAATTCAAAAGTGTCATCTAAAGGTCCTACTGAAAGGAAATCAGGGACCAGGAACAAGTAAGGCCTTTTGAACTTTCTAGAACCTTTTTAATTTCCTCCTTTACTTCTTTAACTATCTTCTTCAGTAACATACCCTTTTAAAAAACCTTAAAGTGGAAAGGGTCTGTATTATTGCTCTGGGAACACAGTTATTCACAGGGTGGAGTGACTTGAAGAAGAAAGGAAAACCTGAAAAACAGGGTGAGGAGGGCTGGAAGGAGAGGGAAGCTGTTTGCCCTAAGGAGGAGAAAGAAGCAAGTACTGGGATTAAAGGCATGGACAACCATGTCCAGAAAATAATAAGTAAAAAATTTATAAGAAATATAAACAGGGCTTGGAGAGATGGCTCACTGGTTAAGAGCCCTTGCTGCTCTCCAGAGGAGCTGAGTTCAATTCCCTGCACCTATGTCAGACAGCTCACACAGCCTGTAATTCCAGCTCTGAGGATCTGAAGCCCTCTTCTGGCCTCCAGGGCTCCAAACATATGTGGCATATATACACATAGACACTCACAGAGACACACATAGACACACAGAGACACACAGAGACACACAGAGAGACACATAATGAAATAAATAATTTTTGTAAAAAGAAATATATGCAGCTAGGTGTGGAAGCAGAGGCAGGTGGATCTCTGTAAATTCAAGGCCAGCCTGATCTACAAAGCAAGTTCTAGGCCAGCCTGATCTACAAAGCAAGTTCTAGGCCAGCTGGGGCTATAGGGAAACCCTGTCTCTGATAGACTAAAAAAAAAAAAATTTTTTTTTTTAAGAAATGTTTGCAGGGGCTGGTTAAGAGCACAGACTGCTCTTACAGAGGACCTGGGTTTGATCCCCAGCACCCACATGGCAGCTGAGAACCATCTTTGACTCCAGTTCCAGGGGAATCCAACACCCTCTTCTGATGTCCGCGGTATTGCACAACATGGATGCACAAACCTACATGCAGGCAGAAAAAATAAATTAAAAAAAATTTTTTTTAATTTTTATTTATTTCGGTATGTGTATGAATGTACTGTCTGCGTGCAGGTGTGTGCACCCGTGTCATGCAATGCCGCGGAGGTCAGAAGAGGGTCCTGGATTCCCCTGGAACTGGAACTGAAGTTCTCATGAAATTGGAGTTTCAGACGGTTCTCGGCCGCCATGTGGGTGCTGGGGATCGAACCCGGGTCCTCTGCAAGAGCGGTCGGTGCTCTTAACTGCTAGGCCATCTCTCCAGCCCCTAAAAAAATTTTTTTAATGTATACAATAGATATAAAGTTAGGTACAGAAAAATGCAAACTCTTTTTAAAAAGGTTATAACTAGAACACAATTAGAATCCACATCCATAAAGGATCCTACTCTGTCTCTGTGGTTACAAGTACCTAACGCAGAAAGAGAAATCAAGGGGATTACCTGAGTCACACCGTCCATGAGAAGACAAGCAATTTCTGAGGTAAAGTTCTGTCTCTAAAAGACAGTTGTTCAGTACTTCATAGAGTATAAAAGACCTCTACTTTATCAAGAGAAAAGTTCACAAGCTGTCTCTCACATACGCTGAGAGCGGCACCAAACCCACACTCACAGTCCACTCGTGCCGCTTTACCGTCCGATCCCTTCACCTCGCTGCTTTCCATCTTGCTTTCAATCTCAATTTAAAGCTCACTTTGGGTTGGGGCAGGTATGACCCAGGAACACAAATCTCCCCAAGCATACTGGAGGTCCCGGGCTCAGTCCCTTAGCATTGTAAATAGATAAGTACACTGGAAACTTGACTTCCTGGAAAAGCCTTTCTGACCCAAGGCTGAAGGAGGCACCTGTGAGTCCCCGGCACCCTAGGGATTCATCTTTTACACTTGTGTTCTTCTCAGTTATTTGGCGTCTGTTTTTAACAGCAGACAAAAAGCCCATGAGGGTGGAACCATCTCACTAGATACTGAAAAGGTAGCTGACAAAAGCCACCACACATTCATGATGAAATTTCTCAGAAAATGAGAATTAGAAGAGAAGTTCCTCAACTTGACAAACCACATCTGAGAAAAATTTAATGGTGAAAGACTAACTGCTTTCCCCTGAAGATCACATACTTCTTTTTATATATTTTCTTTCATGTGTAGGAATGTTTTGCACACGTGTAAGTGCACCGTGCATGTACATTGTCTGCAGAGGTCAGAAGAGAGCATCAAATCCCATGGAACTACAGTTATTGGCAGTTGTGAGCCACCATATGGGTGCTGGGAACCAAACCTGGGTCCTCTGCAAGAATAGTCAGTGCTATTAACCACTGAGCCATCTCTCCAGTCCCAAGATCATGAACTTCTATTCAGCATCATTCCATAGGTTTTTGCCAAGAACAAGGCAAAAAGAGGAATAAAGGGAATCCAAATTGGAAAGAAAAAAAAAAAAAGAATACTGCCTTCACTCACAGGTCATCTCTGTAAAAATTCTTGAAAGATTGCTTTTTAGGGGCTGAAGAGATGGCTCAGTGGTTAAGAGCACTGGCTGTTCTTGCCGAAGACCTGGGTTCAAATCCCACATGGAGGCTAAAAACCGTCCATAAGGGCTGGAGAGATGGCCTAGCGGTTAAGAGAGCCGACTGCTCTTGCAGAGAACCCGGGTTCGATCCCCAGCACCCACATGTTGGCTGAGAACCGTCTGTAACTCCAACTCCAGGAGAACTCCAGTTCCAGGGGAATCTGACACCCTCTTCTTACCTCCAAGGCATTGCATGACACAGGTGCACAGACCTACATGCAGACAGTACATTCATTCACATAAATAAAAAATTTAAAAAAAAGTCCATAACTCCAGTTCCAGGGATCTGATGCCTTCTTCTTCTTCTTCTTCACAACATGAGTTCACTTACACACATGCAGGCAATACACTCATACACATAAGAATAAATAAATCGCCGGGCATGGTGGTGCACGCCTTTAATCCTAGCACTTGGGAGGCAGAGGCAGGCGGATCTTTGTGAGTTCAAGGCCAGCCTGGTCTACAAAGTGAGTTCCAGGACAGCTGGGGCTACAGGGAGACCCTGTCTCAAAAAAGACAAAAA
>VZQC01011226.1:2075058-2168187 GCA_009823505.1 Rhizomys pruinosus | reverse complement strand
AAATATGGTTACTAAGAAAAGAAAAGACATTCCTCAAAATCAGACTCAGAGACACTGACAAGAAATACATAGCATCGACAGAACTATTGCAACAAGAGTGGTACTCCGATCTCACTAAACTCAAAGACCCTAAATGTACATCCCAAAAGAAAACCACCCCATTCAAGGAAGTTGTTACAAGAGAAAACCCCACAGAGTAGGGAGAAACTATTCACTCGCAGATACACTTGACAAAAGCATTGATTTCCAGCATATATAAACTACTCAAAAACAAAAAAAATAAAAACAAATACTCGCTGCCAATAGATGAGCAAGAATCTGAAACAGAGACTTCACAAGGAGGAGGAATTAGAGGATATCTGGCAGCAAACTTACTCTTAAGAAGTCGTATCAACCAATCAACTAGATTATTTAAGAGAAACAATATAAAACCACTTAACGATACATTCTTTACTCCCAATAAATCTGGCCTTGGATTCAGTAAACAAATAAATACCCAAGTGCTTGGAAGAGGTTGTTGGGGAAAGGAGGAACACTCATCCACTGCTGGTGGGAATGTAAAACTCTACAGTCACTATGGGAAAGCAGTGATGGAGAACACCTTGGGAAGACTTTGGAATGAACTTGCACCTGACCCAGCCATAACACTCCTGGGCATGTACCACTCAAGACTCACCCACCACAGAGATACATGAACGGCCATGTTTATTGCAGCTCTACTGCCACAAATTAGCAAGGAGCTGGACCAACCCAAATGCCCCTCAACTATACAATGGTACCGAATAGTGGATACACTCTAACACTAACTCGGGTTCTATGCAGTCAGTTAAAGACAAGAGACTATCATAACGCTTTGCAGGGATAATGGCCTGGATGCGCTATGATGGACAGTTCATCCGCTGAGCCTGAAAGAAACACAGTCCCAGAAAAACAAACGACGAATGGTATCCCTCATCCTGTGGATAGCTAGACCAATTACCTAGTTTGTAAAGTTCATTTCTTGTGATCTAGGGCCCCTGAGCTCCTTGCTGTCCATAAGCAGTTGGCGCGTAATGCATATTTGGGAAACACCAACAACAGAGAGGACTGCATCAAAACTGATCTGAAATTGAGTGAACTTCTGCTCCAAAAAACAGCAACTTTCTCCATGTAGAATATTGAGAAAAACTGAGAAAGAGATGATTGAAAGCATGTTTGCGGCAGAAGCATACTTGAGCTCTGGTGGGGTGGGGAAATGCGGTGGGAACACGGGTCTAGATTTGTGTTACCAAATAAAAAGTAATCTTGTGAAAAAAAAAAAGGACTCAAAATGACCTGCCACCTACCCAGATCACAAATCACTCCTGGGTTAGTCATATACCCAAAGACTCATCACTAGCACAGAGATCATTGCACAGCTGTCGTATTGCAGTTCTTCTCCCACAGTAGGCGAGGAGCTGGAACAAACCCAAGTGTCCTCAACGAAGAGTGATAGAGAAATTAGGACATGCTCATACGATGGAGTTCTATGACAGATAAAGATAAGATGACATCCATGAAACTTTCGCTAGGTAAATGGATGGAACAAGGAAGATTTTATGTTAAGTTGAAGTAACACGGTCCCAGAAAAACAAAAACAAATGGTAACTATTTGTGGATGCAAGTACCAAGTACTAGTTGTAGCAAACTAAGCAATGTTAATGCTATGTTTCTCAGGAGCTGAAAACAACTGTGCTATTTATTTGTGAGATATTCTCTTAACGGCTTCCAGAATTAAAGCTACCATTTATTTCTTCTTATTTTATTGTACTGTTACTTTTTCTGTGAATGAGTAGTACTCTTCCACATGTAGGGTCTGTGCACCCTGTCCATGCACAATGCCAAGGATAGCAGAAGAGGGTGTCAGATTCCCTTGGAACTGGTGAGTCAAAGACGGTCCTCAGCTGCCATGTGGGCAGCTGGGGATCAAAACCTGGGTCCTCTGAAGAGCAGCGACGCTCTCCCAACCACTAAGCCATCTCTCCAGTCCGCCATCCAATTTTCCAGACTTCATGCAGTTTTGGGTATTCCTTGGGTGGAGGGTATGTATGCACCAAAATAAAAAGAAGAGGGGTGGAAAGATCTAGTTTGTCGATGACATGTATGTCTAACCACAGTATTTATTTTATGGGAGTACTTGCTTAGTATTTCTTATACAAGGACCTGCTCTGCTTTTGTCGCAGCTTTTCTAAAATATTATAACAGCTATAAAGTTTCAGGAATGTGTAACTTAGCCTTTCTGGAATGTTTAACAATCACATACTTAATGCACCATACCAGTTTGGCTGAGGGTCTTAAGGGAAAATTGTTCCTTGCCCTCAGAGTCAACTAAGTCCCAGGGAAGACTATGCAGTGGGGCATCTCTTGAAAAGTCTCCTTAATTGAACAAAACCTTCATCAATCCCAGACAAAGAAAGCTAATTCAGCCACAGCTGGAAATCCAGGAAAAGAGCTCGATATATCAGTTCAAACCAAAGAGGATGTGAGCGTTATTTGTTCATTAATGTAAGGTCTTGGTTAAATGAGATCTATAAGCATTAATCTACTTTACTTAAAATCCCTATCCATTTAGAGGCTGGAGACGGTCTCAAGTTGATTAAGAGCAGTGGCTCTGCTCTGCAGAGTAACACCAGCTTCGAGTTCCCAGCACCCACGTGACAACTAAAAACTATCTGTAACTCTAGTTCCAGGGGATCCAATGGGTTTCTGATCTGTCCACAGGCATTGCGTTTGAAATTGAGTGCACTGTACATACAGGGCAGGGCAAGTGCGACTTTCGTATCACTCATCTAATAATATAAAATGAAATATAAACAATTTTTAAAAAAATCAAACTCATGGCCATGGCATAATGGTGGCGCATGCCTTTAATCCTAGCACTTCGGGAGGCAGAGGCAGGGGATCTTTGTGAGTTCAAGGCCAGCCTGGTCGTACAGAGTGTAGTTCCAGGACAGACTGGGGCTACAGGAGAGACCTGTCTCGAAAAAAGACCAAAAAAAAAAAAATAAAAAAACAAAAAAAAAAACTATCCACTCATTAAAGTAGTGCAATATCATCCAAAAAACACTTTCACAGAGGTATTTTGGGCCAAACATATCTAAGGTCATTGCTGGCCCATACCATAGTCGACATTCATTAAAAATGTAATGTTAACATTATCCATTAATCCTTAAAAATACTCCTTGTCCCTCTCAAGTCCTTCCTATTAAGACTAATATACCCTGTTTCTAATTGCCAAGGTGTCAGTAAACGCCTTTAACGACTCTTGATCCCAACTACATCCAATACCAAAGACAGCTGGGGAGATGGGTATAGTACGATAAAATCAGTATGAGCTGAGCAAACCTAAGAAGCTGAGTTACAGATCCAGCACCTACATCAAAATCCAGACATGCTAGTGCCACATCTAATAACCCCAGCACTCTCTGGTTGGGGGATCAGAAACGGGAGGCATCACTGGTGGCTGTGGCTGCCAGCCTGGCTCCAGATTCAACAAGAGACTTCGTCTCAAGTGTAAATATACCAGTAGAAAAGAAATATGATCAGGTCAGTCTGGCATCTTCCTGTACTTCACACAATCCCTATAGACACACACATACAGATGAGAGAGAGAGAGAGGAGAGTAGAGAGAGAGAGGAGACGAGAGAGAGAGAGAGAAGAGAGAACTAGGACGGGCACATGGAACTACTGTATTGATTTTTTTGGACTTTATTTTGAGCATCAGTCAAATGACCGACTAATTTCTCCCATAGAGTGTGCTGTCCATTTCTACAGAAACTACGCTTTAAAAGAGAAAAAGAAGGGGCTGGAGAATGGTTCAGGGTTTTAGAGAGAGCGCACTGACTGCTCTTGTGCAGAGGACACTGGGGTTTGTTTCCAGCACCACATCACATGGCAGCTATAGAACTGTATTAGGCTGGTGGTAGCGCACATCGCGCTTTAATCCCAGCGACTTTGGTGAGTGTCCAGAGGCAGGCTGGCTCTTGTGAGTTCAAGGGCCAGCCTGGCTATATATAGCAAGTTCCAGACCCAGCTTGGGACTAAATGGGACTAAGGGAGACCTGTCTCAAAAGGAATCCAACAAAAAAAAAAAAAAAAAAAAAAAAAAAAAAAAAAAAAAGAGGAAAAGAAGCTGGACATAGTGGCGCATGCCTTTAATCCCAAAATGAGAGGCAGAGGCCAGAGGCCAGCCTCTTGTACATATAGTTCAAGAACCAGCCAGGGCTACATAGTGAAACCCTGTCTTCAGAAAGTGAAAGGGAAGGGATGTGGAGGTAAGGGTAGAAAAAGGGTGACTTATGACGTACTATAGCCGCCAGCTTTCCAGACACTCCCGGGAGAGCACTGCATTTGGTCCAGCATTGTCACATGAAAAATTTAGTGTGTTTACTACTGCATTAGATGCTGTGTCCAGCTGAGGAGTAAACAGCAGCGAAAGCAGACTTCAAGTTGGACCACTTAAGAGCATTAGCTGCCAGGTGCGTCACCAGCTGAACAAACAGGGATGATCTGAAGATCAATTATCAATAATTTTCAGCTATTTCCTAAAGAATTACTTCCCATCACACATGGCATGGTGTTCTGGAAAGTGCGGTAGCCTGTTCTGCCAAGCGGATGCTGAAAGCTGCACCCACCGTCATCCACCAGGACTGCTCAATTTGATGTGGCTCCCCTCATGTCCTAGGCTTGGGTCGTCCTCCGGCCTCCCACTCCGTCCATCTCCTTCTACCAATGCTGAAATCCCCAAGCTAGTCTATATTGTTTGTTTGTTTGTTTGTTTGTTTGTTTGTTTGTGATGCGTGTATTGCCTGCCTGTAAGTGCACCCATGTTGTGCAGTGTCTGCAGAGGTCAGAGAGTGTTGGATCCCCTGGAACTGGAGTTATATATGGTTGTTAGCCGCCATGGGTACTGAAAATCAAACCTGGGTCCTCTGCAAGAGCAGCCAGTGCTCTTAACTGCTGAGCCATCTTGCCAGCCCACAAGTCTTTTTGTAAGATTTGTGTGTGTGTGTGTGTGTGTGTGTGTGTGTGTGTGTGTGGTGTGTATGAATATTTGCCTGCATGTACCATGGAGGTCAGAAGAGAATATCAGATCTACTGTAAATGGAGTTATAGACACCATTTGGTGCTGAGAACGGGACTGGTTCCTTTCCAAGAGCAGCTAGTGCATGGCACGCTTCCAATTGTATAAAAAGGAGAAGGCATAACACACATTGTGTTTGTAGAAAAAGCCCCTGGCATGTACACGTTTGAAGAGTACACAATTGTGCCAACCCTCTATTAACCACTGAGCCAACCCTCTACCACCCCCAAGTCAAACTAATTTTCAAAGTGTCTAAATCACTTTTTTTTTTTTTCTTTTTTATTTATTTATTTTTTTAATTTCTGTATGTGTATGAATGTACTGTCTGCACGCAGTTTTGTGCACCCATGTCGTGCAATGCCGCGGAGGTCAGAAGAGGGCGTCAGATTCCCCTGGAGTTCTCCTGGAATTGGAGTTTCGGACGGTTCTCGGCCGCCATGTGGGTGCCGGGGATCGAACCCCGATCCTCTGTAAGAGCAGTCGGTGCTCTTAACCGCTAGGCCATCTCTCCAGCCCCCAGCATTTATCTGTGTGTGTGTGTGTGTGTGTGTGTGTGTGTGTGTGTGTGTGTGTGTAACTATAGAATTTCAGAGCTGGGCATGGTGGCGCATGCCTTTAATCTCAGCACTCAGGAGGCAGAGGCAGGCAGATCTCCTTGAGACTGAGGCCAGCTTGGTCTGCATAAGTGAGTTCCAGGTCAGCTGAGACTACAGGGAGACCCTGTCTCAAAAAAAAAAAAAACCTTTAAAAATATGTGGAGGGCCGGGCGTAGTGGCGCACGCCTTTAGTCCTAGCACTTGGGAGGCAGAGGCAGGCGGATCTTTGTAAGTTCAAGGCCAGCCTGGTCTACAGAGTGAGTTCCAGGACAGCTGGGGCTACAGGGAGACCCTGTCTCGAAAAAGACAAAAAAAATAAAATAATAAAAAGTATTTGCTACTCTTCCAGAAGACCTGAGTTCAGTACCTAGCATCCATGGTAGAAGGCTTATAACCATCTAGAACTATAGTCCCAGGAGATCCAACACTCTCTTCTGCTCTCCACGGGTACCCACATGAATGAGTACATAAACACACACACACACACACACACACACACACACACACACACACACANAATCCTCTCAATATAGGATTTGAAACTTGCTAGAGCAATAAGTCAAGAAAAGGAAATTAAGGAGTACTCATTAGAAAAAGAAGGATCAAGCAGTCCCTATTTGCTGATGATATGACTTGTTTACTTAAGGGATGCTAAAACTCCACCAGAAAAACTCTAGAAACGATTAACAGCTTAAACAAAAAATTGGCAGGATAACAAAATTAACCTTAAAAAATCAATGGCCTTTCTTACACCAAACAACAAAGGCAACTGGAGAAAAGAATTCAAAGAAGCCCTTCCCACTCAAAACAATAGCCCCAAAACTATAAAATACCTAGGAAACAACCTAACCAAAGACACCAAAGATCTCTACATAACAAAAAATTTTTAAACCTTTAAAGAAGAGACATTGCAAGAAGACATCAGAAGATGGAAAAACCGTCCATTCTCAATGATTGGGAAAATACATTGTAGAAAATGTTATTATACCGAAACTCTGTATAGATTTAACGCAATCCCAATCCCAATCCCCAAGGGATTTACAGGCTTGGAAACAAAGGTTCTTAAATTCATTGGAAAAAACAAAAGACCCGTAATAGCCAAAACAACCTGAGTGGAAAGAACAACACAGGGGGATTTCTCTACCAGACATCAATCTATCGTACAGGGCTATAGTCATAAAATACAGCCTGGTACTGGCCAAAAAAGACCTGTAGACCAACGGAAACCAAAGATCCCCTAAATCTGAGCACATACAATTCAGCCATCTTTGATATTTGACAAGGGGCCCAAGAAGCCCCAATGGAGAAAAGACAGCAATCTTCAGCAAGTTGGTGTTGGCAAAACAGGATAACCACTTGTAGAAAGAAGAAAATTAAAACCCTACCTCTCGCCCTGTACAAAATATACTCCAAGTGGATCAAATACCTAAAGTGAAACCCCAAACCGTGAAGGTTATATAAGAAAAAGTTGGCAGTAGAATACAAGACATAGGTGTAGGAAAAGACTTCGTAAACCAGACAGCAGCTGTGCAAAAATTAAGCTCGACAATTGAAAGTGGGATCTCATTAACTCAAAAAGTTCTGTACATCAAAAGAAACAATCAAGAAAGTGAAGAGAAATCCCCACAGAGTGGGAAGAAACATTCACCGCAGATACACTGACAAAGCCATTGATTTCAGAATATTATATAACCTACTCAAGAAACAAAGAAAAAAAGAAACGAAATACTCGCTGCCAATAGATGAGCTGAAGATCTGATCAGAGACTTCACAGAGGAGGAATTAGAGATGTCTGAGAAATACCTTAAGAAGTGTTCAACATCACTAGATATCAGAGAAACAATATTAAAACCAAATAACGAGTAGTTCATCTTAACTCCAATGAAATCTGGTCTTAGGATTCAAGATAAACAAATAACTACCAAGTGCTGGAGAGAGGTTGTGGGGAAAGAGGAACACTCGATCCACTGCTGGTGGGAATGTAAAACTCTACAGCCACATGGAAAGCAGTGTGGAGAAACCTTGGGAAGACTTGGAATGAATTGTCACCTGACCCAGCCATAACACTCTTGGGCATGTACCCTCAAGACTCACCCACCACAGAGAATACATGAACGGCCATGTTTATTGCAGCACTACTCACAATAGCAAGGAGCTGGACCAACCCAAATGCCCCTCAACTAACAAGTGGCTAGAATGTGGAACATCTAACACAATGGAGTTCTATGCATCAGTAAAGAAAGAGACTATCAAAGCTTTGCAGAAATGGCTGGAGCTAGAGTGGACATCATGCTGAGTGAAAGTAACACAGTCCCAGAAAAACAAACGACAATGTAATCTCATCTGTGGATGCTAGAGCCAATTAAACTAGTTGTAAGTAATTTCTTGTGTAGGGCCCCTGAGCTTTGTCCTAAGCAGTTGCGCGTAATGCATATTGGAAACAACAACAACACGAGAAAGGACTGCACAAAACTGACTGAAATAGTGAACTTCTGCTCAAAACAGCAACTTCCACATGTAGAATATTGAGAAAGACTGAAAAAGAGATTGAAAAGCATGTTTGGCAGAACATGGCTCTGGTGGGGTGGGGAAATGGGTGGCAAAACGGGTCTAGATTTTGTTAAAAAATAAAAAGTAAATCTATGTGAAAAAAAAAAAGGACTCAAAATGACCCTGCCACCTGACCCAATCACAACACTCCTGGGTATTCATATACCCAAAAGACTATCTAATCTTAGCACAGAGATACTTGCACAGCTGTTTATTGCAGTTCTCTCAAGTAGCGAGAGCTGGAACCAAACCCAAGTGTCCTCAACAGACGAGTGAATAGAGAAATGTGGTACATCTATACGATGGAGTTCTATGCAGATTAAAAGAAAGATGCATCATGAAACTTTGCAGGTAAATGTGGAACATAGGAAGATTATTAGTTAAGTGAAGTACACGGTCCCAGAAAACAAAAGACAAATGGTAAACTAGTTTGTGGATCAGTACCAAGTACTAGTTTGTATGCAATCTGAGCAATGTTAATGCTATGTTTCTCAGGAGCTGAAAACAACTGTGCTATATTATTGTGAGATATCTCTTAACTGGTCCTAGAATTAAGCTACCATTTATCTTCTTTTTTTTATTGTAACTGTTTTTTTATGTGTATGAGTGTACTCTCCACAGTGGTCTGTGCACCCTGTCATGCAACAATGCCAGAGGTCAGGAAGAGGGTGTCAGCTTCCCTGGAACTCGGAGTCAAAGAAGGTCCTCAGCTGCCATGTGGCAGACTGGGGATCAAACCTGGTCCTCTGCAGAGCAGGCGCGCTCCCCAACCAGCCTAAGCCATCTCTCCAGCCCCATATTTTCCAGCACTTTCATGCAGTTTGGTAATTTGGGTGGAGGGTATGTATGCACAAAATCAAAAAGAACGAGGGGTGGAAAATCTAGTTTTGTCATGACATTATGTCTAACCAAGTATTTATTTTATGGGAGTCTTCTTAGTATTTTTATACAAGGCCTCTCTTCTTTTGTGCAAGCCTTTTCTAAAATATTAACAGTAGTTAAAGTTTTCAGGATAGTGTAACTTAGCCTTTCTGAATGTTTAACAACCATACTTAAGACCCATACCAATTTGGCTTGAGGGTCTTAAGGGACAAATTGGTTCCTTGCCCTCAGAGGTCAACTAAGTCCCAGGGGACTATGCATGGGGGCATCTCTTGAAATGTCCTTAATTGAACAAAACCTCACATCCCAGACAAAGAAGTAATTCAGCACAGCTGGAAATCCAGGAAAGAGCTGATATATCAGTTCAAATCCAAAGGGATGTGAGGTTTTGTTCAATTAAGGTCTTGGTTAAATGAGATCTATAAGCATTAATCTACTTTACTTAAAATCCATCCATTTAGGGCTGGAGAGGTGTCTCAGTGATTAAGAGCAGTGGCTGCTCTTGCAGAGTACCCAAGCTCAGTTCCCAGCACCCACGTCGACAACTAAAAACATCTGTAACTCTGTTCCAGGGGATCCAATGGTTTCTGACTTCCCCAAGGCATTGCTTTGAACATTGAGTGACTTACATACAGGGCAGGAATGCACTTGTTACCACATAAAATATAAATATCAAATTAAACAATTTTTTTAAAAAATCCACTCATAGCTCGGCATGGTGGCGCAATGCCTTTAATCCTAGCACTCGGGAGGCAAGAGGCAGGTGGATCTTTGTGTAGTTCAAGGCAGCCTGGTCTTACAGAGTGTGTTCCCAAGGACAGATGGGGCTACAGGAGACCTGTCTCGAAAAGACCAAAAAAAAAAAATCCACTCATTAAAGTGTGAATATCATCCAAAAAACACTTTCACAGAGGTATTTGGCCAAATATCTAGGCATTGTGGCCCAACCATGTCGACACATAAAATTAATGTTAACATTATCATAATCCTTAAAATCTCCTTTCCCTCTCAACCTTCCTATAAGAAATATACCCTGTTTCTAATTGCCGGTGTCAGTAACTTTAACATCTGATCACCAACTTACATCATACCCAAAGACAGCTGGGGAGATGGGTTAGTAGATAAAATCATTGCTGAGCAAACCTAAGAAGCTGAGTTCAGATCCCAGCACCTACATCAAAATCCAGACATGGCTGTGCCACATCTATAACCCCAGCACTCTCTGTTGGGGGACAGAAACGGGAGGATCACTGGGGCTTGCTGGCTGCCAGCCTGGCTCCAGATTCAACAAGAGACTTCGTCTCAAGGAAATAAGGTAGAAAGAAATAGATCAGGTCATCTGGCATCTTCCTGTAGCTTCCACATCCCTATAGACACACACATACAGAGAGAGAGAGAGAGAGAGAGAGAGAGAGAGAGAGAGAGAGAGAGAGAGAACTAGGAACGAGGCACATGGACTATGTGATTTTTTGTTTATTTTGAGCATCATCAATGCACTATTTTCCCTAGAGTGTGCTGCCATTTCTACAGAAACTACTTTAAAAAAGAGAAAAAGAGGGGCTGGAGAGATGGCTCAGGGGTTAAGAGCACTGACTGCTCTTGCAGAGGACCTGGGGTTAGTTTCCAGCACCCACACACATGGCACTAAGTAACTGTTTTAGGCTTGGTGGCACATCGCCTTTAATCCCAGCACTTGGGAGGACAGAGGCAGGTGGCTCTTAGTGAGTTCAAGGCCAGCCTGGCTATATAGCAAGTTCCAGACTTTTTCTGGCTTACGGGTTTTTTTCGCGTTTTGTTGTATGGGTTTGTTTGTAGCGTTTTTAGTTGTTATATTTTCTATGTTTGGGTGTTATTGTTTGGGTGCTTGCTCATTGACCAGCTGGGACTAATAGGGACTAAAGGGAACCCTGTCTCAAAAAAAGACCAAAAAAAACAAAAGAAAAAAAAAATAAAAAAGGAAAAGAAGCTGACATACGTGGCGCATGCCCTTAAATCCCAAAATGAGAGGCAGTGCCAGGAGGCCAGTCCTCTTTGTACTAGTAGTCAAGAACCAGCCAGTGGCTACATAGTGAAACCTGTCTTTCAGAAAGTGAAAGGGAAGGGATGTGGAGGTAAGGGTAGAAAAAGGGTGACTTATGACGTACTATAGCCGCCAGCTTTCCAGACACTCCCGGGAGAGCACTGCATTTGGTCCAGCATTGTCACATGAAAAATTTAGTGTGTTTACTACTGCATTAGATGCTGTGTCCAGCTGAGGAGTAAACAGCAGCGAAAGCAGACTTCAAGTTGGACCACTTAAGAGCATTAGCTGCCAGGTGCGTCACCAGCTGAACAAACAGGGATGATCTGAAGATCAATTATCAATAATTTTCAGCTATTTCCTAAAGAATTACTTCCCATCACACATGGCATGGTGTTCTGGAAAGTGCGGTAGCCTGTTCTGCCAAGCGGATGCTGAAAGCTGCACCCACCGTCATCCACCAGGACTGCTCAATTTGATGTGGCTCCCCTCATGTCCTAGGCTTGGGTCGTCCTCCGGCCTCCCACTCCGTCCATCTACCCTTCTACCATATTGCTGAAATCCCAAAGTCTAGTCCATTTGTTGTTTGTGTTGTTTGTGTTGTTTGTTTGTTTGTGATGCGTGTATTGCCTGCCTGTAAGTAAGTGCACTCCCATTTGTGCAGTGTCTGCAGAGGTCATGAGAGGGTTGGATATCGCCTGACTGGACGTTATAGTACTGGTTGTTAGCGCCAGGGTACTGTAAAATCAAGACATGGTCCTCTGCAAGACAAGCCAGTGCCTTGAAACTCTGCTGAGCCATCTGCCAGCCCACAAGTCTTTTTGTAGATTTTGTTGTGTTGTGTTGTGTGTGTGTGTGTTGTGTCGTGTGTGTGTGTATGAAATATTTGCCTGCTGTACCGATGGAGGTTCAGAAGAGAATATCAGATCTACTGTAAATGGAGTTATAGACACCATTTGGTGCTGAGAACGGGACTGGTTCCTTTCCAAGAGCAGCTAGTGCATGGCACGCTTCCAATTGTATAAAAAGGAGAAGGCATAACACACATTGTGTTTGTAGAAAAAGCCCCTGGCATGTACACGTTTGAAGAGTACACAATTGTGCCAACCCTCTATTAACCACTGAGCCAACTCCTCTATCCACCCCAAGTCACAACTAATTTCAAAGTGTCTAAATCGACTTTTTTTTTTTTTGTTTTGGTCTTTTCGAGACAGGCTCCCTGTAGCCCCAGCTGTAGTCCAGGCTGGCCTGAAACCTGATATGTTGACTTGGCTGGCCTTGAACTAACAAGATCCCCTGCCTCTGCCCCGAGTGCTAGTATTAAAGGCGGGTGCCTCATGGCCTGGCATAATCAGCTTCTGAAAAAATTGATCGACGTTATGATAAAAATCAAGTATTTAAAATAAAATCTTAAGATAGATTATAAAAATGCAGCCGTGTATTTTTTTAGAAAATGTCTTTTTTATTTATTTATTTTTTAATTTTTCTGTATGGTGTATGAATCGTCTGATCTGCACAGCAAGTTTGTGCACCCATAGTTCGTGCAAGCCGCGGAGTTCGAAGCAGGGGTCAGAATTCCCCTGTAGTTTTCCTGTAATTGGAGTTTCAGTTGGTTCCCGGCCGCCATGTGGTGCCGGGGATCGAACCCGCGATCCTCTGTAAAGCAGTCGGTGCCTTAACCGCTAGGCCATCTCTCCAGCCCCCAGCATTTATCTGTGTGTGTGTGTTGTTGTGTGTGTGTGTGTGTGTGTGTGTGTGTGTGTAATATGAATGTGTCATAGTGCGCATGGTGTTCGCATGCCTTTCAATCTCAGCACTCAGGAGGCAGAGGCAGCAGATCTCTCTGAGATGGAAGCCAGCATTGGTCTGCTACAAAGTGAGTTCCCAGGTCAGCTGAGACTACAGGGAGGCCTGTCTAAAGAAAAAAAAACCTTTAAAAATATGTGGAGGGCCGGGCGTAGTGGCCGCACACGCTTTTAGTCCTATCACTTGGGAGTCAGAGGCCAGGCGCACTTGTATGAGTTTTCAGCCAGCCTGGTCTAAAAAGAGTGAGTTTCCAGGACAGCTTGGGCTACGGGAGACCCTGTTCTCGAAAGACCGAAAAAAAAAAAAATAAATATATATGTGGATGGGCAAAGAGGCCATTTGGGTAAAAATCAAATATAGTTAATGTACATGTGTGAATAGTCATGAAATCCATTCTATGAGTAAGTAATTAATATATTCTAATAAAAACATTTTAAAATTTAAAAATACTTAACAATGGTGTATACTGCCTTCCATGGGCTCAGTCACAAATAACACTGTTTGTACTTCATCAAAAATAATGCTAATTGAATTTTTCTGTCATTCTGTCACATATGAAGTAAATATTTTTCCAAGTTGTCATTTATTTACAGTTAGAGTAAAGTTTCTTGTGACATTTTTACTCGAGTTAGACTTATCATTTTAATAATAATTTTAGTTAGAGGTTGAGGCAATGGTTCAGTAGTTTAAACCCCTGATTGTAGGCCTTTAGTTGCCAGGTCGTACGACGCCAACTTGTCAGGAGGAGCATAGACAGGTGGACCCCTGGGACCCAGTGGGCAGCCAGCATAGCCTACTCAGCAAGCTGCCACCTAGTGAGAGACCATGTCTCAGAAATCCAGGCGAACAAGCCAGGTATGGTAGTGCACAATCCATTTAATCCCATGCAACTTGAAGCGGATCAGTGGCAGGGATCTTCGCTGAGCGCAGGGCCAGCCTGAGTCTACTAAGTGGTTCAAGGCATGCTGGGGCTACTAGGGACACACTCGTCTTCAAAATAAGACAAAAAAAAAAAAAAAGGAAAAAAAAAAAAAAAAAAAAAAAAAAAAAAAGGAAAAGAAAAAAAGAAAGAAAGAAAACCAGGTGAACAATATCTGAGTTGTCCTGTGGTCCCCACACAAATAGACAAATAAATAAAAATTTTAGTTAGAAAGGCTTTTTCCTATTTTGAGGTGTGTAACCCATTTCCTGCTTACATTTTATTGTATTATTGCTTTCTTTTCATCATCAAATCTTTGAGTCCTTCCAAGTGTGAGGTATACACACTTTTTTTTCTTTTTGAGATAGGGTCTCCCTATAGCTACAACTGTCCTGGTACTCACTATGTAGACCAGGCTGGCCTTGAACTCACAGAGATCCACCTGCCTCTGCCTCAAGTGCTAGGATTAATGGTGTGTGGCACCATGCCCAGCGAAGTATACAGACTTTTAAAAATATTTATGACTAGGCATGTTAGCTCATGCCTTTAATCCCAACACTTATGAGGCAGAGGCAGGTAGATTTCTGTGAGTTCAAGGTCAGCCTGGTCTACATAGTGAGTTCCAGGCCATCTGGGGCTACAGGGAGACCCTGTCTCAAAAAGACCAAAAAAATAAAAAATAAATAATTAAAACATTATTTATTTGCTATTTTCTTATTATGGCCATAACCTGGTTTTATAACTAGTGTATGGAACAGAGCCGCATCCATTCCTGCATTCACTGTTTTACACAACAAAAGCGGAATTGATTAGCAACAACACAGGCAGTTGGGCCTGCAAAGTCTAAGACATTTAGCTTTCTGGCCCTTTTCAGAAAGTTTGCCTAATACAGAAAAAAGAAAATACATTGAGTTCTCTTGGCATAAACTGAGCAAGGAGAAAAAATATATCCATTAGGGGAGAAAAATAGAAGCAAGATTGTGGGTTTATTCCTCTCTTGTGTACCCTTCTCTCATGGTGGAAACTGGGGTGCTTTGTTCCTCTTGTATATTAATTACCCTACAGTCCCCTCCAGGCACACCACAACTCTTGTATATTAATTACCCTACAGTCCCCTCCAGGCGCACCACAAATCTCTCATCATTTTTCCTGCCAGGTTGGCCAGACGTCCCAAGCCTCCTGCCTGTTCCCATATTTAATGAGGTGTGGGATGGTGTCAGGGGAGCCCTCAGAATGTAGACCGCTGGAGAGCCTTGCTCTAACATGGCCCTTTGGAGTCCCAGGTGCCCGTACCACTCCTGACCTCCTCCCTCCCTGTAGGACTGACAAGAGCCCCTTCCAAACTGGCATTTATTATTATTTTTTAATGTACTGTAATAGGACTCAAAGGATTTTTCTCTCAGGAAGTATAGTATTTCTTCCTTCTAAATATTAAACACAGGAGTTTCCACTGTAGCGTCTCGGCGGCTTACTCCAGGTTTTCACAAGAATTTCCACTGCAGCACCTCGGAGGCTTACTCCAGGTTTTCATTCCTCCTGCTGTTTCCCTCCTTGTGTTCTCAGGCACTGCAATTTTCTAGATGTTACAAACAAATTTTATTAGGCTGTTCCCTGACATTCTGAGCGAGCTTCACCTTCGTACCAGATAGCTACGGAATACTGAATATTGAAGGCAAAACTTACAGTGAACGTCGTGTAGGGAAGGAGGGCAATGGGAAGCACAGGGAAGCAGAAGATTATTTTGTGTCGAGCCATATTATAATAATACACTTTAAAACACTTCAGGGGCTGGAGAGATGGCCTAGCGGTTAAGAGCGCCGACCGCTCTTACAGACGACCCGGGTTCGATCCCCAGCACCCAAATGGTGGCTGAGAACCGTCTGTAACTCCAATTCCAGGAGAACTGCAGTTCCAGGGGAATCCGACACCCTCTTCTGACCTCCGCGGCATTGCACGACACGGGTGCACAAACCTGCATGCAGACAGTACATTCATACACATAGTAAATAAAGAAATAAAATTTTTAAAAAATGTTAAAAAAAAAAAAAAAAAAAAAAAGAAGTCTTTAAGTGGCCAGCGTCGTGGTGGTGCATGCCTTAATCCCAGCATCAGGAGGCAGAGGCAGGGGATCTCTGAGTCACAAGGCCCAGCTGGTCACAGAGTGAGTTCTCAGGCCAGCTGAGGCTAATGGTGAGACCTTCTCAAAAATTAAATAATAAATAAATAATAAATAATAAATAAATAAATAAAATATTCATTATTATTTCTATTATTATTATTTCAGGATTGATGACCAGCCCTAAACCCAAATTCTAAGGCACATGGAGATTTTAGGAACAGTCATATATGAGTAAAATATCAGAAATAAAATTGTACGGTTGGGGGGTAGTTAGTTTGTTTGGTCTTTTAGACGGGTTCTCCCTTCAGTCGCCAGCTGAGCCTGGATTGGCTGTCTGTAGACACAGGCTGGCCTTGAACTCACAGAGAGCCACGTGCCCNAAATATGGAAAAATTAGAAGCAGAGATGTGGTAGTTTATTTCTCTGCTTGTGTACCTGCTCTCATGGTGGAACTGGGGTGCTTGTTTCCTCTTGTATTTATTACCCTACAAGTCCCTCCAGGCACACCACAACTCTTGTATATTAATTACCCTACAGTCCCCTCCAGGCGCACCACAAATCTCTCATCATTTTTCCTGCCAGGTTGGCCAGACGTCCCAAGCCTCCTGCCTGTTCCCATATTTAATGAGGTGTGGGATGGTGTCAGGGGAGCCCTCAGAATGTAGACCGCTGGAGAGCCTTGCTCTAACATGGCCCTTTGGAGTCCCAGGTGCCCGTACCACTCCTGACCTCCTCCCTCCTGTAGGACTGACAAGAGACCCCTTCCAAACTAGGCATTTATTATATTTTATGTACTGTATAGGACTCAAATGATTTTTCTGTCAGGAAGTATAGTATTTCTTCCTTCTAAATATTAAACAGAGTTTCCACTGTAGCGTCTCGCGTTATCTCCAGGTTTTCACAAGAATTTCCACTGCGCACACTCGGAGGCTTACTCCAGGTTTTCATTCCTCCTGCTGTTTCCCTCCTTGTGTTCTCAGGCACTGCAATTTTCTAGATGTTACAAACAATTTTTAGGTTGTTCCCTGACATTCTGAGCGAGCTTCACCTTCGTACCAGATAGCTACGGAATACTGAATATTGAAGGCAAAACTTACAGTGAACGTCGTGTAGGGAAGGAGGGCAATGGGAAGCACAGGGAAGCAGAAGATTATTTTGTGTCGAGCCATATTATAATAATACACTTTAAACACTTCAGGGGCTGGAGTGATGAGCGCTAGGTTAAGGAGCGCCGACCGCTCTTAGAAGACCCGGGTTCGATCCCCAGCACCCAATGTGGCTGTAGAAACCGTCTGTAACTCCATTCGGAGAACTGCAGTTCCAGGGGAATCCGCACCCTGCTTCTTGACCTCCGGCATTGCACGCAACGGGTGCACAAACCTGCATGCAGACAGTACTCATACACATAGTAAAGTAAATAAAATTTTTAAAATGTTAAAAAAAAAAAAAAAAAAAAAAAAAAGAACCGTCTTTAGTGCCAGGCGTGGTGGTGCATGCCTTTAATCCCAGCACTCAGGAGGCAGAGGCAGGTGGATCTCTGTGAGTTCAAGGCCAGCTGGTCTACAGAGTGAGTTCCAGGCCAGCTGAGGCTATAGGGAGACCCTGTCTCAAAAAGATATAAATAAATAAATAAATGAATAAATAAATAAATAAATAAATAAATACTTCAATATTTATTTCTATTATTATTATTTCAGGATGATGACCAGCCCTAAACCCCAAATTCCTAAGGCACATGGAGAATTTAGGAACAGTCATATATGAGTAAAATATCAGAAATAAACATTTGTACGTTGGGGGGGTAGTTAGTTTGTTTGGTCTTTTTGAGACAGGTTCTCCCTTTAGTCCCAGCTGGCCTGGAGCTTGCTCTGTAGACCAGGCTGGCCTTGAACTCACAGAGAGCCACGTGCCTCTGCCTCCCAAGTGCTGGGATTAAAGGCATGCGCCACCACACCTGGCACTAAAGACGGTTCTTAGCCTGCCATGACCCGGGTCCTCTGCAAGAGCAGTCAATGCTCTTAACTGCTGAGCCATCTCTCCAGCCCCCAGAAATAAACATTTGTATAAAGACCTGTCACACTTCTCAAAGCAGTTTTATACACACAGTTCCATCTGATTTCCAGAATAATCAAGTGGGTAGGATTGTGTGGATATAGAGTCAAGGGTAATTTAGTTCATTTTTATTTAACTTCATGTATTCATTTTTCAGTGTTAGAGATGAAACCCAGGCTCTTATGTATGCTGTGCATCAAGGCACACCTCCAGCCCTCTTATATAGATGACACCTGTACGTTATTCAAACTCGCAAAGAGTGCCTTATGTTTGTAGGGGAGCTCCCCCCTATGTGCCCCCAGGAGCAAAGGCTTTTCCCTGCTTCTTCCACATCCTCCTGGAAATATGCTATGGCAGCATACAGCACTACACATGATTTTCTTTCTATCTACATAAATGCTTTAATATTTTTTTTTATTTTGAACCTAGGTTTTTCTCTCAGTAGTATATCTAAGAGATATTTCAAAAAGCATCTGGTAAGCTATATCTTTCTTATGGCTTCATGGTATTTTATAAACTTTGGACCTATACTTATTATTACCCTCATCACTGTCACCATTATTTTCAGTGCTAGGATTGAACCCAAGGCCCTGTGCATACTCAGCAAACACTAACCATTGAGCTACATCCTCTCAGCCCCCTTATGATTTGTTTAAATAGTCTTATACTGGTGTATTTTTAGGTTGCTTCTGATCTTATTTTTATTATTTTTTTAATTTTTTATTATTAATTTTATTTATTTCTGTATGTGTATGAATGTACTGTCTGCATGCAAGTTTGTGCACCCATGTCGTGCAATGCCGTGGAGGTCAGAAGAGGGTATCAGATTCCCCTGGAACTGGAGTTCTCCTGGAATTGGAGTTTCAGACGGTTCTCGGCCGCCATATGGGTGCTGGGGATCAAACCCGGGTCCTCTGCAAGAGCAGTCGGAGATCCTAACCACTAGGCCATCTCTCCAGCCCTTTTTTTTTTTATTATTTTTTTAACAAAGTATAAAAGGAGGTTTATTAGGACACACTCCTGGAGGGAGGACCACTGGTCTCAGAGAGGGAGGCCAGGGGAGTCACATGCTCAGGCTTGGGATGAGGGCTCTGATCTCATTTTTTTATTGAGTAACCTTACACTGGGATTAAAAAAAAACTGCATTTAAAAAATAAAATAAAATAAAAAATAAATAATAATAATAATTTAAAAGTGTTATAAGTATTGTTAAATATCCTTTATACAATTAAGTAGAAGTTTCAGGTGACTTAGACAAGATTGCAGAGTTAACTTTTTTTTTTATTTTTATTTATTTATTTTCTTTTATTTCCGTATGTGTATGAATGCACTGTCTGCATGCAAGTCTGTGCACCCGTGACGTGCAATGCCGCGGAGGTCAGAAGAGGGCGTCGGACTCCCCTGGAACTGGAGCTCTCCTGGAATTGGAGTTTCAGACGACTCTCGGCCGCCATGTGGGTGCTGGGGATCGAACCCGGGTCCTCTGCAAGAGCGGTCGGCGCTCTTAACCGCTAGGCCATCGCTCCAGCCCCGCAGAGTTAACTTTTAATAGATTTACAATTAATAACAAGTGTTAGCCGGGTGTGGTGGCGCACACCTTTAATCCTAGCACTTGGGAGGTAGAGGCAGGCGGATCTTTGTGAGTTCAAGGCCAGGCTGGTTTACAGAGCAAATTCCAGGACACCTAGGGCTACAGGGAGACGCTGTCTCGAAAAGANTTGTCTTGTTCTGGTCTTTTTGAGACAGGTTCCCCTTTAGTCCCAAGCTCGGCCTGGAGCTTGCTCTGTAGACGCAGGCTGGCCTTGAACTCACAGAGTAGCCACGTGCCTCTCCTCCCAAGTGCTGGGAATTAAAGTGCAATGCGCAACCACACCTTGGCACCTAAAGGACCGTTCTTTAGCCTGCCATGACCGGGTCCTCTGCAAGAGCAGTCCAATGCTCTTGACCGCGTGGCCATCTCTCCAGCCCCCAGAAATAAACATTTGTAATAAAGACCTGTTCACACTCTCAAAGCAGTTTTATACACACAGTTCCATCTGATTTCCAGAATAATCAAGTGGGTAGGATTGTGTGGATATAGAGTCAAGGGTATTTAGTTCATTTTTTATTTAACTTTCATGTATTCATTTTTCAGTGTTAGAGATGAACCCAGGCTCTTATGTATGCTGTGCATCAAGGCACACCTCCAGCCCTCTTATATAGATGACACCTGTACGTTATTCAAACTCGCAAAGAGTGCCTTATGTTTGTAGGGGAGCTCCCCCCTATGTGCCCCCAGGAGCAAAGGCTTTTCCCTGCTTCTTCCACATCCTCCTGGAAATATGCTATGGCAGCATACAGCACTACACATGATTTTCTTTCTATCTACATAAATGCAGTTTATATTTTTTTTAATTTGAACTAGGTTTTTCTTCAGTAGTATATCTAAGAGATATGTCAAAGCATCGTGGTAAGCTATATTCATTCTTATGGTTCATGGTATTTTATAAACTTTGGACCTATACTTATTATTACCCTCATCACTGTCACCATTATTTTCAGTGCTAGGATTGAACCCAAGGCCCTGTGCATACTCAGCAAACACTAACCATTGAGCTACATCCTTCTCCAGCCGCCCTTATGATTTGTTTAAATAGTCTTATACTGGTGTTATTTTTAGGTTGCTTCTGATCTTATTATTTATTATTTTTTTAATTTTTTATTATTAATTTTATTTATTTCTGTATGTGTATGGAATTGTAGTCTGATGCACAGTGTGCAACCCATGTCGTGCAATGCCGTGGAGGTCAGAGGGGTTCAGATTTCCCCTGGAACCGGAGTTCTCCTGAATTGGAGTTTCAGACGGTTTTCGGCCGCCCATATGGTGCTGGGGATCAACCCGGGTCCTCTGCAAAGAGCAGTCGGAGATCCTACCACTAGGCCCATCTCTCCAGCCCTTTTTTTTTTTATATTTTTTTTTAAACAAGTATAAAGAGGTTTTTAGGACACACTCCTGGAGGGAGGGGACCACTGGTTCTCAGAGAGGGAGCCAGGGGAGTCACTTGCTGGTTGGGATGAGGCTTATCTCATTTTTTTATTGGTAACCTTACACTGGGATTAAAAAAAAACTGCATTAAAAAATAAAATAAAATAAAAATAATAATAATATAATTTAAAAGTGTTATAAGTATTGTTAAAATATCCTTTATACATTAAGTAGAAGTTTCAGGTGACTTAGACACAGATTGCAGAGTTAACTTTTTTTTTTATTTTTTATTAATTTATTTTTTTTATTTCCGTATGTGTATGAATGCACTGTCTGCATGCCAAGGTCTGTGCACCCGTGCGTTGCCATGGCGCGGAGGTCAGAAGAGGCGTCGGACCTCCCCTGGGACTGGAGCTCTCCTGGAAATGGAGTTTCAGACGAACTCTCGGCCGCCATGTGTGTGCGGGTCATGAACCCGGGTCCTCTGCAGAGCGGTCGGCGCTCCTATACACGCTAGGCCATCGCTCCAGCCCGCGCAGATTACTTAACTTTTAATAGATTACCACTATTAATAACAAGTGTTAGCGCGTTGTGGTGGCGCACACATTAATCCTAGCACTTGGGGAGGCAGGGCAGGCGATCTTTGTGAGTCAAGGCCAGCGCTGTTTACCAGAGCAACTTCCAGGACACCTGGGCTATAGGGAGACGCTGTCTCGAAAAGATTAAAAAAAAAAAAAAAAAAAAAAAAAAACAGAATTATAACAAGTGTTTCCTAACCAGAAAAATAAATGGCACACAGAATGGCACACCGCACACCGGGGCCTCCAGGCCTCTGCACCATACCGCTGAAGTATCTGACAGAGACAATCAGAAACTCCTCCACTGACTCCGTTATCCTCCTCAGTTCCTATTTTTGTGCCCTGAGCTCCACAGCCAAATGATAGATAACCAGCCAGTCTACAGCCTACATGGGTTTATTTCCTGTCAACCCAAGCCTGTTACTGAGGTGTAGGCTCTTCTGCCTGCACGAAAAAAGCCGAAGGAATTAGTACCATCCATCTAAAACACAGAAAGTAGGAGGAGAAGGTGAGAGCACTAATGAAGACCTTCCAAGATACTGCAGGTCAACATCTTTTGGCAAGTTGTCTCCTCACCAAAAGCTTGCTTTTGTGCCTCCCCTCCACCCCCACCATGAGCCACTGTGACCCACCCACCCCATGAGCAACTGTCCATGGTGCTGGCAACAGCCTCACCACCAAGGCATGATAGCGTTTCCAATTCCTGGAGCATTAGAGAATCTATACATAAACCTCCTGGGGATTCTGAACCAGAGGAGAAAGAAGGAAATGAAAGATTAAAAAAGACAGGGTCTTACAGAGACACAGGAGATGGAGAAGGAAGAGCGACTGATGTGGTGTTATTTCCAAATCATCACAGATATTGTGCGATCCCTCGGCTCCATCCGTGATGGGCAGGGGTGCACACATTTATTTTCCTATGTTCTTTGATATTGCATGAATTCTCTGAGGACTTAAAGAAAAGTGAGGCTATAGAAAGAACTGTGGAAACAATTGTATCAAATTTCTCGAGTGGGCAATTTTAGAAGAAGGATAGATTGCCTTCTGCCTAGCTGGTTTAACTGTAATCCTTCCAAAGGCTGGGAATAGACTGCATAACCTCTTGGGATCCTCACAGTATTTGAAGTTAGGACTTCAATGAAAACATTCCTCCTCCTCTTGCTCTTTATCTCTGTTTGAGCTTCGGGGCAGCCTGGATTTAAACTAAAGTAACATCACAGGCTATTCTGATTATTTTGTCTTCTCTAAAGTCAGTCGTCTGCAGTGTTGTTTCAATACACCCGAGAAGTTAATAACTCTAATCTGCCATGTCTTTCTATAACCAGCATAAAACTACAAGGCAGATTTTAAATTCAATAAATTCTATTCATTCCTCAGTGCTACAATGGAACTGAACAGTTTGCTATTAATATGAATATGTTTGAAAAAATGTTATGATACAGAAAAAGAAAAAGAAGCATTTTGATTTATATAAAGTTTAAATATAAAAGTAATTGGTTGCAGGGCGTGGTGGTACACGCCTTTAATCCTAGCACTTGAGAGGCAGAGGCAGGCGGATATTTGTGAGTTCAAGGCCAGCCTGGTCTACAGAGTGAGTTCCAGGACAGCTGGGGCTACAGGGAGACCCTGTCTCAAAAAAACAAAAAAAAAAAAAAAAAAAGTAATTGGTTTTTGCATGTCTAGACTTGCTTTCTTTTTCATTTTTGAAATGGCAGATGTTCAAATTGGATAGGACATACAGTGTTGAGGACTAGGCCAAAGATTCCATAAATCTAGAATGTATTTTCCAATATTTTAAATGGCCTCATTGGCAACTGTTGGCTTTGTAAATGTGGCTATAATAATAACATTGTTTCTGTGAAGGCACATGGGTTTTTAAGCTGGCTGGACTTGGGGAGTCTTGTCTATAAGAAGTTGAAACAGCAGTCCGATTTTAGGCCACTGGACATGGTCCCCAGGAACCCTTACCAATATATCTTGTCTCCACATAGAGTGAGATTGCCCTGCAGCTTCTGGGAAAATAGCAAAGGTTATCTGATTCCACCTGTATGCTGACTCATAACTCATCTGGCATTCCAAATTTAGGGACTGGCTTCAAGTTCACATCAAGCTACTCTAAGACTGCGACTGAGCCACAGTCTCAAATCCATTTGAGAAAAGAAATTATTTAAGGGGGAATAATATTGTCCTCCCTTCCAGATCACTATTTCCCAGCATTTTCTCTTCCTTACACGCAGCTAGCCAGGGAATCATTTCTCATGGTGCTATGGTGACTGTCAGGTGTGCATGGGAAAGCCAAGACAGCATGTCCTTTCCTGCTCCACCAGGTCTCCTCTTGGCTCTGGAGATTAGTCTTCTTGTCCCGTCTTAAGTCTATGCCCACCTAGTGTGGCTTTTGAGAAATTTGGAGGTATTTGGAGGAGACTCACTAAAACTAGGATATTTATGTCATCTTAAAATGAATCTATAAGCCAGGCGTGGTAGTACACGCCTTTAATACCAGCACTTGGGAGGAAGAGGTAGGTGGATCTCTGTGAGTTCAAGGCCAATCCTGGTCTACAGAGCGAACTCCAGGATAGCTGGTACTAAAAGGGAGACCCTGCCTCAAAAATACCAAAAAAAAGGAAAAAACTAAAATGAATCTATAGTTTGTTGGAGTTTGTTCAAATTGTGCCAGTACTGTACAATGATTGTCAGATGTTTGGATAATATATACAGATACTGCTTATTAGCACAAATATTTGGTTCCTCAAATGTGAAATACGCTTGACTTGTTGGAATATGAATGTTACTCTCTAAATATCCTGGAGATCAAGATAATATAGTTTAGAATTTACAATCAAGGCAACAAGACAACAATAAATAAGTATTGTTGAGTAATCTACAATGGATGTCTTGTCAAGTGTGAGGCAGAGCTTGTCCATTCCAGTTATCACTTTACAGAAGCTTATTGGAACTCATGAGAGGCCACTTGCTGCTGTGGAAAGCTTTTGTGCTGCCTCGGATACTGAATTCTCACATGACACACTCACCATGTGACTTCATGCAGGTTATTAACTTCTCAACTCACTTCCTCATCTGGAGATCAGGTAGTTGAGAAGATTGAATAGAAAATGTAGCTGAAAGCTGGGAGCAGTGGCGCATGCCTTTAATTCTAGCACTCAGGAGGCAGAGGCAGGTGGATCTTTGTGAGTTCAAGGCCAGCCTGGTCTACAGAGTGAGTTCCAGGACAGCTGGGGCTACAGGGAGACCCTGTCCTGAAAAAGACAAAAAAAAAAAAAAAAAAAACCACAAAAACAAACAAAAAAAGAAAATGTAGCTGAAAGCTGGGTGTACTGGTGCATGGTGCATGCCTATAACCTCTGCCCTCGGGAGGCTGAGACACCCTTCGCTATACAAGTGGAAGACTGGCCTGGGCTACATGAGATTCACTCTCAAAAAATTTGTTTCAAAAAAAAATTTGTTTCAATAAACTATAATAATTTTTCTGAAGCTTCCTCAAAAATCAAGACTTCATCTAACCAAGTTGTTAACCAAAGAATGGTATCTGCAAACGAATGTACAGGAACCAAGGCCACAAAGCAGGAATTCTGGGATCGGCAGCAAAACTGTACTATGCAAAAGCAGACCAGAAATGATCAAGAGAGAGGAGAGCAAAAGGGCTGGGTGCTACATGATAGTGATATGGACTCTGAAAAGCAAAGAGAGGTTATTGTCCCATCCCTAGCTTTTAATTCTCTGGTCCTCATCAGACACATCCTGTTTATCACACATTGGGTGAATCATTCACGCCTCTGGTTAGCCTTTTTTTTAATTTATTATTTTTATTTTAAAATTTTTTGTATATTTATGAATATACTGTCTGCATGTAGGTTTGTGCACCCGTATTGTGCAATGCCACAGAGGTCAGAAGAGGGTGTCGAATTCCCCTGGAACTGGAGTTAAAGACGGTTCTCAGCTGCCATGTGGGTGCTGGGGATCGAACCTGGGTCCTCTGCAAGAGCAGTCGGCGCTCTTAACCGCTAGGCCACCTCTCCAGCCCAGCCTTTTTTTTTAATAAAATATTTTTATTAATGTTTTGTGTATTTCATACATCATTTCTCAGTCCAATTTAGACACATTCCCTTTCTATGTCCCCAACCCACCCCAGTTCATGCATTCTGCCATACATGTCTTGCCTCGTTTTCTCAGTCTTTTTAAAGTTTTTCTTTGCAGAGATTTATTGTTTAGGCAGAAGTTAACTGTTTCAGTCAGTTCTTTGACCCAATACTTTTGTTGTTGTTGTTCCCTCCCTTTTGTATTGCTCCAAAATATGCGCATATATATATATATATATGTCACATATATACCAAAATTATGACCTCTGGAAAAAAACTGTATGTTAATTCCAAAATATGTTTAGGAGTTCACATTTTCCCCTTTAATTTTATATTACTCTAAAATATGAATACATACCCTCCACCCATATACCACAATTACAAAGTCTTAAAGTAGGGACAAGTAGTAACTGGAGGTTTATTTCCTTTACTGTGAGCTACCTGGCTTGTACAATAGTTTTGAGTGGGTGTGTTTGATGTGTAGATATCACTCTGAAAGGATGCTGAAGAGGCTCTAAAGCATAGGAGGCTATGAAGGTGCTGTCTGTCCTCCAGGGAGAATGTTTGAGCCATCAGGCGGCCTTGTTAACATTCACAACCTTCTGCTCTATGTTAAGAACTACAGAGTCCACCATCTGAGAACCAAGTGAGCATATTACTCAAAATACTTTCTGGAGCACAGTCAAGTCTTTATGTTGGTTGATGCACCTACTAGCTATGATCTCCAGTGGCCATATCTGTCCTTCCACCTGCTCTAAGAACCAACTATACTGGCAAACCAGATGTGGCCATGTGACCTGGATATCTAATATGTGTCTAATGACAATGATTAGGCCAGATATGTATAAAAGCAGAGCTGCCTCCAAATTCTATCCAGCTGAGACTTAGTTTCCAAAGAGGTGCCTACTGCTCCAATACTATGTGGGTCACTGAGATTGTGAAATACTAGAGCCAAGTCCCTGCTATGGAAGGAAGGGACAGCACAAAAGAGGAGAAGGCAGAACTGCTGGAAGAGTTGACAGCAGAAGCCACAGCCCTGTCCTCCCTACCCTGTTTTCCTGAAGTCTTTTTTTAGCCCCGTGTCTGTCCCTGATAACCAGAGGCTTCTGATGATACAATGTGGTACTGACTCTCAAAAGAATGCAGAAACCATTTCTCCTGGATCATGGCTTCCTGTAGACAATGGCCTTCCAGAGAGTTGATGGTAGGGAGCAGAGGCACAAAGCCGGTCAGACCGGGGTTTCAGTTGTAGCACTTGTAACCGGCAGAACCTCTTAAAGCCCAGACTGTCATATGCATCAGTAAAGATGACTTGTGTAGTGCTCACCATGATGTTCTGCCCAGAGCTGTTTTCCATCTTTTCAGTCCCTACATCTGTCTCAAAGCCACTCACTGACCACCATCTAGAGCTTGTCTAGTTTCCCAGAAGGGAATGGTTGCTGCCTAGTTATGTTCATTGCCACATTTCATTTTATTTGTAGACTTTGGAAATGATCTTAATTTTTATGGGGTTGCTCTGTGGTTGGCAGTTGAAATTACTAGTCATAATATGGTTACAAACTACTGGATTGTGATTAATAAATATATAAAGCATGCTTACCTCTATCCATTAATAGAAGTTGAATGAAACATTGAAAATTCTTAGACTAGACAATTATGTTTAGATCTATAGTCTAGTAGAGTTCACAGCTTGAGCTCAGGGCTTTCTGCGCTTAGCAAACTCCAAACATCTGTCTTTGGATGGAAGTGGCATGTATTGCGGTGGGAACTTCCCTTGTTCCCAGGGAAAGATGGGAAGAACGAAAAGTCAGACCGAGCTGGATGTCAAAGGTAACAGTCAGGTTAAGGCTGTGTGGGGATTACCCGGCCTCTTATTTGGGGCTCAAAGCAGTGGTTAATTTTATAGTTTCTTTTTTTTTTTTTTAATTTTTATTTATTTCTGTATGTGTATGAATGTACTGTCTGCATGCAGGTCTGTGCACCCATGTCTTGCAATGCCGCGGAGGTCAGAAGAGGGTCTCAGATTCCCCTGGAACTGGAGTTCTCCTGGAATTGGAGTTTCAGACGGTTCTCAGCGCCGCCATGTGGTGCTGGGGATCGAACCCGGGTCCTCTGTAAGAGCGGTCGGCGCTCTTAAACACTAGCCATCTCTCCAGCCCAATTTATTAGTTCAATACTGCTAATGGGTTGGGACTGCATTTGGTTGCAAACCAAAATATTAAAATGAGCCACATAGTCAAGTGGCTAGAGAGCTGTTTATAGCATTGACTCAAGGAAAAACAAAACAGCTGACTGACCTTAAACAAAGCAGTTAAACTCCAGCATGAGAGCTTTGATCAATGGCTTTTGAGAATTGGGCAAGCTAGGGCTACATAGTGAGATCCTGTCTTTAAAAAACAGGGTATGGGCCGGGCTGGTGGTGCACAGCCTTTATCCTAGCACTTGGGACACAGAGGCAGGTGGATCTTTGTGAGTTCAAGGCCAGCCTGGTCTACAGAGTGGTTTCCAGGACAGCTGGGGCTACATGGAGACCCTGTCTTGAAAAGACCAAAAAATGAAAAAAAAAAAAAAAAAAAAAAAAAAAAAAAGAAAAAAAAAAAAAAACAGGGGATGGGGCTGGAAAGATAGCTAGCTGTTAAGAGCACCCCGACCTGCTCTTGCATAGAGAAACCCAGGTTTCAATCCCCAGACCACATGGCGGCTAAGAACCGTCTGTAACTCCGATTCCAGGAGAACTCCATTTCCACGGGAATCCGAGACCCCTCCTTCTGACCCCCGCGGCATTGCACGACATGGGTCCACAAACCTACATGCAGACAATACACTTATACCACATACAAAAATAAATAAAATTAAAAAAAAAAACCACAACAACAACAGGGGATGGCACCTGCCTTGGTACCTGGGGTGAAGGCTCCAGATCTTCCCATCCTCAAGGAGACTTCACACCAGACCACCCGACCCTGGGTTTTCACCTGTACTGCAGCTCTGTTTTTCCAAATCCTGAGGGCTTGGGTGTGGAAGTGGATGCTGATGACCTTGATTGATTGGGCTTGAACCCCAGAAAGTGGGAGTTCACTCTGGACAGTGTAACAACTGCAGAAAGACCATGGTTTTCCTCAGCCCTAAGGAGTCGGACCCCAGGTGTAGTTTTGTCAGCTGCCTAAGGAATTTGTAAGAACTCAACAGTTAACAGAAAGGAAAGCTCAAGAAGGAGCCTTTAAAGCATCCCCAGGATTCAGGATTCTTGCTTATTTAGGGGAGGGGGGTGTTTGAGAGAAGATCTGGCTGGTGGCCTGGAGCTCTGTGCAGATCAGGGTGGCCTTGAACTCAGCTCTGCCTGCCTCTGCCTAGAGTGCGGATAAAGGTGTGCGCTACCAATCCCAGCGGTTCTCTCCCTTCTTGAAGGTCCTGGTCTGGATCTTTTGAACTGACCTGGTATTTCAAAGCTCGCAGTGTGCCTTACCTGGCCGCTCTTGCCCAAATTGGTCGAGCTTCCTGCTGGCCTCAGAAAAACACTTGTTTTTTCGTTTTTTTTTTTTTTTTTTTTTTTTTTTCGAGACAGGGTCACCCTATAGCCCCAGCCATCCTGGGACTATTTGGTTTCCACTTTGCTTTGATTACAACCACTACTGTTACCAATTCAGGAAATGATCATCAATTGCTAACACTAATGAATGGAGGTTGTAAAGGCTAAATATTTCAAAGATCTAGGGATGCTAGCCCACAGAATATGAGTTACAAAGGTGAAAGACATTGCTTCACAACCCAAGACCAAAGCCTACTTCATCAATGAAGGAAGTAATGGTCAACTGATTTTTCAGTGTTATGAAAAGAAAAACAATATATTGGAAAGTTGTGTTTAATGTTTAGAACCTTCTACAGTGTGGCTCTAATCTTAGCACTTGGGTGACTGAGGTATAAGGATCCTGAGTTCAAAGCCAGCTATGTAGTGAGACCTTGTCCAAAATAATAAAAGAAAGAAAGAATAAATAACTAAAAAAATAGTAAATAAATCCAGAAAGGAGCAAGTCTTACAATTATAACAGACAAGGTCCACGTTCTTGGTAGAAACATTAAAGTGCTAGAGTTGTTATTTCTTATTTTCTTTTTTTTTTTTTTTTTTTTTTTTTTGTCTTTTTTTGAGACAGGTCTCCCTATAGCTCCAGCTGGCCTGGAACTCACTCTGTAGACCAGGCTGGCCCTAAACTCACAGAGATCCTCCTGCCTCTGCCTCCCAAGTGTGGGATGTGAAGGCATGGCCACCACGCCAAAAAGATGGCTCTTAGCTGCCATGTGAGTGCTGGGAATCGAACCCGGGTCCTCTGCAAGAGCAGTCCTGCTCTTAAACCATTGAGCCATCTCACCAGTGCCCAAGTTGTTATTTCTGAAAAGCAGTTCATGGCTGCTGGGTATGGTGGCACGGCCCTTAATCCCAAACACTCAGGAAGCACGAGGAGCTGATCTCTGTGAGTTCAAGGCTAGCCTGGTCTACATAGCAAGTTCAGGACAGCTGGGGATACAGGGAGACCCTGTCTCAAAAAAACAAACAAAACAAAACACAAAAAGAGTCACACTCAACCTCACCAGTATGTTATACACACACAGAGGGCCAATTTATTGAATGTAAACAATTCATTGTAGGTGAGAGAAAAAGTGTTTTTTTTATTTTTTTATGTGTATGAATGTACTGTCTGCATGTAGGTTGGTGCACCTGTGTTGTGCAGTGCGGCAGAGGTCAGAAGAGGTGTCGGGATTCCCTGGAACTGGAGTTAAAGACAGTTCTCTAGCCGCCATGTGGGTGGCTGGGAATCAAACCCTGGTCCTCGCAAGAGCAGTTGGTGCCTTAAACGCTAAGCCATCTCTCCAACGCCAGTAAAATATCTTTTTTTTTAATGTGTATGAATGTACTGTCTGCATGTAGGTCGGTGCAACCCGTGTCGTGCAATGCCGCAGAGATCAGAGGAGGGCGTCGGATTCCCCTGAACTGGAGTTAAAGACAGTTCTTAGCCGACCATGTGGGTGCTGGGGATCAACCGGGTTCTCTGCACAGGTCAGTGCTCTTAACCTCTGAGCCATCTTCTCCAGCCCCTCTTTTTGTCTTCTTGAGATTAAAGCGATTAATGGAGTGGCTGGCAATACTTTATTTATGAAAAATTCACCCCCATAAAGAGCAGTCAGTGCTCTTTACCCGCTAGGCCATCTCTCCAGTCCCTAAAAATATCTTAAAAAAAAAAAAAAAATATGGGATACTTTATTTGTTTTTTTTTAATTTATTTATTTGTTTATGTGCATGAATGTACTGTCATGCATGCAGTTTGTGCACCCGTGTCGTGCAATGCCCCGGAGGTCAGAAGAGGGTGTGTCGATTTCCCCTGAACTGGGAGTTCTCCTGGAATTGGATTACAGCAGTGTTCTAGCTGCCATGTCTGTGCTGGGGATCGAACCCAGGTCCTCTGCAAGAGCAGTTGGCACTCTTAAATGCTAGGCCATCTTTCCAGCCCACGAACTAACAAATAGAACACAACATATAGTCAAAAAGTCAAGTCAATAGATTTTAAAATATAAAGGAGGCATATCAAACGATTGGACACGAATGAATCACAGAGTACAGCAATGATAATGTGACAACTAGATAACCGTTTTAAAAAACTTATGCCATTAAAATTAATCCTAGATGAATTGAATGTTAAAATAATCAAATTAAAACTATTTGTTGGGGCTGGAGAGATGCCCTAGCGGTTAAGAGCGCCGACCGCTCTTGCAGAGGACCCGGGTTCGATCCCCAGCACCCACATGGTGGCCGAGAACCGTCTGAAACTCCAATTCCAGGAGAACTCCAGCTCCAGGGGAATCCGACACTCCTCCTCTGACCTCCGCGGCATTGCCGACACGGGTGCACAAACTTGCATGCAGACAGTACATTCATACACACAAAAAAAATAAAATAAATAAAATAAAATAAATAAAAATAAATAAACTATTGTTTACTTGTATATATTTATCCTTTTTTTTTTTTTTGTCTTTTTGAGACAGGGTCTCCCTGCACCCACCTGGTCTGGAACTCATATGTAGACCAGGCTGGCCTTGCCTGCCTCTGCCTCCCAAGTGCTGGGAGTAAAGGCATGCACCACCATGCCTGGCTTTCTTTTGGTAATAGCCCAGTCTTCCTTGGGAAGCCAGTACAGGTACTTGCTGCCAAGCCTTATGACTTGAGTACAGTGGCCAGACCCCACAAGGTAGAAGGAGAGAACTGACACTCTCAAGTTATCCTTGACCTCCACAGGCTTGCCATAGCACTCATGCCCAGTGTTCCGTATGCACAATCATCAGTCAATGAAGGTTGGGGCTGGAGAGATGGCTCAGTGGTTAGAGCACATATTACTCTTCATCAGCTACTCTTGCAGAGGACCCAGGTTTGATTCCCAGCACCCATGTGGAAGCTAACACAGTGTCCATATCCAGTTCCAGGAGGATCCATCAACTTCTTCTGATTCCATGGGCATTGCATACACGGGTATACTTACACACACATAGGCAACTACACACACACACACACACACACACACACACACCCACACACACCACACAAAAGCACAATACTCTCTTGTAGAGGACCCCCGTTCAGCTCCTAAGACCCACATCAGGAGTTCACAGCCACCTATAAGTCCAGCTTCACGGGGACCCAATGCTTCTGGTCTCCACAGCACCTGCACTCCTTGTACATACCCACACGCAGACACACACCAACACACACACACCACACACACACACACACAATGAAAATAAATTAAATTTTTTTTTTTTTGGTCTTTTGGAGACAGGGTTTCCCTATAGCCCCAGCTAGCCCGGAACTCCTATGTAGACCAGGTTGAGCCTTTAACTCACAGAGATCCACCTGCCTCTGCCTCCCAAGTCCGGGATTAAAGGCAAATTCATTTTTTATATAAAGGTTTTGCCTCACAATAGTGTCGCACTGACAATTCCCTGTACAGAGGGACTGGGGGAGGGCACACATTCGACTCACAGCAAATGTGAATGAGGACGTTCTGCTAAGTGAAGTGAGCCAGACACAAAAAGGACAAATACTATGTGATTCCATTTATATAGGGAACTACAGTACTCAGATCACAGGACTGTAATCTCAGTACTCAGGAAGCTGAGGCAGGAGAATTGCAAGCGAGAGGCTAGTTTATCCACATAGGAGATCCTGCCTCAATAAATAAAATCAGAGACAACAGAACAATATTTGCTAGGATTTGGGGGCTAGGTAGTAAGAAATGTGGGGGGCTGGAGAGATGGCCCTAGCGGTTAAGAGCACCGATCGCTCTTACAGAGGACCCGGGTTCGATCCCCAGCACCCACATGGCGGCTGAGACCGTCTGAAACTCCAATTCCAGGAGACTCCCAGTTCCAGGGAATCAGATACCCTCTTCTGACCTCCGCGGCATTGCACGGACACGGGTGCCAAAACCTGCATGCAGACAGTACATTCATACACATACAGAATAAATAAATTAATAAAAAAAAAAATTAAAAAAAAAAAAAAAGAAATGTGAATTCAGTGTTTAATAGGGTAGAATTTCAGTCCTCCAAGATGAAAATGTTCCGGAGATAGATTATGGTTATAATTGAAGATAAATGTAAATGTACTGAATGCCACAGACAGGACACTTAAAAATGGTTATTTTAGAGATAGATAGATAGATAACCATAATAAAACATTTTCTGTGGTAAACCTTTTTAAAATACATTTTGATTCTAAGATTTCACTTTCTCATTATTGCTTCAGAAATTTGCTTTAATTATGGTCTTTTTGCCTTAGCTTCCAGAGTAACTAGGACTTACTACCCCCAGTCTTTAAAAGAAAAAAAAAGAAAGAAAGAACAAAAAAAAAATGACTCTGGGTGAGGAGAGAATCACAAATGTAAAGGTCAAAGAAGGGGGATGAATTGTGAGATTCACAGCAAAAACAGAACGTCTCCAACCGGACTTGGGGACCCGTTGGTTGTATAAGAATTGGACTCAGTGATGGGCATGCCTTTAATGCAGGAGGCATTTAATCAGGAGGCAGAGGCAGGGGATCTCTGTGAGTTCAAGGCCAGCCTGACCTACAGAGGCAAGCTCCCGGCCAGCTGGGACTAAAGGGAGACCCTGTCTCAAAAATACCAGAAAAAAAAAAAAAATCGGACTCAGATGCTTGCTAATTGGGTTTACATGGATATTGCTTAGGGTGTGATTGCCTAGTGACGAACTGGTAATAAAAGATTACAGAAAAAAAGCACATGTAGCAAAATTTCCTGGATGTCATTCTTCATCACCACCCTTACAGTTTGTGATCACCAGTCATTTTTACTTGAAATAATTGTTTATAAAGTAGAAAGGAGGGAAGAGCAGAGCCCTTAAGAACATCAAAGAGCAGCTTTATACAAGGTCAATCACAAATATAATTACAGGAAACTGGGTGGTGACATCATATTATAAATTACAATCCACTATTTGTGGTGTAATTTTCCATATTGGAATTTTGTTCCATTTTCTCAGCAGCTCCATGTCACCCAAGAAGTTATTCCTATGGGATCTAGTGGCCAGCCCTGCATGGTAAGAACTGAAACTCCAAGGGGATCCACTCGGCTGGCCAAAAACTCTTAATAAGAGGTGCTCTGGTTTCTTTCTCAAGGCTGAAACAAAATAGTAAAAATCTTCCACTCAAAAGGACCTGTAGAGCCTGGAGAATGATAAACCTTTTTAAAATACATTTTGATTCTAAGATTTCACTTTCTCATTATTGCCTCAGAAGAGGCAATAATGAGAAAATTGAATCCGGGTCCACCGTCTTTAAGCCCGGCGTGTTGGTACACACCTTTAATCCTAGCATCGGGAGGCAGAGGCAGGCGGATCTTCGTGAGTTCAAGGCCAGCCTGCCCCACGGAGCGAGTTCCAGGCAGCTGAGGCTATAGGGAGACCCTGTCTCAAAAAGACAAAAAAAAAAAAAAAAAAAAAAAAAGGACCTGTAACCTAAATGAAATTCTATAGCCCCTTTCTTTTATTCTTATTTATTTTTCTGACACAAAGGTTTCACTCTACAGTACAGTCTGGCCTGGGAAATTCTATGCAGCCCAAGCTCACCTCATGAAATCCCTCCTGCCTCAGACTTTTATGTGCTGAGATGACAGCCATGAGCCACCGTGCTCAGCTTCCCTTTCTTTCAAAGAAGTCTGGGGATGTAGCTCAGAGGCACTTACCTAGCAGCTTGGGTAAAGCCTTGGGTTCAATTCCTACCATGGCAAAAGAAAGAAATAAAAATGCAAGCAGGGGCTGGAGAGATGGCCTAGCGGTTAAGAGTGCTGACTTGCTCTTAAGAGGACCGGGTTCGATCCCCAGCACCCACAGGCAGCTGAGAACCGTCTGAACTCCAATTCCAGGAGCAAGAATCCAGTTCCAGGAATCCGACACCTCTTCTGACCTCCGGGCATTGCCGAAGGGTGCACAAACTTGCATGCAGACAGTACATTCTATACACATACGAAATAAATAAATGCCAGGCGTGGTGGCACACGCCTTTAATCCTAGCACTTGGGAGCAGAGGCACGCGGATCTCTGTGAGTTCGAGGCCACCTGGTCTACAGAGTGAGTTCCAGGACAGCCAGAGCTACAGGGAGACCCTGTCTCAAAAAAAAAAAGACCAAAAAAAAAAAAAAAAAGATGCAAGCCAAAAACTATGGAATATGGTTTGGATTATCTTGCACTGAGGTGCAGAAAAAAATAATACACAACAATTTTAAAAAATCTTGCAAGTTGGTGCAATGCCTTTAATCCTAGCACTTGGGAGGCAGAGGCAGGCAGATCTCTGTAAGTTCAAGGCCAGCCTGGTCTACATAGCAAGCTCCAGGCCAGCTAGGACTAAAGGGAGACCCTGTGTCAAAAAAAAATCAACTTAACAGCCGTAGTAGGACACAAGCGCCAATACTTCATCTGAACGTGTCTTCTAGACTGGGTGTGGTGGTGCACACCTTTAATCTTAGCAAATTGGGAGGCAGAGGCAGGCAGATCTCTGTGACCAAGGCCAGCCTGGTCTACAGAGTGAGTTCCAGGCCAGCTGGGCTGAGCTAGGGGAGACCCCTGTCTCAAAAGGACCAGAAGAAGAAGAAAAGAGAAGAAGAAGAAGAAGAAGAAGAAAAGAAAGAGAAGAAGAGAGGAGGAGGTAGGAGAGGGGAGTAGGGGGGGGAGGAGGGGAGGAGGAGGAGGAGAAGGAGGAGGAGGAGGAGGAGGCGGAGGAGGATAGGAGAGGAGGAGTAGGGGAAGAAGGTTCGTCGTCGTCTAGTACACAGCAAGCTCAGAACATGATAGGGACAGAAGAGAAAACACGCGGAGCCAACAACAGTAATCCATCTGAAACCAGGAAACCATTTTCCTTCACATCTGTTTAAATGTGTACTGTGGGTTTACAGACAGACGTTCCATTGTAAACACAAGATAGGACCCTGTGTAATTTGATCTAGGAAACTAGCTGACTTTGACAAAGGTTCCCATTTACAACCAGACTCAGTGAAATTCTTTAACACTTTACCTAAAGCACAGGAAGATTCTTAGTACTAAAATCAGTCATGACTGTCTGCTATCTGACTACTTGGGCTTCGGTTCCAATATAGTCAGTCTTAAGGACTTTGTGCCATTTGCTGCTGAGGTTTATTTAGACTAATTGTGGCGATTTCATGCCAGAAGTGCATAAAAGTGTTGTTGTACTCTGACATTTGTTGAGAGTTCTTGACTAAATTAAAGGAGCATGTTACATTCATAAATCTTTAAGTTTTTAACTTTTCAGGGGCTGGGGAGATGGCTCATTGTGGTTAGCAGTGGCTGATGCTCCTCAGAGGACCCTGGGTTCGTTTCCCAGCACCCACCAGGGTGGCTAGGAACCGTCTTAAGAGCCAGGCATGGTGGTACAATGCCTTTTAATTCCCCAGCACTGGGGAGGCAGAGGCAGGTGGTTCTCTGTGAGTTCAAGGCCAGCCTGGTCTACATAGCAAGCTCCAGCCAGCTAAAAGAGACCCTCCAGGACTAAGGGAGACCCGGTCTCAAAAAGAAACCCCCAAAGTTTTTACTTTCAAATGCTACACAGAAGAATCCCATAATAATATATTACCAAAGGTCAGCCTAGTCTTGTTGCAGGTGAATTTACCTACTCATTCTGGTCTTCCAGGGACCATGGAGGTAGAACTCAGCAGCATACTGAGTTGAAGAAACCTCAGCAGTCCATCCACCAGCAATCTGGAAACTGAGTGAAAGCCAGGCCAATAAATCAGTTGACTAAATCAATCAGCTCTTACCAGCTGATATAGCTAGAAATGAGGCCACACCTCCCCAACATATCTCAACAGACACATAATGTGTCTATGTAGAAACCCTAACAGTCACATATTGAGATGGGCTAGAGCTTTATGGAAACAGGACTGGAAAAAAACTAAAAGTCCATCCGCAGGAAATAAGACCATAAATTGTAGCATAATTATGCTACAACAAAGTTGCCAGGAGCGCGTGCTTCCTTTGATCCCAGCACTTGGGAGGCAGAGGAAGTGGATCTCTTGTGAGATAGAAACAGTCTTGTCTAATAGTGAGATCCAGGCAGCTGTTCTCAAACAAGAAACAAAAATATCTAAAAATTAAAGTAATTTACTGTACGTACTTTGTGTGCAGATTAGGTGCATGTCTGACTCTTTCTGATAGTTGTTTCTAGGAACATGGGGGGAGGGTGCGGAAGAACAAGACCAGAGAGAATCCCATGAATTCTTCTAAAAACCCATTGGTCTGGGGGCTGGAGAGATAGCCTAGCGGTTAAGAGCACCGACTGCTCTTGCAGAGGACCTTGTGTTCGATCCCCAGCACCACATGGCGGCTAGAACCGTCTGTAACTCCAATTCAGGAGACACTCCAGTTCCAGGGGAATCCGAGAGCCCCCTCTTCTGACCTCCGCGGCATTGCACGACATGGGTGCACAGACCTGCATGCAGACAGTACATTCATACAATACACTAAATAAAAAAAAAAATTAAAAAAAAAAAAACAAAACACATTGTCTGAAGCAAAAGATCGCAAAATGCTACTATTTGCTTATTTTTCTGATTATGAAAACACAGGAGATTACAATCATCAATGTACTTTTGTGTAACTTTCTCTCTCACACCACTCCAAAATAAATCTAGTATTTAACTTTCATTTTTGCTTTCCTGGTTATTCCCCCCTCTGCTGAAAAAATATATCCTGTAGTCCCAGCACCTGGAGAGGGGCAGGCAGGACAATCATGTGTTCAAAGCCAACCTGGAGCTACAATAGTAAGTTCCAGGCAGTCTGGGTGACACAATCTCTAAAATTAAATAATAAATAAATAAATAAATAAATAAATAAATAAATATCCCTTCTATGAGGTGGTTTTGTCTGGGTGACACAATTTAAAACAAACAAACAAACAAACAAATAATAAATAAATAGATAAATTCCTTGTATGAGGTGGTGTGGTTTGTACATCACTATAGTTCCAAGACTCAAGAGGTAAAGGCAGGAAGGCTGTGGTTGCACCCTTTCAAACAGCACTTGGGAGGAAGAAGCAGGCAGATTTTCTGTGAGTTCAAGGCCAGCCTGGTCTACAATAGTAAAGTTCCAGGACAGCTAGGGCTACAGGGAGGACCCTGTCCTCAAAAAAATAAATAAATAAAAGAGGTGAAGGCCAAGCCAATTATGAGTTCAACCTAGGCTACATAGCAAGATCCGTCTCAATAGAAAAAAAATCGCTCAATACAAATTCAGTCTTTAAGAATCTTGGGGGCTGGAGAAAATGTGACCTAGCGGTTAAGAACCCCGACTTGCTCTTGCAGAGGGCCCGGGTGTCGATCCCCAGCACCGCCATGGCGCTGAGAACTGTCTTTTAACTCCATTCAGGTGAATCTGACACCGTCTTCTGAACCTCGCGGCATTGCATGATGTGGGTGCACAGACCTATCAGCACAGTATATTCATAACACTAAAAAATTAATATTAATTAATTAATTAATTAAAAGAATCTTGGGCTGGAGAGATGGCTCAGGGTTAAGAGCACTAACTTGCTCTTGCAGAGGACCCAGGTTTCGATTCCCAGNTTAACATTTCCCCTTTAATTTTATTTTTTTTTTTTTTTTTTTTTTTTTTTTTTTTTACATGCCTTCCACCCATATTCCACAATTACAAAGTCTTAAAGTAGGGACAAGTAGTAACTGGAGGTTTATTTCCTTTACTGTGAGCTACCTGGCTTGTACAATAGTTTTGAGTGGGTGTGTTTGATGTGTAGATATCACTCTGAAAGGATGCTGAAGAGGCTCTAAAGCATAGGAGGCTATGAAGGTGCTGTCTGTCCTCCAGGGAGAATGTTTGAGCCATCAGGCGGCCTTGTTAACATTCACAACCTTCTGCTCTATGTTAAGAACTACAGAGTCCACCATCTGAGAACCAAGTGAGCATATTACTCAAAATACTTTCTGGAGCACAGTCAAGTCTTTATGTTGGTTGTGCACCTACTAGCTATGATCTCCAGTGGCCATATCTGTCCTTCCACCTGCTCTAAGAACCAACTATACTGGCAAACCAGATGTGGCCATGTGACCTGGATATCTAATATGTGTCTAATGACAATGATTAGGCCAGATATGTATAAAAGCAGAGCTGCCTCCAAATTCTATCCAGCTGAGACTTAGTTTCCAAAGAGGTGCCTACTGCTCCAATACTATGTGGGTCACTGAGATTGTGAAATACTAGAGCCAAGTCCCTGCTATGGAAGGAAGGGACAGCACAAAAGAGGAGAAGGCAGAACTGCTGGAAGAGTTGACAGCAGAAGCCACAGCCCTGTCCTCCCTACCCTGTTTTCCTGAAGTCTTTTTTTAGCCCCGTGTCTGTCCCTGATAACCAGAGGCTTCTGATGATACAATGTGGTACTGACTCTCAAAAGAATGCAGAAACCATTTCTCCTGGATCATGGCTTCCTGTAGACAATGGCCTTCCAGAGAGTTGATGGTAGGGAGCAGAGGCACAAAGCCGGTCAGACCGGGGTTTCAGTTGTAGCACTTGTAACCGGCAGAACCTCTTAAAGCCCAGACTGTCATATGCATCAGTAAAGATGACTTGTTAGTGCTCACCATGATGTTCTGCCAGAGCTGTTTTTCCATCTTTTCAGTCCCTACATCTGTCTCAAAGCCACTCACTGACCACCATCTAGAGCTTGTCTAGTTTCCCAGAAGGGAATGGTTGCTGCCTAGTTATGTTCATTGCCACATTTCATTTTATTTGTAGACTTTGGAAATGATCTTAATTTTTATGGGGTTGCTCTGTGGTTGGCAGTTGAAATTACTAGTCATAATATGGTTACAAACTACTGGATTGTGATTAATAAATATATAAAGCATGCTTACCTCTATCCATTAATAGAAGTTGAATGAAACATTGAAAATTCTTAGACTAGACAATTATGTTTAGATCTATAGTCTAGTAGAGTTCACAGCTTGAGCTCAGGGCTTTCTGCGCTTAGCAAACTCCAAACATCTGTCTTTGGATGGAAGTGGCATGTATTGCGGTGGGAACTTCCCTTGTTCCCAGGGAAAGATGGGAAGAACGAAAAGTCAGACCGAGCTGGATGTCAAGGTAACAGTCAGGTTAGGCTGTGTGGGGATTACCCGGCCTCTTATTTGGGGCTCAAAGCAGTGGTTAATTTTATAGTTTCTTTTTTTTTTTTTTTTTTTAATTTTTTTTTATTTCTGTATGTGTATGAATGTACTGTCTGCATGCAGGTCGTGCACCCTGTTCTTTGCCAATGCCCGCGGGAGGTCAGAAGAGGGTCTCAGATTCCCCTGGAACTGGGAGTTCTCCTGGAATTGGAGTTTCAGACGGTTTCAGCGCCATGTGGGTGCTGGGGATCGAACCCGGGTCCTCTGTAAGAGCGGTCGGCGCTCTTAATCACTAGGCCATCTCTCCAGCCCAATTTTATAGTTTCAATACTGCTAATGGGTTGGGACTGCATTTGGTTGCAAACCAAAATATTAAAATGAGCCACATAGTCAAGTGGCTAGAGAGCTGTTTATAGCATTGACTCAAGGAAAAACAAAACAGCTGACTGACCTTAAACAAAGCAGTTAAACTCCAGCATGAGAGCTTTGATCAATGGCTTTTGAGAATTGGGCAAGCTAGGGCTACATAGTGAGATCCTGTCTTTAAAAAACAGGGTATGGGCCGGGCATGGTGGTGCACGCCTTTAATCCTAGCACTTGGGACACAGAGGCAGGTGGATCTTTGTGAGTTCAAGGCCAGCCTGGTCTACAGAGTGAGTTCCAGGACAGCTGGGGCTACAGGGAGACCCTGTCTTGAAAAGACCAAAAAATGAAAAAAAAAAAAAAAAAAAAAAAAAAAAAAAAAAAAGAAAAGAAAAAAACAGGGGATGGGGCTGGAAAGATAGCCTAGCTGTTAAGAGCACCGACTGCTCTTGCAGAGAACCCAGGTTCAATCCCCAGCACCCACATGGCGGCTAAGAACCGTCTGTAACTCCGATTCCAGGAGAACTCCATTTCCACGGGAATCCGAGACCCTCTTCTGACCCCCGCGGCATTGCACGACATGGGTCCACAAACCTACATGCAGACAATACACTTATACACATACAAAAATAAATAAAATTAAAAAAAAAACAACAACAACAACAACAGGGGATGGCACCTGCCTTGGTACCTGGGGTGAAGGCTCCAGATCTTCCCATCCTCAAGGAGACTTCACACCAGACCACCCGACCCTGGGTTTTCACCTGTACTGCAGCTCTGTTTTTCCAAATCCTGAGGGCTTGGGTGTGGAAGTGGATGCTGATGACCTTGATTGATTGGGCTTGAACCCCAGAAAGTGGGAGTTCACTCTGGACAGTGTAACAACTGCAGAAAGACCATGGTTTTCCTCAGCCCTAAGGAGTCGGACCCCAGGTGTAGTTTTGTCAGCTGCCTAAGGAATTTGTAAGAACTCAACAGTTAACAGAAAGGAAAGCTCAAGAAGGAGCCTTTAAAGCATCCCCAGGATTCAGGATTCTTGCTTATTTAGGGGAGGGGGGTGTTTGAGAGAAGATCTGGCTGGTGGCCTGGAGCTCTGTGCAGATCAGGGTGGCCTTGAACTCAGCTCTGCCTGCCTCTGCCTCCAGAGTGCGGATAAAGGTGTGCGCTACCAATCCCAGCGGTTCTCTCCCTTCTTGAAGGTCCTGGTCTGGATCTTTTGAACTGACCTGGTATTTCAAAGCTCGCAGTGTGCCTTACCTGGCCGCTCTTGCCCAAATTGGTCGAGCTTCCTGCTGGCCTCAGAAAACACTTGTTTTTTCGTTTTTTTTTTTTTTTTTTTTTTTCGAGACAGGGTCACCCTATAGCCCCAGCCATCCTGGGACTATTTGGTTTCCACTTTGCTTTGATTACAACCACTACTGTTACCAATTCAGGAAATGATCATCAATTGCTAACACTAATGAATGGAGGTTGTAAAGGCTAAATATTTCAAAGATCTAGGGATGCTAGCCCACAGAATATGAGTTACAAAGGTGAAAGACATTGCTTCACAACCCAAGACCAAAGCCTACTTCATCAATGAAGGAAGTAATGGTCAACTGATTTTTCAGTGTTATGAAAAGAAAAACAATATATTGGAAAGTTGTGTTTAATGTTTAGAACCTTCTACAGTGTGGCTCTAATCTTAGCACTTGGGTGACTGAGGTATAAGGATCCTGAGTTCAAAGCCAGCTATGTAGTGAGACCTTGTCCAAAATAATAAAGAAAGAAAGAATAAATAACTAAACAAATAGATAAATAAAATCCAGAAAGGAGCAAGTCTTACAATTATAACAGACAAGGTCCACGTTCTTGGTAGAAACATTAAAGTGCTAGAGTTGTTATTTCTTTCTTTTCTTTTTTTTTTTTTTTTTTTTTTTTTTNCCAGCTATGTGTAGGAGACCTTGTCCCAAAATTAAAAAGAAAGAAAGAATAAATAACTAAAAAAATAGAATAAAATCCAGAAAGGAGCAAGTCTTACAATTATAACAGACAAGGTCCACGTTCTTGGTAGAAACATTAAGTGCAGAGTTTTATTCTTCTTTCTTTTTCTTTTTTTTTTTTTTTTTTTTGTCTTTTTTGAGACAGGGTCTCCCTATAGCTCCAGCTGGCCTGGAACTCACTCTGTAGACCAGGCTGGCCCTAAACTCACAGAGATCCTCCTGCCTCTGCCTCCCAAGTGCTGGGATTAAAGGCATGCGCCACCACGCCTGGCCTAAAGATGGCTCTTAGCTGCCATGTGAGTGCTGGGAATCGAACCCGGGTCCTCTGCAAGAGCAGTCCATGCTCTTAACCATTGAGCCATCTCACCAGTGCCCAAGTTGTTATTTCTGAAAAGCAGTTCATGGCTGCTGGGTATGGTGGCACAGGCCCTTAATCCCAACACTCAGGAAGCAGAGGCAGCTGATCTCTGTGAGTTCAAGGCTAGCCTGATCTACATAGCAAGTTCCAGGACAGCTGGGGATACAGGGAGACCCTGTCTCAAAAAAACAAACAAAACAAAACAAAAAAGAGTCACACTCAACCTCACCAGTATGTTATACACACACAGAGGGCCAATTTATTGAATGTAAACAATTCATTGTAGGTGAGAGAAAAAGTGTTTTTAATTTTTTTTTATGTGTATGAATGTACTGTCTGCATGTAGGTTGGTGCACCTGTGTTGTGCAGTGCGGCAGAGGTCAGAAGAGGGTGTCGGATTCCCCTGGAACTGGAGTTAAAGACAGTTCTTAGCCGCCATGTGGGTGGCTGGGAATCAAACCCTGGTCCTCTGCAAGAGCAGTTGGTGCTCTTAAACGCTAAGCCATCTCTCCAACGCCAGTAAAATATCTTTTTTTTTTAATGTGTATGAATGTACTGTCTGCATGTAGGTCGGTGCACCCGTGTCGTGCAATGCCGCAGAGATCAGAGGAGGGCGTCGGATTCCCCTGGAACTGGAGTTAAAGACAGTTCTTAGCCGCCATGTGGGTGCTGGGGATCGAACCCGGGTTCTCTGCAAGGTCAGTGCTCTTAACCTCTGAGCCATCTCTCCAGCCCCTCTTTTTCGTCTTCTTGAGATTAAAGCGATTAATGGAGTGGCTGGCAATACTTTATTTATGAAAATTCACCCCCATAAAGAGCAGTCAGTGCTCTTACCCGCTAGGCCATCTCTCCAGTCCCTAAAATATCTTAAAAAAAAAAAAACTATGGGATACTTTATTTGTTTTTTTTAATTTTATTTATTTGTTTATGTGCATGAATGTACTGTCTGCATGCAGGTTTGTGCACCCGTGTCGTGCAATGCCCCGGAGGTCAGAAGAGGGTGTCGGATTCCCCTGAAACTGGAGTTCTCCTGGAATTGGATTTACAGACAGTTCTCAGCTGCCATGTCGGTGCTGGGGATCGAACCCAGGTCCTCTGCAAGAGCAGTTGGCACTCTTAAATGCTAGGCCATCTTTCCAGCCCCAAGAACTAACAAATAGAACCAAACATATAGTCAAAAAGTCAAGTCAATAGATTTTAAAATATAAAGGAGGCATATCAAACGATTGGACACGAATGAATCACAGAGTACAGCAATGATAATGTGACAACTAGATAACCGTTTTAAAAAACTTATGCCATTAAAATTAATCCTAGATGAATTGAATGTTAAAATAATCAAATTAAAACTATTTGTTGGGGCTGGAGAGATGGCCTAGCGGTTAAGAGCGCCGACCGCTCTTGCAGAGGACCCGGGTTCGATCCCCAGCACCCACATGGTGGCCGAGAACCGTCTGAAACTCCAATTCCAGGAGAACTCCAGCTCCAGGGGAATCCGACACTCTCCTCTGACCTCCGCGGCATTGCACGACACGGGTGCACAAACTTGCATGCAGACAGTACATTCATACACACAAAAAAAATAAAATAAAATAAAATAAAATAAATAAAAAATAAATAAAACTATTTGTTTACTTGTATATATTTATCCTTTTTTTTTTTTTTTGTCTTTTTGAGACAGGGTCTCCCTGCACCCCACCTGGTCTGGAACTCACTATGTAGACCAGGCTGGCCTTGCCTGCCTCTGCCTCCCAAGTGCTGGGAGTAAAGGCATGCACCACCATGCCTGGCTTTCTTTTGGTAATAGCCCAGTCTTCCTTGGGAAGCCAGTACAGGTACTTGCTGCCAAGCCTTATGACTTGAGTACAGTGGCCAGACCCCACAAGGTAGAAGGAGAGAACTGACACTCTCAAGTTATCCTTGACCTCCACAGGCTTGCCATAGCACTCATGCCCAGTGTTCCGTATGCACAATCAATCAGTCAATGAAAGGTTGGGGCTGGAGAGATGGCTCAGTGGTTAAGAGCACATATTACTCTTCATCAGCTACTCTTGCAGAGGACCCAGGTTTGATTCCCAGCACCCATGTGGAAGCTAACACAGTGTCCATAACTCCAGTTCCAGGAGATCCAATACCTTCTTCTGATTCCATGGGCATTGCATAACACGGGTATACTTACACACACATAGGCAACATACACACACACACACACACACACACACACACACACACACACACACAAAAGCACATACTGCTCTTGTAGAGGACCCAAGTTCAGCTCCTAAGACCCACATCAGGAGGTTCACAGCCACCTATAAGTCCAGCTTCACGGGGACCCAATGCTTCTGGTCTCCACAGGCACCTGCACTCTCATGTACATACCCACACGCAGACACACACACACACACACACACACACACACACACAATGAAAAATAAATTAAATTTTTTTTTTTTTGGTCTTTTGGAGACAGGGTTTCCCTATAGCCCCAGCTAGCCCGGAACTCGCTATGTAGACCAGGTGAGCCTTGAACTCACAGAGATCCACCTGCCTCTGCCTCCCAAGTCCTGGGATTAAAGGCAAATTCATTTTTTATATAAAGGTTTTGCCTCACAATAGTGTCGCACTGACAATTCCCTGTACAGAGGGACTGGGGGAGGGCACACATTCGACTCACAGCAAATGTGAATGAGGACGTTCTGCTAAGTGAAGTGAGCCAGACACAAAAGGACAAATACTATGTGATTCCATTTATATAGGGAACTACAGTACTCAGATCACAGGACTGTAATCTCAGTACTCAGGAAGCTGAGGCAGGAGAATTGCAAGCGAGAGGCTAGTTTATCCACATAGGAGATCCTGCCTCAATAAATAAAATCAGAGACAACAGAACAATATTTGCTAGGATTTGGGGGCTAGGTAGTAAGAAATGTGGGGGGCTGGAGAGATGGCCTAGCGGTTAAGAGCACCGATCGCTCTTACAGAGGACCCGGGTTCGATCCCCAGCACCCACATGGCGGCTGAGAACCGTCTGAAACTCCAATTCCAGGAGAACTCCAGTTCCAGGGGAATCAGATACCCTCTTCTGACCTCCGCGGCATTGCACGACACGGGTGCACAAACCTGCATGCAGACAGTACATTCATACACATACAGAAATAAATAAAATTAATAAAAAAAAAAAATTAAAAAAAAAAAAAAAAGAAATGTGAATTCAGTGTTTAATAGGGTAGAATTTCAGTCCTCCAAGATGAAAATGTTCCGGAGATAGATTATGGTTATAATTGAAGATAAATGTAAATGTACTGAATGCCACAGACAGGACACTTAAAAATGGTAAATTTTAGAGATAGATAGATAGATAACCATAATAAAACATTTCTGTGGTAAACCTTTTAAAATACATTTTGATTCTAAGATTTCACTTTCTCATTATTGCTTCAGAAATTTGCTTTAATTATGGTCTTTTTGCCTTAGCTTCCAGAGTAACTAGGACTTACTACCCCAGTCTTTAAAAGAAAAAAAAAGAAAGAAAGAACAAAAGAAAAAATGACTCTGGGTGAGGAGAGAATCACAAATGTAAAGGTCAAAGAAGGGGGATGAATTGTGAGATCACAGCAAAAACAGAACGTCTCCAACCGGACTTGGGGACCCTGGGTTGTATAAGAATTGGACTCAGTGATGGTGCATGCCTTTAATGCAGGAGGCATTTAATCAGGAGGCAGAGGCAGGCGGATCTCTGTGAGTTCAAGGCCAGCCTGATCTACAGAGCAAGCTCCAGGCCAGCTGGGACTAAAGGGAGACCCTGTCTCAAAAATACCAGAAAAAAAAAAATCGGACTCAGATGCTTGCTAATTGGGTTTACATGGATATTGCTTATGTTTGTTGCCTATGTTTACTAACTGGTAATAAAAGATTACAGAAAAAAAGCACATGTAGCAAAATTTCCTGGATGTCATTCTTCATCACCACCCTTACAGTTTGTGATCACCAGTCATTTTTACTTGAAATAATTGTTTATAAAGTAGAAAGGAGGGAAGAGCAGAGCCCTTAAGAACATCAAAGAGCAGCTTTATACAAGGTCAATCACAAATATAATTACAGGAAACTGGGTGGTGACATCATATTATAAATTACAATCCACTATTTGTGGTGTAATTTTCCATATTGGAATTTTGTTCCATTTTCTCAGCAGCTCCATGTCACCCAAGAAGTTATTCCTATGGGATCTAGTGGCCAGCCCTGCATGGTAAGAACTGAAACTCCAAGGGGATCCACTCGGCTGGCCAAAAACTCTTAATAAGAGGTGCTCTGGTTTCTTTCTCAAGGCTGAAACAAAATAGTAAAAATCTTTCCACTCAAAATAGGACCTGTAGAGCCTGGAGAGATGATAAACCTTTTTAAAATACATTTTGATTCTAAGATTTCACTTTCTCATTATTGCCTCAGAAGAGGCAATAATGAGAAAATTGAATCCGGGTCCACCGTCTTTAAGCCCGGCGTGTTGGTACACACCTTTAATCCTAGCACTCGGGAGGCAGAGGCAGGCGGATCTTCGTGAGTTCAAGGCCAGCCTGCCCCACGGAGCGAGTTCCAGGCAGCTGAGGCTATAGGGAGACCCTGTCTCAAAAAGACAAAAAAAAAAAAATAAAAAAAAAAAAAAAAAAAAAAAGACCTGTAACCTAAATGAAATTCTATAGCCCCTTTCTTTTATTCTTATTTATTTTTCTGACACAAGGTTTCACTCTACAGTACAGTCTGGCCTGGGAAATTCTATGCAGCCCAAGCTCACCTCATGAAAATCCTCCTGCCTCAGACTTTTATGTGCTGAGATGACAGCCATGAGCCACCGTGCTCAGCTTCCCTTTCTTTCAAAGAAGTCTGGGGATGTAGCTCAGAGGCACTTACCTAGCAGCTTGGGTAAAGCCTTGGGTTCAATTACTCATGGCAAAAGGATAAAAATGCAAGCAGGGGCTGGAGAGATGGCCTAGCGTTAAGAGTGCTGACTGCTCTTTACAGAGGACCGGGGTTCGATCCCCAGCACCCACAGGCAGCTGAGAACGTCTGCTCCAATTCCAGGTAACCAGTTCCAGGGGATACCGAACTCCTTCTGACCTCCGGGGCATTGGCACGACCGGGTGCACAACTTGCATGCAGACAGTACATTCATACACATACAGAAATAAATAAATGCAGGCGTGGTGGCACAGCCTTTAATCCTAGCACTTGGGAGGCAGAGGCACGCGGATCTCTTGTGAGTTCAGAGGCCCCTGGTCTACAGAGTGAGTTCCAGGACAGCCAGAGCTACAGGGAGACCCTGTCTCAAAAAAAAAAAGACCAAAAAAAAAAAAAAAAAATGCAAGCAAAACTATGGAATATGGTTTGGATTATCTTGCACTGAGGTGCAGGAAAAAATAAAACAAATTTTAAAAATCTTGCCAAGTTGGTGCATCGCCTTTAATCCTAGCACTTGGAGGCAGAGGCAGGCAGATTCTCTGTAAGTTCAAGGCCAGCCTGTTCTACATAGCAAGCTCCAGGCCAGCTAGGACTAAAGGGAGACCCTGTGTCAAAAAAAAATCTTAACCAGCAGCAGTAGTAGACACAAGGCAAATACTTCATCTGAACGTGTCTCTAGACTGGGTGTGGTGGTGCACACCTTTAATCTTAGCAATTGGGAGGCAGAGGCAGGCAGATCTCTGTGACCAAGGCCAGCCTGGTCTACAGAGTGAGTTCCAGGCCAGCTGGGGCTAGAGGGAGACCCTGTCTCAAAAGGACCAGAAGAAGAAGAAAAGAAGAGAAGAAGAAGAAGAAGAAGAAGAAGAAGAAGAAGAAGAAGGAGGAGGAAGAGGAGGAGGAGGAGAGGGGAGGAGGAGGAGGAGGAGAGAGGAGGAGGAGAAGGAGAGGAGGAGAGGAGGAGGAGGAGGATGGAGGAGGAGAGGGGAGAAGTCGTCGTCTAGTACAGCAGCTCAGAACATGATAGGGACAGAAGAGAAAACACGCGGAGCCAACAACAGTAATCCATCTGAAACCAGGAAACCATTTTCCTTCACATCTGTTTAAATGTGTACTGTGGGTTTACAGACAGACGTTCCATTGTAAACACAAGATAGGACCCTGTGTAATTTGATCTAGGAAACTAGCTGACTTTGACAAAGGTTCCCATTTACAACCAGACTCAGTGAAATTCTTTAACACTTTACCTAAAGCACAGGAAGATTCTTAGTACTAAAATCAGTCATGACTGTCTGCTATCTGACTACTTGGGCTTCGGTTCCAATATAGTCAGTCTTAAGGACTTTGTGCCATTTGCTGCTGAGGTTTATTTAGACTAATTGTGGCGATTTCATGCCAGAAGTGCATAAAAGTGTTGTTGTACTCTGACATTTGTTGAGAGTTCTTGACTAAATTAAAGGAGCATGTTACATTCATAAATCTTTAAGTTTTTACTTTCAGGGGCTGGGGAGATGGCTCAGTGGTTAAGAGTGCTGACTGCTCCTACAGAGGACCCTGGTTCGTTTCCCAGCACCCACAGGGTGGCTAAGAACCATCTTAGCCCAGGCATGGTGGTACAATGCCTTTAATCCCAGCACTGGGGAGGCAGAGGCAGGTGGCTCTCTGTGAGTTCAAGGCCAGCCTGGTCTACATAGCAAGCTCCAGGCCAGCTAAAAGGAGACCCTCCAGGACTAAAGGGAGACCCTGTCTCAAAAAGAACCCCCAAAGTTTTTACTTTCAAATGCTACACAGAAGAATCCCATAATAATATATTACCAAAGGTCAGCCTAGTCTTGTTGCAGGTGAATTTACCTACTCATTCTGGTCTTCCAGGGACCATGGAGGTAGAACTCAGCAGCATACTGAGTTGAAGAAACCTCAGCAGTCCATCCACCAGCAATCTGGAAACTGAGTGAAAGCCAGGCCAATAAATCAGTTGACTAAATCAATCAGCTCTTACCAGCTGATATAGCTAGAAATGAGGCCACACCTCCCCAACATATCTCAACAGACACATAATGTGTCTATGTAGAAACCCTAACAGTCACATATTGAGATGGGCTAGAGCTTTATGGAAACAGGACTGGAAAAAAACTAAAAGTCCATCCGCAGGAAATAAGACCATAAATTGTAGCATAATTATGCTACAACAAAGTTGCCAGGAGCTGCGTGCTTGCCTTTGATCCCAGCACTTGGGAGGCAGAGGCAAGTGGATCTCTTGTGAGATAGAAACAGTCTTGTCTAATAGTGAGATCCAGGCAGCTGTCTCAAAACAAGAAACAAAAATCTCATAAACATTAAAGTAATTTACTGTACGTACTTTGTGTGCAGATTAGGTGCATGTCTGACTCTTTCTGATAGTTGTTTCTAGGAACATGGGGGGAGGGTGCGGAAGAACAAGACCAGAGAGAATCCCATGAATTCTTCTAAAAACCCATTGGTCTGGGGGCTGGAGAGATAGCCTAGCGGTTAAGAGCACCGACGCTCTTGCAGAGGACCTGGGTTCGATCCCCAGCACCCACATGGCGGCTAAGAACCGTCTGTAACTCCAATTCCAGGAGAACTCCAGTTCCAGGGGAATCCGAGACCCTCTTCTGACCTCCGCGGCATTGCACGACATGGGTGCACAGACCTGCATGCAGACAGTACATTCATACACATACAAAAATAAAAAAAAAAATTAAAAAAAAAAACAAACACATTGGTCTGAAGCAAAGATCGCAAAATGCTACTATTTGCTTATTTTTCTGATTATGAAAACACAGGAGATTACAATCATCAATGTACTTTTGTGTACTTTCTCTCTCCACCACTCCAAAATAAATCTAGTATTTAACTTTCATTTTTGCTTTCCTGGTTATTCTCTGCTGAAAACAATATATCCTGTAGTCCCAGCACTGGAGAGGGGCAGGCAGGACAATCATGTGTTCAAAGCCAACCTGGAGCTACATAGTAAGTTCCAGGCCAGTCTGGGTGACACAATCTAAAATAAATAAATAAATAAATAAATAAATAAATAAATAAATAAATATCCTTCTATGAGGTGGTTTTGTCTGGGTGACACAATCTTAAACAAACAAACAAACAAACAAACAAATAAATAAATAAATAGATAAATATCCTTGTATGAGGTGGTGTGTTGTACATCACTATAGTTCCAAGACTCAAGAGGTAAAGGCAGGCAGGGCGTGGTGGTGCACACCTTTAAACCTAGCACTTGGGAGGAAGAAGCAGGCAGATTTCTGTGAGTTCAAGGCCAGCCTGGTCTACATAGTAAGTTCCAGGACAGCTAGGGCTACAGGGAGACCCTGTCTCAAAAAAATAAATAAATAAAAGAGGTGAAGGCCAGCCAATTATGAGTTCAACCTAGGCTACATAGCAAGATCCGTCTCAATAGAAAAAAAATCGCTCAATACAAATTCAGTCTTTAAGAATCTTGGGGGCTGGAGAAATGACCTAGCGGTTAAGAACACCGACTGCTCTTGCAGAGGGCCCGGGTTCGATCCCCAGCACCCACATGGCGCTGAGAACTGTCTTTAACTCCAGTTCCAGGGGAATCTGACACCGTCTTCGAAGCATTGCATGATGTGGGTGCACAGACCTACAAGCAGACAGTATACTCATACACATAAAAATTAATTAATTAATTAATTAATTAATTAAAAGAATCTTGGGCTGGAGAGATGGCTCAGTGGTTAAGAGCACTAACTGCTCTTGCAGAGGACCCAGGTTCGATTCCCAGGACCCACATAACGGCTGAGAACCATCTTTAAGTTGGGCACGGTGGTGCATGCCTTTAACCCTAGCACTTAGGAGGCAGAGGCAGGCAGATCTCAGGCAGATCTCTGTGAGATCAAGGCCAGCCTGGTCTACAGAGTGAGTTCCAGGCCAGCTGGGGCTATAGGGAGACCCTGTCTCAAAAAAAAAGTTTTTAAAAAGACAAAAAAAAAAAAAAAAAAAAAGGATCTAACTTAAAATTCCTGCCGATTTTGCTTGATAATTTGAAGGGGTTTTTTTGTTGTTTTAATTTTTATTTTATTATTTTTTATGTGTATGAGTGTACTGTCTGCAGGTAGGTTGGTGCACCCATGTCACGATGCGGTGGAGGTCAGAAGAGGGCACTGGATTCCCCTGGAACTGGAGTTAAAGACGGTTCTTAGTTGCCATGTGGGTGCTGGGAATCGAACCCGGGTCCTCTGCAAGAGCAGTCGGTGCTCTTAACCACTGAGCCATTTCTCCAGCTTCCAAGGGTTTTTTTATATAATTAAAAAGTTGCGGGGGCTGGAGAGATGGCCTAGCAGTTAAGCGCACCGACTGCTCTTGCAGAGGACCCAGGTTCGATCCCCAGCACCCACATGGCCGCTGAGAACCGGCTTTGACTCCAGTCCCAGGGGAATCCGACGCCCTCTTCTGACCTCCACAGCATTGCATGACACGGGTGCACAGACCTACATGCAGACAGTACATTCATACACTTATAAATAAAATTTTTAATAAAAAGTTGTTTTAAGCTGGGTGTGGTGTTGCACACCTTTAATCCTAGCACTTGGGAGGCAGAGGCAGGCAGATCTTTGTGAATTCAAGGCCAGCCTGGTCTACAGAGTGAGTTCCAGGACAGCTGGGGCTACAGGGAGACCCTGTCTCGAAAAGACCAAAAAAAAAAAGAATACTAGTTGCAATCTAAGATTCCAATATAGTCATAGGAAACTACTGGGAATGACCTTAGATCTGTAGACAGTAATACCATGTATTTACTAAAAGAATAAACAAACCAAAAATATTTGGGGGCTGAAGTATAGCTCAGTGTTAGAGCACTTCCCTAGAAGACGTGACGCTCTGGATTCAACACCTAATACAGCAAAAATAACACAAACAAAACACATTGAAGAAATGATTAATCACATACACATTATCAAATGAAAAAAGCAGACTGTAAAAACACTTCGCGTATGTTTTCACCTACAAACATTTGTATAAATGTGTAAGGAAGATCTGGCTGCAGGCACCAACAGCGAAATGCAAACCTACTTACTGCCAGACAATAGGGTTTCAGATGACTTGCAATTTCTTCTTTGTACTTCCTTTTTTTTTTTGTATTTCCAGCAATAAACATATATTGATTACATAACCCTAAGGGAACAATAAATTTGGCTCAGACAATGCAAACAGTACCATCCAGCTTTTTTGGTATGGAGATATTTATTTAATTAAAATTTACATGTGAATCCCAAAAGGGAAATGCATCACCACTCAGTTTGGAAGTGTGCTTCAGGGAACATAACTCTGCTTAGTTCTCTCCTTTGCTGCCCTCCCCCAGCTCCTTCCATGGCCTTGACTGGATGCCTTCATCTTCTGCTTAAAATCCATTAGACTTCTACAACTTCTACCTCTAATTATGTGGCATGTTAAGATCTGAAATTGTTTTCTGAGGCAAACTTAAGTCCAGCCCATCACCATGGCATTTGCTCATGTGGATCTCAGTGAGTTCTTTTATTGTCATGACACAATATCAGTTTTACCCTGGGCCCAAGTGTAGATGCTTCTGCATCTGTGTTTAATAGCAAATGGCAGAATTCTCCATGATCCTCTCAGAGAGAACCCTGAACTCTCACACAAGCATTCTAGTGTTATGGCCCAAAGCAAAGAGACACAAGGCCTGAACTTACTGACACAGAGCCCTGGGCAAAGGACCTAATAACAGCTTTCTGTCTCCGTTTATGTATCCATGCTGGCCAGGTAGCTCAATAAAGGCACTTGCCTAGAATGTGACAAGACCCTGAGTTTGAGGCTCAGCAGCAAAATTAGGAGGAAGGGAAGGTTACAATGACGATGGCAATGGCCACATGGAAATCTACTATCTATGTGAATCTGTGTGACGCACTGGGACTGGAACCCAAGGCTTCATGAATTCTGGACACATATTCTACCACTAAGCCCATGTAAAAGCACTTGGAATAATGACTGGTACATGATGTTTACCACTAAGATTTCCTGCACAAGCCTTATCATTAAGCTATTATTACATTTTCCCATGTACTGGACCTAGAGAAACGGCTCATCGCTAGCTGCTCCTCCAGAGAACCAGGCTTCAGTTCCCAGCAAGCAAGGGGTGCCATCTACTACTGGTAACTCCAGTTCCAGGGGCCTGATGCCATTTTCTGGTCTCTGCAGCATTGCATGACATGGATGCACTTACATGCATGCAGGGAAAACACCCATATACATAAGATTAAAATAAATTATTTAAACATTTTTCATGTTATAGCTGATATTATGCATATCTTCCTCTAAATGTTTAGGGTATTCCTATGAATGCTCAAGCTAAAAGCTGCATAGTTGATTTTGGCTGCTGATAAATTATTTCTGCTAAAGGACTATTTGTTGTATTATTTGTAGGTGGAAATTATAAGAAATGAACAAAAGAAACCAGCTGATATGCTTGTCTTGGGGATAGCATCAGTACTGATATCAACCACGTTTTACCCGGAAGTCCTTCTTCAGGGCCCAGATGAGGATCTTGCCTTAGATCTCAGCACTTCTCCTTTAATCATTTGTTTAAATGAACATGGGGCCAGGTGTGGTGTTACACATCTGTAATCCTAGTACTTGACAGGTAAAAAGTAAGAGGATAAGAGGTGCAAGGTCATTGGATTCCTTGAGTTTAAGGTCAGCGTGGTCTACATGAGACCCTGTCTTTAACAAGGGACTGGGGAGATGGGTGAGTCAGTCAGATGCTTGCCACAAAAGCATGAGGACCTGAGTTTTATTCCAGGCACTCACACAAAAGCCAAGCATAGCAACAGATACCTGCAATCCCAGCACTGGGGAGACAGAGACAGGAAGACCTCTGGGTCTTGCTTGTTCATGAGTCTAGCTGAATTAGTTGAGCAACAGGTTCAGTGAGAGACCCTGCCTCAAAAAATAAGGTAGAGATTCTGGGCATGGTGGCTTATGCCTTTAATCCCAGCACTCAGGAGGCAGAGGTGGGCCGATCTCTGTGAGTCCAAGGCCAGCCTGGTCTAAATACTGAGTTCCAGGCCAGCTGGGGCTATAGGGAGACCCTGTCTCAAAATAATAATAATAATAATAATAATGATAATAATAATAGTAATAATGTAGGAAGTGATAAAAGAAAGCATCTTCTGCTGAACCCTGGCCTCCACATGCATCCACGCACACATGTGCATGCACATATACATTACAAACACATACACACGAACATGGACAAAAAGAAACATGCACAGGTGTTTTTATCTATTTCTTTCTTTTTTTAGTATTTTTGAGACAGGGTCTCCCTTTGGTCCTAACTGGCCTAGAGCTCACTCTGTAGACCACGCTGGCCTTGAACTCTGTGACTATTTCTTTCACTGACAGCAGCAGCTGGTCAGGATCCTGTGGCAAGTTTCTTGAATTCTATAAATTCATGAGTTTCCCTCTCCTTCCTTGTTCTTTATATCAAATTTATCATTTGTTTGTGAATTGTTTTGTAATATAATATATTTACCTTATAACTTGACTCAAGATCTTATATATATATTGGGGGGTTCTTTTTTTTTTGAGACAGGATCTTCCTGTGGTCCCTCCCAGCTGGCCTGGAACTCTCTTTGTAGACTGCCTCTGCCTCCCTAATGCTGGGATTAAAGGCGTGTGCTACCACGCCTGGCCAAAACCTTATTTTTTAAAGAATAAGACAGAATAAATGAGAAAACCAGTAAACATCATTTGAGTGTCCCTAATTCAAAAATACAAAATCTGAAATGCTTCAAAATCTAAACTTTTTGAGTGATAATGGGATGCCACGAGTGGAAAATTCCACAGCTGACCTCATGGGACAGGTTGCAGTCAAAAATGCCGGTACACTAAAAATACTACATAAAATGTGTGTCGGAAGTGCGGCTCACACCTGAACTCTCAGCACTCAGGAAGTAGAGGCAAGAGAAACAGGTGTCAAAGGCCCTTCTTGGTTATGTAGCAAGTTCAAGTCCAGCCTGTGCTTCCTGAGATCCTATTTCAGAAAAATAAATGAATAAAATTACCTGCAAGCTTTTGTGTTTAAAGTATGTGTGAAACATTAATGAATTTCATCCTTAGACTTCAGTCTGATCACCAAGATATCTCACCCTGCATATTTAAATATTCCAAAATCTGAAAATAGTTCTCCTAAATTTTTCAGATAAGGGCTACATACCCTGTAGTAAGGAGACACAAAACCAAATTCATACTGACAAACGCAGTGTCAGTCGTGAGGCTGTCCAAGGAACCTGTCTCCTCATTTCATTCACATCCATGCTTTGTGTCTTTCATAAGCTTTGCCAAACAATTTAGAGTTCTCTACTGCATTTAAGATGGATAACAACGATTAATTGGATGGTCAATGTGTTAATTTATCAATAGGAGAAATCTTTCTCAAGTCCTCATAAGATAAAGAAAGGTAGGGCTGGAGAAGTAGTTAAGAGCCCCGACTGCTTTTGCAGAGGACCCTGGTTCGATTCCCAGCATCCATATGGTGACTAAGAACCGTCTTTAAGTCGGGCATGGTGGCACACGCCTTTAATCCTAACACTCGGGAAGCAGAGGCAGGCAGATCTCTGTGAGTTCAAGGCCAGCCTGGTCTACAGGGTGAGTTCAGAGCCAGCCTGGCTTACAGAGTGAGTTCCAGGCCAGCTGGGGCTATAAGGAGACCCTGTCTCAAAAAAAGTACATAAAAAATAAAGAAAGGTGCAAAAACAGTCACTGAGTAGCTGAATGAATCTGATGAGTGCCTGGTATCTCCTAGAGTAGTAATGTAACTTGTATTCATGGGGGTGGGGTGTCCCCATAAAAGTTTACAGAAAGAAGCTGGCCATGGTGGCTCACACCTTTAATCCCAGCACTCGGGAGGCAGAGACAGGCAGAACTCTATGAGTTCAAGGCCAGCCTGGTCTAGGTAGTGAGTTTCAGGCTAGCTGGGGCTACAGGGGGCCCCTGTCTCAAAAGAAACAAACAAACAAAAAGTTTACAGAAAGAAGCACCATTCTGAATCATGGAATTTTCTAAGTGGAATGGAGTCTAACGTTTCAAAACTGGGACGTGCACTGACAGGTGCGATCCTCCAGGTCTCGGAGAAGCTTTCAGGGGCAAGTTGGGAGAAGGACCATGGTCAAGATCTGCTGAAAATAGCATCTCAAGCATTGGGCCTGGGCAACCCTAGCCAAAATCCATGCAGCCCTTCAAACATACCCTGCTGTAGTAGCCAGCACACTTCCCGTTCTGTGGTACCATTTAACTCATCTCTCATTTGAAGCTGAAAACACTTGAGTATTTATTTACTCACCAGGTCAAAGAAGTATATGGGGGAGGAGGTGCTCTCTATGGCTCTCCATGCCCTCAGGAAGGATGTTCTTTTACACAGAGCAGAGCCAAGGCACTTGGATACCCTCTTGGGGTTAGGTAGAAACCTAAACAATGGACTGGAAGAAAGTGACCTCTGCCTCTGTGCATACCGCTGGTGAAGAGACCTTGACTAAGTGCAAACACTTGAAGTCAAGGGTCATGACCCTGCCAGCAATTGGTCTGACAGCAGAGCCCCACATAGCCACTCTCAGAGCTGAGCTTCTTAACCTATTGTACTTTAGAATCATCTAGGGATCATTTAAAAGCTACCCATGACTGAGTTCCACCCAGACCAATTATATCACACTCTTCTAGGCAGGTAGAATAGTAGCCACTGCTATTTTAAAATAGCTTCCCAGGTGATTCTGCTATGCACCGGTATTAAACATCACTGCTATAAGTAGAAGAGGCTGCCTCTCTACTGCGAAGAGAGCAGTCCTGAAAGGCCAGCTTGTTTAAAAATGGGCCTGACCCAGGACCTAATAGACCAGCAGAGGTACATTAGTTCCCTCCCCAGATACACTGGTTAGTACTGTATTACTGCAATTTATTCTACTTGTTCAGTATTAGTTGAGCACCTACCCTCTGTCATACACTAGGAACTCATAAATTAATAGGACACACAGGTCTGGCCTTCGGAGAATAGGAATTTTTAAAAAATACTTCTTTATTATATTTCATGTGTATGTGTGTGTGTGTGCCTGAGAATATTTAAGTATGCCACATGCCTGCAGGAGCCTGCGGAGGTCAGAAGAAAGTGTTGGATCCTAGAACTAAAGTTATAGAGAGTTGTAAGTTACCACATGGGTGATGGGAATGGAACCCAGATCCTCTGCAAGAGAAGTAAGTGCTCTTAACTGCTAAGCCATCTTTCCATCCCTGACAGCAAAAATTTTGACAGAAAACTCAAAGACATTTTTCTGTCCTCAGAAGAAATGCTGGGCAGTGTTTATCAAGTACTTGTTCTGAGAGTTTGTATATTAATTCATTTAATTCTCTGAGCGCATTATGCAATAGGTCTCATTACTATCAAGAACATTTGACATAGAAAAATCCAGGATAATAGAAACTTTGTGTTACTAGCTAAGACCCTTTAGCTTTTGCCTGCCTCTGCCTCTCGAGTGCTAGGATTAAAGGCGTGGGCCACCATGCCCAGCAGTAAGCCCTATTAACAGCTGAGGCATCTCTCCAGACCCTGATCATTACTTTTTAAAAGTTATACTCACTAAGGGTGTAGCTCAGTGGTAGTATGTTTACCAGAATCCACAAGACACTGAAAATTTTTTTAAAAAATTTAAAGATACACTCAAATCTTGGTTGCTTATAATGAGTATTTCAGGCCAAAGGTTGTTATAATGACCAGTATTAGGATTTCAAAGCAAAACCTTCCTATCCTCTACAGATAAAGATTTTTTTCTTTATTTGTTTATTTTTTTTAAGGGATTCTGCAATATAAGAGCACAGTTGTTAGATAAAGATTTTTGTGGTAATAGGAATTCAGCCTTGACTACCAAGCAGTCAGCACCCAGGATTAAAGGCCTAGGGTCCTGGTGCAATTCCTTTTCTGTTTAGTTGTTTTTTCTGTTGTTGTTGGGTGTGTGTGTGTGTGTGTGTGTGTGTGTGTGTGTGTTTGTTTTTGTTTTTGTTTTGACTCAGGGTCTCCCTGTAGCCTCAGCTGGCCTGGAACTCACGATATACTCACTATGTAGACCAGGCTGGCTTTGAACTCACAGAGATCTGCCTGTCTCTGCCTCCTGACTGCTGGGATTAAAGGCATGTGCCACCACAGCCAGCTTGCAATTCCTTTTTTGAGAAACACTTTTTGATTTTTTACTGCTGCTTTAGTATAGACCATATTCCTAATCAACGGGCAATGAGATGCCCACCATGAACTGGGAGTTTCTTATTTTATTAGATATTCGTTGATCTGCAAAATACCAATAAAAAGCAACTTAAGGAAGCAAGGGCTTATTTTGGCTGGCAGTTTAGAGTTCAGCCCATCCTGACTCCACCCTTGGTCTATGTGATGCTCCAACACATCACGTTGTCATAGCATTCCACTCTTGTCTCCTAAAGTCTCATTTCCCTCTTATAATATAAAATGCATTTCATCTGGCCTGGAGAGATGGCCCAGCTGTCAAGGGCACTGGCTGTTCTTCCAGGGGACCCAGATTTGAATCCCAGCATGCACATGGTGGCTAACAACTGTCCATAACTCCAGTTCCGGGGAACCCAACACTCTCCTCCAGCATTGCACAACATCGGTGCATTTACATACATGCAGACATAACACTCATACACACAAAAATATTAAAAATAATAAATAAATTACACTTAATCCATTCTAAAAGTCCCACTATCCTTTAACACTGTTTCAAACTCCAAATCCTCTTTTTTTTTTTTTTTTTTTTTTTTTTTTGGTTTTTTGAGACAGGGTCTCCCTTTAGTCCTAGCTGGCCTGGAGCTCACTCTGTAGACCAGGCTGGCCTTGAACTCACAGAGATCTGCCTGCTTCTGCCTCCGGAGTGCTGGGATTAAGGGTGTGCACCCCCACACTTGGCACTAAAGACAATTCTTAGCCGCCAAGTGGGTGCTGGGAATCAAACCCTGGTCCTCTGCAAGAGCAGTCAGTGCTCTTAACCGCTGAGCCATCTCTCCAGCCCCCAAATCCTCTTCTGAGACACAAGACAGTCTCTTAACTGTGAGTCTATAGAAAAAAGTTACATACTTGCAATATACAGTGCCACAGAGTAAAGATTCCTATTCCAAAAGAGAGGAATGGGGGCATAGCAAAGAAAGATCGGACCATTGCCAGACTTAAACCATGAGGGGAAAATATCAAACCCTGCAACTCCATGTCCAGCATAGGGAAAGCATGGTACGATCATGCAGGCTGCAAAGGGCTTCAGTAGCCTGGAAGTCTGTCTGCTCCTAGCACACACAGCCAGCCACTCCAGCTCAGGGCAGCTCCATTCTGAGCCTACAGCTTTCCTTGACACACATCCCATGACCCTGACATCTCCAATATCCTGGGGTCTCCAATGCAATGTAAGCTTTACCTTCACAACTTCAAACAGTGGCCACAAGGCCTCCTTACGGGAATCTGACTCAGCCACACATTACTTGGCTTCAGTGGCATTTTGAAACCTTGGCGCAACCTTCCATGACTTGGCATTTTTCATCCCTGCATAACCAGCACTGCCCAGTTCTGCTGCCAGCTCAAGACGTAGCCTCTTGGACCCCAGCTGCAGTGACTTGTGTGCTGACCCCAAGGAAACAGTTCCCTAGGTGGTTGTGTTTAAGCCCTCTTAGCTCAGGCTCTCTCCTTTCAGAGTGTTCGGTGGTTGGACTCTCACCCTCAGGGTACCTTTCCTGTTTTTCCAGTGCCAGGTTTCTCTTCACCTGCACTAATCTCTTTAACAATTACAGCTGTGCCAGGCGTGGTGGCACGCCTTTAATCCTAGCACCTGGGAGGCAGAGGCAGGCAGATCTTTGTGAGTTCAAGGCCAGCCTGGTCTACAGAGTGAGTTCCAGGACAGCTGGGGCTACAGGGAGACCCTGTCTCAAAAAGACCAAAAAAAAAAAAAAACAATTACAGCTGTTTGCAAACCTGCCTTCCCTATATATAACTTTAGACATCCTTTCTTGATGAACAGCATAATTTTCCTATCTTTCTTACTTGACTACGTAGTCTTATTCTAAGAGGTATGAATTTGCTTTCCCTACATATAACACTCTGATAAAACTACCATCTGTCCTTTATTTTCTCTCATGGTATTCCAGAAAGCATTGCTTCAGACAAAGAGCTTACTTCACAGCCATTGATATTTGATGATGGGCTCATGATCAAGGATTAAGTGGTCCAGTTGTATCACCATAATCCTGAAGCAGCTGGCCCAACAGAGGAATAAAAATTACTTTGAAAATTCACTGCAGTGCCAGCTGGGGGAAATACCTTTCAGGACGGGTCTGTGGCCTCCAGGAGGCTATGCGTGCTCTTAACATGGTGCCATTTCTCCCATAGGTTTCACAGGACCGGGAGGGAAGAGGTGAAAATGGAAGCGATGTCACTTACCTTTGTGATTCACTACCAACATTTTTACTCACTAAGACTTATGCTCTGATAATCTACAGGCCTTGACTCCAAGGAAGAATGCTTCTGCCAAGTGAACTAGGGCCATAGCTTGGAGCCAGAGCATGTTCCTAGCACCTGTGAAGCCCTAGATTCCCTCGTCAACACTACAAATAATAGGAAGAAGAAAAAGATGAAGGAGGAAGAGGAGGAGGACGAGGAAGACGAGGGGGAGGAACTGTTAGAAAGCTTCTACCAGGAGATATAATGATCCCATTGAACTACAAGTTGAGATAGGTGTCAGACACTTAGGAATCTTCAAACCTCTGCTTCAAAGAATAAAGGGTCTTTTTTTTTTTTTTGTTTTTTTTTTGTCTTTTCAAGAACAAGCGGTCTCCCTGTGCCCCAGCTGTCCTGGAACTCACTCTTGTAGACCAGGCTGGCCTTGAACTCACAAAGATCTGCTGCCTCTGCCTCCCAATTGCTCGGATAAAGGCGTGTGCCACCATGCCCAGCAAGGGTCTTCTTTTAATCATGTCTGATCCGGGTTACTGAAGGAAAACTAGATTGTTAAAGCACAATGGAAGTTAAGGAAGAATACACTTGAAAAACAAGTCTCTAAAGTGAGCATGGTATCACACACCTGAAATCCTACCCCTTGGGAAACTGAGGCAGGAAGGCTTGGGTTTACTGCCTGGGTAAGGACCACAACCAGTTGAGAGATTTTTTTTTTTTTTTTTTTTTTGGTCTTTTTAAGACAGGGTCTCCCTATAGCCCCAGCTGGCCTGGAATTCACTCTGTAGACCAGACTGGCCTTAAACTCAGAGATCTGCCTGCCTCTGCCTCCTGAGTGCTGGGATTAAAAGCGTGCAACCACCAGCCTGGCGTAGTTGTGAGATTCTTACTGACAGCAAAAGAAAAAGAAGACAGCTACAAATACCAGTTGCAACCACGTGGCCCCTGGTTTGCATACTCCCCTTATTCCTTATTTGATATAAGATTTATTAATAATTTGGGAGTCTTTTTGTTTTGAGACAGGGTCTCCCTGTAGCCTCCAGCTTTCCTGGAACTATGTAGAGCAGGCTTCAATGAGATCCGCCCTGTCTCTACCTCCTGAGTGTTGGGATAAAGGTTTGTGGCACTGCATCTAGTTTATTAGTAATTTTTAATAATGATTAGCATTGGGCAGGGCATGGTGGCTCACACCTTTAATCCATCCCAGCACTCAGGAGGCAGAGGCAGGCGGATCTCTGGGAGTTCAAGGCCAGCTTGGTCTACAGAGCGAGCTCCAGGCCAGCTGGGACTAAAGGGAGACCCTGTCTCAAAAATACCAAAAAATAGGGGTCTGGAGAGATGGTCTAGTGGTTAAGAGCACTGACCGCTCTTGCAGAGAACCGGGGTTCGATCCCTAGCACCCACATGGCGGCTGAGAACCGTCTTTAACTCCAGTTCCAGGAGAATCCGTCGCTCTGTTCTGACCTCCAGGGCATTGAACGACATGGGTGCACAAAACTACATGCAGACAGTACATTCATACACATACAAAAAATAATTTAAAAAAAAAAAAAGAAAAAAGAAAATTCATTTTCTGAGCCAGGCATGGTGGTGCACACCTTTAATCCTAGCACTTGGGAGGCAGAGGCAGGCGGAACTCTGTAAGTTCAAGGCCAGCCTGATCTACAGAGCGAGTTCCAGGGAGACCATCTCAAAAAGACAAAAATAAATAAATAAATAAATAAATAGTAATTAGCATTATATGCTGCAGCTTGTTAAAAGTGAACACAAGCCAGAAATGGTAACTATATCCCAGCACTTGGTAAATGGAAGATGATCCTGAGTTCAAGTTCAAGACCAACCTAGACTACTTAACGAGTTAAAGACCAACCTGAGCAATATACCAAAACAAGGTTTAAAAAAAAAACAACAAAGGAAAGCTGGGCATGATGATTTACCCAACTGTAGTCCTAGCCTGAGACAGGATAAATTACCAAGAGTTTGAGGGCAGCCTGGGCTACATATGAGCTCTAGGCCAGACTGGACTATAAAATGAGACTGTCTCAAAAACAATAAAACCAAACTGAGGTGGAGATGAATACAACCAAGACTGTATATCTTCTGGGAAGTGTTTCTGATTGTGTTTAGGATGTCAGGTATCAACATTGTTCTTTATTTGGAGATAAAAACTTGGTTCAGAGAAATATGTTCAAGTACCAACTGGACAAGAGACGGACAGTGAAGATCAGCTTGTCGATTTGGACAGTCTCCGGTTATTCGAGCACTGACCTAGTACTTCACACTTGCATAAAATACTTTGTAGATATGACTAGAGTATCCTAGGCCGGGCGTGACAGAGGCAGGGACAAGTAGATGTCTGTGAGATGAAGGCCAGCCTGGTCTATATAACAAGTTCCAGGGCAGCTGGGGCCACAAGGAGACCATCTCAAAACAAACAAAAAACCCCAAGTTATTTTAAACCAGGCATGGTGAGCACAACTTTAATCCCAGAAAAGAAAAAAAGACTTAGCAATGCAAATGCTGTTCTTTCCACTAGATTTTTCCTCCTCCCTTAAGACCTCATTTCTGCTATCCAAGATCACTCAAGATCTCATCCTTTGTGGTTCCTGACCCCTGCCATTCTGGTGTTTTCGTCAGCACTACTTGACGCATCACACACACAGGTTTTAAGTTGAAAGCCTTTACCTCCAGCCAAGTTTAGTACTCAGTCATCAGTACCCTGACATGCAACTGGCATAAACAGTTGTCGTATAAGCAGGTGAGCTGCCTTAAAGGTCTAAAGATGTCAACTTCTTGAAAAGAAAAATCTATGGTGAACCCTGCTGCTTGCTAGTTGGCCTTGGAAAAAAAAAAAACAAAAACAGACAGCATGTAATATTCTAGATGATAAAAGATCAGCAATATCCCTAATGCTTATATTAATAGCCATGGTCACCCAACAAAGTATTTATTCCTTGTAACCAGAAAAACTTAAAATACAACATACTGCTCTTTCAGCCATTTATTTTTTATTTACAGTTTGTGTTCAATGCAAATCAATTCCATAACATGAGAAGTTACTATGAATCAAAGCATAAATACACAAACACAATATACAATCAAATAGATGTACAGCATTCGGGACGAAGCAGGGGGAACATTCATCACACACACAGTAGCTTTGCATCTGTGACATCTGCTGCTCCCCTTAGGTTTCTAAGGATGGAAAAAAATGACTGGTTATGAACACTACTGTGGCCTTATTAGATCCCAGAACATACACGTGTCAGTGTGCGACCATGCGAACAAATTATTATTTTTCAGGGAACATCTATGTTTTCAAAGATTTCTGTGTATCAAAGCAGTAGAAAATAATTTACTGTAGAATGAAGACCACTCTCAAGCTTAGGAACGTCAAGCTATCTAAAATAAGAACTGATAATCAAAAGGACTCCAAATGTGGCTATTCCGATCTGTTTTGCTCTTTAAAAAAAAAAGTATTTACACAAAAGAGTATAAAAGATTGTGTGAACTTAATGCAAGTTAGCCTTCAACCGTCACATCCTAAAGGCTTGCTTGTTTACAGTTTTGGCTCCTTCCTGTATTTGCCTTGCTAATTTCAAGATCTGTAATTTTACCTTCATAACAGACTATATTTTAAATTATGAAAAGTACTCAACATATGTCGGAGGGGGCAGCACTTGAGATAGTTGAGGTCAATACAAATCTGCTCTGTGGAGCGGCCTAGCTAAATGAATCTGGCACTCTTGTTGACTGAAAAATGGAGGATGGAAAATGGCCACCATTTGACTTTGTTGAAGTCAGAGTTATTCACGATGGCTGGATTTGGGAGTGGGTTCCAATCCATCACTGCCTGGCACATGTCAATTACTACATAAAGGTCAAATATAATGTCAAACCTAAAGCAGCAGAGTGGGGAGGTGTAAAATAGTTCAATTCCAAACAGGACAGAGACAGCTTAAGAGGGTGAAACTTTACCTAGAATTTTTCATGTTTAATTAGTAATGCAGAAACAATACATGGAGGATTTATTTGTCATCTGTAGCTCCTTCGAATGTGTACACAAATAGGGTCATGGGACCTTTTAAAACACTACCTGTTCATTGCCTTGTAAGTTGAACAAACCAAATGAAAACTGAATCTCCATTCCACATCCTGTCCTCATCTCTAGATAGAGCCTATGCCTGATTTAAAGATATTTAAGTGTCCATATTTCTTAAGCCACATTCAAGGAAATCATGTCAATGTTGGATGTTATCTATCTTCATCTTGTACATAAAACTCCATCAGATTTAACACTGGCATTTATCATCTGTCAAACCCTTCACACGTCCTTCAAAACAATTAAATTTGGAATTCTCGGCATTTTCTGATTAAATACAATACGGTGTGGTCATAGTAGAGCTGATTGCTTCTTCCTGCCACAGTGGGCTCGTAGTTGCCATTTGGGGTGGGTCTAGAAGATAGGGAAGTAGAGACGCTCCTTGGCCTGAGTCTCTAATAGTAGAGATGTAGAAGAGAAAGTGACATCACCAGGAGACCAGCTGTTGACTGCAGAGCACTGCCACCTCCCCTGGTGGCATTGGTTGGACTTGGGACAGCCGAGATAGTCTGAGATGAGTTGCTTGAAGGTGGTGCAGCAGATGTTTGGTTGGAATAAATCTAAAATACATAAAAAGTTACAGATAAATTTCCACCAGGATCACACTCTAAAACACCATTCAGATAATAAGGATGCAGTGTGCTACACTGAACTACATCCTCCAGGCCCTGAAACATTCTTAAAACTGCCTTTTTTCTTCCCCACATATTTATTTACTTTTTTTTTTTTTTTTTTTGGTCTTTTCAAGACAGGGTCTCCCTGTAGCCCCAGCTGTCCTGGAACTCACTCTGTAGACCAGGCTGGCCTTGAACTCACAAAGATCCGCCTGCCTCTGCCTCCTGAGTGCTAGGATCAAAGGCATGCCATGCCCGGCTTTCCCCACATCTTTAAACCCTGAATTCTCATTCACTCCAAGATCATTCTCTTCTGTTTCAAAACTACCTCTAGATACCTAGAGAACGCACAACTTCAAACCAGGTGTGGTGGTGAACCATCCCGGTGCCTGGAAAGAGAGGCAGAAGTATCAAAGCCAGCCTTGGCTACCCGAGAGACTGTCTCAGAAACAAAAACAAAACAGTTCTTCAAACTGCATAATTCCCAAAGACTGACTACTTTCAACTCTGTTCAATGGAATAAAGGACTGAGTTAATCTGGTTTCTGAGATTATATGGATTTTACTACAGTAACATTTCTCATTTCCCTAAAAAGGGGGACATTTTAAAGTTACTTAGCATTTTTGGACTTTAAAATACTGCAATTAACCCATACTGGTGGTGCACATCAGTAACCCCAGCTCTCCAGAATCTGAAACAAAGATTTAGAGTTTAAGACCAGGGTGGGTTACAAAGCTAGACTCTGCCTCAAAAAGCAAAAGAAGACAAAAATTGAGGGTGGGGGTGCATGCGTACAGCTGTGATTGGGATTTGTGATACAGGAATTTGGTAGGTCACTGTGCGTCCTACTGCAGTCACTTTCACTAACCTGTTTCAAATAGCTTGAGTAAACACTGTTGTTTAGGGGGGAGGAGTTCTTAACATTTAAAACTTAATGCTTTAATCAATTATTGAGTATCTGATTTGCTTCTTTGAAATCTTGAAATTACAACCCTTCTCAAAATTGGCCACAATATTTGGGAGACCCTAGGACTGTAGCTCAGTGGTAGAGCACTTGCTTACGTGTGCAAGGCCTTTAGCTTGATCCCCAGACCAAAAAATAGTATTAACAAAGACTAACTTAAACTTCAAAAAATACTAAAAAGTCCTTGCATAAAAGGTATTATTATTAGGATTTGAGATTAAAACACCCTCAAGTTGGAATGACTTCACAAAGATACTGGCAAGGTTTGGTGCTAAATTTCACCAGCTGTTTGGTCACTAGCTGTGGGCTGTGGGCAGGAACCAAGGTCCCCCCTCCCCCCAGTGTCCCACCATCCAAATGGCATCATTCACCACTGATTTTGTGAGCCACAAAATGCACAGTCCAGCAGGGCACGTGATAATCTCTCCTTTATCATGGAACAAAGGCTGATCCAGAGTTTTCGGCCCTCACAGCAGGGGAGGGTTTGCCAGGGCTTCCGATTACAGGCGGGAGGACGACGTGGCACTGGGCAAGACTAGCCACATGTACATTCAGCTGCCCATTAATCCAAAGATTAAACCCTTCAACATCAGCACTAGCTTCTTTTGTTCTACACCAGTAAAGCCAATTAAGCAAATATTGACAAAGAGATGTACAATTTGTATACAAAGTGGGCTAACCACAACAAAATCCATATCCACCCAAATACATTAGGCTCCTACTATGTGCAAGATGGAGCCTGCCCTATCAGAAATACTATCCCCAAGAAAAGGAAAACATTAATATGGTAAATTACTTAAAACAGGGTGCCTATTTTGGGACACCGTAAAGTAGCCAGCTTATTCGAAGGTCTTTCTTTATACAAAGACCTTTAGTACAGCAGGTGATGAGAGAGACAGAGGCAGAGACATAGAGATGAAGACGAGAGAAGAGAAAAGAGAACAAAAAAAGGAAAAGGGGAAGGACCAGTGCGTCGTTCTGAAAATATTAAGGGTCCTTAAGTTAAATTAAATTTTCCCCATCAAACTCCCCTGATTTGCTTCACTAAAACCTCTCTTAAGAGGTTTAGATTTGTTAAAAATAATTAAATAAATTTATGTGAAAAAAAAAAGATTTCTATGCGGTCAGGAGATGCTAAAGGAGGAAATGGGACGGGGTGAGGGAGACCATCAGGTTTCTTGAGGCCGCGCCCCTCCCCCAGGAGGGAAGGGAGAAAGGCTCTGGAGCGCAGCAAGAAGACAATGGGGTGCAGTTGCCCGCCCGCGGTGGAAAGGAAGAAGCGCGCCCCTTGCTCTCCAAGGTCGCTCCCAGGTGAGCCCTGAGCCTGAGTTTCTAGGGATCAAACACCCGACGCCCCCAACTTTTCAAGAGAAGCCCGGGAGACACGACCCGAAGGTGGTGGAAAACCACCCGGTGCGCCACCAAGCCCGAGCCGCCACTCGGGTATCCCAGGCTCGGCTCCAGGTCTCACCCTGGGCGCGGCGCCTTCACCCTCCGGCCAGCGCAGCGCCACCCCTGGTGCCCGGCTGGGGCGAGGTCTCTTCACCGGACTGAGGACCTGGGAAGGAGGCGGCCGTGCCCTGACAGGACAAAGCCTGGTGGAGACTCGCGACCGAAATGTCCCGCCATGCCGCCTCCGGAACTACTCGAATGGGGCTAAGACATGGACGAGGGGTGGAGGTGTGCATTCGCACCGCTTAGGGAGGGTCCCTACCTAGGCTTCACCCCGAGTCTCCTGGGACTGAGAGGGCACGGGTGCGCGGTACAGCCAGGCATCTACGGCTCCTCGCAATCCCCAAATTCCGACGGAGGATGGGCGTGAGCACGCTCCTGGAAAGGGACCGTCCCTCTCTTTGTGTGGTACGCGGGGAACGCGAAGACACTCCGTGGGAGGAGGAGGGACGCCCGCGCGACGGGTCCTCCCCGGGTCAGTTTTACTAAATTCTCTCCCCATCCCAAAGCCGGCCCAAAGTAGGGACCTCACCCCCCCCACACATACACACACACACGCCTCCCAGGGCGCAGCACCGGAGCCCCAGGGGCCGCCAGGGCCTCACCTGCGTGGGTAGGAGCAGGGCTAGCAGCAGCAACCCGAGTCCGAGCCTGGCCACCATCGCTCTGCCCATGTCCGCTCCGTCGGCGCGCGGCGCACTCTGGATGTTCGCTGCGTGGAGATCGGCGAGGCTCCGCGGGCGCAGGCGAGGTGGGGAGCGCGGCGGGCCGGCGGGACCTTATATACCCGGACAGCCACAATAGCCGTGACGTGCGCGCCCGCCCACCCGTGCTCTCCTCCCTCGCCACCTCCCCGCCTTCCCCGCCCCCCGCGGCGCCCAGCGCCCCCCTCCTCCTCCCTCTTCCCCTCCCCCGCCCGCCGGGCCCCGCGTGGCCGGGACATCCCCGTGCGGCCAGCGCGGCAGGTGGGCGGGCGCCGCGGGCTCAGGTTGCCCCGAGCCTGCTCGGTCGGCGCAGGCTAGCTCAGGCGCGGGGCGACTCCCACGCAGGGCCCGCGGCTCGCACGAGCTACACACGCTGCTCGCCAGCCCAAGTTTCCTTTGTTCCCCCAGCCCTGCCATCTTACCCCCGAAAAAGAAAAGTCGGAGACTCGGGCGGGGCGCGGGGTGGGTGCGCGGGGTTGGGGCTGAGTTTTCTCACTCGGCCGCCGAAAGGGGGAACTGGGCGCGCTAGGCAGGTCCCTGACTCGGCGCTGGCCTGGGGCGCCAATGGACGCCGGCCCGCTACGCCCCCACCCTGCGCAGCGGCTGTGCGCTCCGCTCGCGGCCGCCCCTCGCCCCGGCCGCTGGCTTTGTCTGGAGCTCTCGGGTTCCGGTCCGAATCCTCCTGGAGCTGGGGAGCCGCCCGCTGGGCGCGATCACGGGGTGGGACAACGCAGGGGACTGAGTTTGGTCCCACGAGGTCCAGCCGGCCGTAGCTGATGGAGCGGACTAGGAGAGACCTCCCATGCAGGGGATACCCAACCGCCGCCCCCTCCCCCTCCGGACAGCACTCTGGAGCGGCAGTCTATCCGGCGGTCCCATTAGATCTCGATGGCCCTTTTGAATTCCTGGGGACGTGCTTCTACGCTCTCTTTTGCAAAGCACTTGGTCATCCTTTCTTCTAAAGAGCAAAAGCTTTAGGATAAAGCTGTCTACTTTTTCATAGGAATGCGATAAACCGATGCAAAAAGATTAGTCGACATCCTGCAGATTTTAATGGCATATGCCTTTCAACCGTTGTATTCTGAAAATTTAAAAGCAAAGTTAAAATAATTTAATGGTAGAATATCTTTAATTTTTAATTCCAAGGCTTAGTCCTTTCTGTTGAAAGTTTAGCCCAAATGTTTTACAGGCTTTAAAGCCAAACAGACCAAATCTGATAACAGTGCAAATTTGTTTAAATTTCACTTTTTGCAGAACGGTCTCGTAAAAGCAAGGTTAGTTTTACGAGAGCAAACTGACAATGAAATCCACAGCCACTGGTTTTTGACTGCATTAGCTTGAACTTTAACGGTCAGCCCCTGTTGCTCAGTAACTTTCCACCGTTTGGGATCTGCTCGGGAACACAGGAATTTCTGTCTAGCACCAGTAGACTTTCCTGTTTAACAGTTACCACACTGTATAGAAATGCTGCTTTGTGCCAGGTTCGGCATCTTCCAGGATGGTGAAAGGACTCCTGACTGAACCCGAGGGCACTGCCCACAGCAGTCCTCCCACATCGCTTGTTGAACTCACTAGTGGAATTCATGGGTTCCATTTATTTTATCTTTTTTTTTCTACCCTTCCCCTCGGCTCTCCCTCTTCCTCTCCCTCTCTCTTCCTCTTCCTTTTTCTCAGTATTAACTTAAGGAAATGCACTAGTGGAGTGCTAAGAATATGGCCTCTGTAGACAGGCTGTCTCACCTCAAATGCTGCCTGTGAGATTTTACTTGAGGCAGAAAGCTTCAGCTTCTTCATCTGTAAAATGGTGATGATAATACCACAATTAATGAGTCACTAAAGAATCATTGTATATCAGGTGTGGCAGTGCATGCCTGTAATCCCAGCACTCAGAAGGAGTCAAATCACTGTAAGATCAAGACCAACCTGGTCTACATAGCAAGTTCCAGGCCAGCCAGCACTATATAGCACAAAGGGCTGGAGAGATGGCTCGGCTGTGTAGAGCACTGGCTGCTCTTGAAGAGGATGGCAAATGTCTGATAACTACCATCTGTAACTCCAGTTCCAGAGGATCCATTGCCCTTTTCTGATCTGTTTAGGCATTGCACAACATGGATGCACTTACATACATGCAGGCAATACTCTTATACGCGAAAAATAAAAATAATAACATAAGTTTTAAACAAACAACAGCAAAGAATTATTGTACAAGCAAATGTTGGACCAGTGCTGCCTTTTAGTGGTTGCTCTCTTGATATTTGCCCTTTCATTGAATGTGGCAGGAGCCAAAGGGTATCTATCCTCTCTACAGCTGTGTGATTCACAAAAGAAATATCGAGCTGAATATAAGCCCTAAATTGGTGAGGGATGAAGGATCTATGTTTTGTGATCTCCTCACCAGCTAAAGAGGCTGCAATGTCCAGAGCAAGGAGTTCTTTCCCATTGGCCAAGAAGTTCCCCCTGGAACTTTACTGTGTTACCCAAGACTTTACCCATTCTGTGCTGCACTCCAGAGGAGAATTCCAGTTTACCCATTCCAAGCGATTTCCCATGAAGTTCAAATTTAAGTTACCTTCTGGAAGTTCTCCTTTGAGCATTTTCTTTGTGAATCTTTCCTGTCCTTCATTTTCCATCGTTTTCTTTTGCCTTGGCCAGTGATAACTCCTACCACCACACTAAAGAAAACCTTACCAGTTACCTCCATTTTTATTTTTCTTTTTTTTTTTTGTATTTTTTTCTTTATTTGTTACCTCCGTTTTTCTTATGAGATATCCAGTTTACATTTTATAAAGAAAATATTGCATGGAATAATTTGGAAATTGATTAACCACATACATTGATTCCATTTTCATATTTTTCATGAGGTTGTATCTGATCTATCCTTTGTTGTTGCTGTGGTTGAGACAATTACTGTTCTTTTTTTTTATTAATTTTATTTCTGTATGTGTATGAATGTACTGTCTGCATGCAAGTTTGTGCACCCGTGTCGTGCAATGCCACGGAGGTCAGAAGAGGGTGTCGGATTCCCCTGGAACTGGAGTTCTCCTGGAATTGGAGTTTCAGATGGTTCTCAGCCACCATGTGGGTGCTGGGTCCTCTGCACCTCTGCATGGTGGAGAGGAACCCGGGTCCTCTGTCAGAGCGGTCGGTGCTCTTAACTGCTAGGCCATCTCTCCAGCCCCACAATTACTGATCTTAAACAGCTCAGGCTGGCCTCAAACTCTGAGCCCTTCTGGCTCAACTTCCCTAGTGCTGCGATTACAGCTCTATGACCTAACGTTTCGATGTTGGTCTCCTTCTGAATAATATTGTAAAGGCAATGTGGATAATTCCTAAGTGTAGAACTGAGAGGCACACTGAAGAACCCAACTGATGACTCAGGAGACTCTGGATCCAACCTGGATTTAAACTCTGCTCCACTAGTTCGTAAGAGCCTGACTCGGTTAGCTTCCCAAACTCCCAATACCTAGAGTCCCTCATCTCTACAATGGACCTAACAGCACCTATGTGCAGGGGTATAGGTAGACGAATATGCAGCTGCTACTTCTGTGGCCATGCTCATTATACATTTTTATACATTTTACATTTATTTGGGGGGGGCGCATGAATGTGTCACAGTGGGAATGTGGAGGTCAGAAGACAACTTTTGGGAGTCAGTTCTCTCCTTTCACACAAAACCGAGAGTGGGGAAAAGGAGCTGAGGTAGGGAGGTTTGTGAGTTCAAGGCTAGTCTGGCAACTTATAGAAAGTAGTAAAAGGGCCAAGGATAGCTCAATGTGAGCAGCTTGCCTAGTATGTGGCAATCCAAATACGGGGGTAGGGGGGTAAGAAGAGGACCTGAAGCCAGGCGTGGTGGTGCACGCCTTTAGTCCTAGCACTTGGGAGGCAGAGGCAGGTGGATCTTTGTGAGTTCAAGGCCAACCTGGTCTACAGAGTGAGTTCCAGGTCAGCTGGGGCTACAGGGAGACCCTGTCTTGAAAAAAACAAAACAAAACAAAAAAACTAATTTTGGATATACAAAATGAGCAATATATTACCTCTACTAGTTTTGCCATAGATAACATCTCTATCCAGGCATGGTGGCACATGCCTTTAATCCCAATACTTGGGTGGCAGAGGCAGGTGGATCTCTGTGAGTTCAAGGCCAGCCATGTCTACAGAGTGAGCTCCAGGCCAGCTGGGACTAAAGGGAGTCTCTGTCTCAAAAATATCCCCCCCCCNCCCTGAATTCTCATTCACTCCAAGATCATTCTCTTCTGTTTCAAAACTACCTCTAGATACCTAGAGAACGCACAACTTCAAACCAGGTGTGGGTGGGTGGAACCATCCCGGTGCCTGAAAGAGAGGCAGAAGTATCAAAGCCAGCCTTGGCTACCCGAGAGACTGTCTCAGAAACAAAAACAACGTTCTTCAAACGGCAAATCATCCAAAGACGACTACTTCAACTCTGTTCAATGGAAGAAGGGGACATTCATCGTGGTATTCTGAATTATAATATGGATTTTACGTACAGTAAGTACATTGTCTCATTTCCTAAAAAGAGGGAGACATTTTAAAGTTACGTAGCATTTTTTTGACTTTAAAATGACGGCATGTAACCCTACGGGTGCACATCAGTACCCCCGGCTCTTCCATGAAGCTGAAACAAAGATTTAGATTTTAAGACCAGTGTAGGTTAACAAAGCTATACCATGTCTCAAAAAGTCAAAGAAACAAAATTGAGGGTGGGGGGGGCATTCGTACAGCTGTGATTGGGATTTGTGATACAGGAATTTGGTAGGTCACTGTGCGTCCTACTGCAGTCACTTTCACTAACCTGTTTCAAATAGCTTGAGTAAACACTGTTGTTTAGGGGGGAGGAGTTCTTAACATTTAAAACTTAATGCTTTAATCAATTATTGAGTATCTGATTTGCTTCTTTGAAATCTTGAAATTACAAAACCCGTCTCAAATGGCCACAATAATTTGGGAGACCCTCGACCTGTACTGAGTGGTAGAGCACTTGCTTACGTGTGCAAGGCCTTTAGCTTGATCCCCAGACCAAAAAATAGTATTAACAAAGACTAACTTAAACGATCAAAAATACTAAGGAGTCCTGGAAAATAAAGGTATTACTTATTAAGGATATTGAAGATTAAAAACCCCTCAAGTTTGAAATAATGACGTTGCACAAGTAACATGGCCAAAGGTTTGGGGCCTAAAAATTTCGCCACGGTTTTGGAGTCACTAGCTTGGGCATTGGCAAGAACCAAGGTCCCCTCCCCCAATGTCCCACCATCCATGGCTATGCATTAACCACTGATTTTGTGAATCCACAAAAGGGGTGCACAAGTCCCCAGGGGCAACGGAATAATCTCTCCCTTTATCATGGAACAAGCTGATCCAAGTTTTTCGCCCCACAGAGCAGGGGAAGGTTTTGCCAGGGGCTTCCAGATTAAAAGCGGAGGACGAGAAACGTGGAGGCACTGGCAAGAGCTAGCCACATTTACATTCAGTGCCCATAATCTCAAAGATTTAAACCCTTCACTCACACTAGCTTCTTTGTTTCTACACCAATAAAGCCAATAAGCAAAATATGACAAAGAGAATGTACAATTTGTATAACAAAAGTAGGGCTAACCACACAACAAAATCCTATCCACCCAATACTTGAGCTCCTACTATGTGCAAATAGCCCTGCCCTATCAGAAAGACTATCCCCAAGAAAAAGGGAAACATTAATATGGAAATACGAAAACAGGGTGCCTATTTTGGGACACCGTAAAGTAGCCAGCTTATTCGAAGGTCTTTCTTTATACAAAGACCTTTAGTACAGCAGGTGATGAGAGAGACAGAGGCAGAAAAACAGAGAAGAGACAGAGAAAAAGATGAAAGAGAACAAAAAAGGAAAAGGGGAAGGACCAGTGCGTCGTTCTGAAAATATTAAGGGTCCTTAAGTTAAATTAAATTTTCCCCATCAAACTCCCCTGATTTGCTTCACTAAAACCTCTCTTAAAGGTTTTATATTTGTTAAAAATATTAAATAAATGTATGTGGAAAAAAAAAGTTTCTATGGGCGGTCAAGGAGTTGCTAAAGGGAGGAAATGGGACGGGGGGTAGGGAGACAGTCAGGTTTCTGAAAAGGCCGCGCCCCTCCCCCAGGAGGGAAGGGAGAAAGGCTCTGGAGCGCAGCAAGAAGACAATGGGGTGCAGTTGCCCGCCCGCGGTGGAAAGGAAGAAGCGCGCCCCTTGCTCTCCAAGGTCGCTCCCAGGTGAGCCCTGAGCCTGAGTTTCTAGGGATCAAACACCCGACGCCCCCAACTTTTCAAGAGAAGCCCGGGAGACACGACCCGAAGGTGGTGGAAAACCACCCGGTGCGCCACCAAGCCCGAGCCGCCACTCGGGTATCCCAGGCTCGGCTCCAGGTCTCACCCTGGGCGCGGCGCCTTCACCCTCCGGCCAGCGCAGCGCCACCCCTGGTGCCCGGCTGGGGCGAGGTCTCTTCACCGGACTGAGGACCTGGGAAGGAGGCGGCCGTGCCCTGACAGGACAAAGCCTGGTGGAGACTCGCGACCGAAATGTCCCGCCATGCCGCCTCCGGAACTACTCGAATGGGGCTAAGACATGGACGAGGGGTGGAGGTGTGCATTCGCACCGCTTAGGGAGGGTCCCTACCTAGGCTTCACCCCGAGTCTCCTGGGACTGAGAGGGCACGGGTGCGCGGTACAGCCAGGCATCTACGGCTCCTCGCAATCCCCAAATTCCGACGGAGGATGGGCGTGAGCACGCTCCTGGAAAGGGACCGTCCCTCTCTTTGTGTGGTACGCGGGGAACGCGAAGACACTCCGTGGGAGGAGGAGGGACGCCCGCGCGACGGGTCCTCCCCGGGTCAGTTTTACTAAATTCTCTCCCCCCATCCCAAACCGGCCCAAAGTAGGGACCCCTCACCCCCCCCCCATAACACACACACACTCCCCCCCAGGGCGCAGCACCGGAGCCCCAGGGGCCGCCAGGGCCTCACCGCGGGGGGTGGGACAGGGCTAGCAGCAGCAAACCCGAGTCTGAGCCTGCCACCATCGATCTGCCCCTGTCGCTCCGTCGGCGCGCGGCGCACTCTGGATGTTCGCTGCGTGGAGATCGGCGAGGCTCCGCGGGCGCAGGCGAGGTGGGGAGCGCGGCGGGCCGGCGGGACCTTATATACCCGGACAGCCACAATAGCCGTGGACGTGCGCGCCGCCCACGTGCTCTCTTAACGCAAACATCAACCCGACTTCCCCCCCCCCGCGAACGACCACCCTGCGCATCCCTTTCAAGGGTCCGCCCCTTCTCCTCCTCTTCCCGCTGCACGGCGTCCCGCAGTGGCCTCCGAGTGCGGGTCTCGTGCGCCAGCGCAGGTGGCGGGCGCCGCGGGCTCAGGTTGCCCCGAGCCTGCTCGGTCGGCGCAGGCTAGCTCAGGCGCGGGGCGACTCCCACGCAGGGCCCGCGGCTCGCACGAGCTACACACGCTGCTCGCCAGCCCAAGTTTCCTTTGTTCCCCCAGCCCTGCCATCTTACCCCCGAAAAAGAAAAGTCGGAGACTCGGGCGGGGCGCGGGGTGGGTGCGCGGGGTTGGGGCTGAGTTTTCTCACTCGGCCGCCGAAAGGGGGAACTGGGCGCGCTAGGCAGGTCCCTGACTCGGCGCTGGCCTGGGGCGCCAATGGACGCCGGCCCGCTACGCCCCCACCCTGCGCAGCGGCTGTGCGCTCCGCTCGCGGCCGCCCCTCGCCCCGGCCGCTGGCTTTGTCTGGAGCTCTCGGGTTCCGGTCCGAATCCTCCTGGAGCTGGGGAGCCGCCCGCTGGGCGCGATCACGGGGTGGGACAACGCAGGGGACTGAGTTTGGTCCCACGAGGTCCAGCCGGCCGTAGCTGATGGAGCGGACTAGGAGAGACCTCCCATGCAGAGGATACCCAACCGCCGCCCCCTCCCCCTCCGGACAGCACTCTGGAGCGGCAGTCTATCCGGCGGTCCCATTAGATCTCGATGGCCCTTTTGAATTCCTGGGGACGTGCTTCTACGCTCTCTTTTGCAAAGCACTTGGTCATCCTTTCTTCTAAAGAGCAAAAGCTTTAGGATAAAGCTGTCTACTTTTTCATAGGAATGCGATAAACCGATGCAAAAAGATTAGTCGACATCCTGCAGATTTTAATGGCATATGCCTTTCAATTCCACGTTTTATTTCTGAAAATTTTAAAGCGAAAGTTAAAATAATTTAATGGTAACGAATAGCTTTAATTTTTAATGTCAAGGCTTATCCTTTCTTGTTGAAAGTTTAGCCCAAATGTTTTACAGGCTTTAAAGCCAAACAGACCAAATCTGATAACAGTGCAAATTTGTTTAAATTTCACTTTTTGCAGAACGGTCTCGTAAAAGCAAGGTTAGTTTTACGAGAGCAAACTGACAATGAAATCCACAGCCACTGGTTTTTGACTGCATTAGCTTGAACTTTAACGGTCAGCCCCTGTTGCTCAGTAACTTTCCACCGTTTGGGATCTGCTCGGGAACACAGGAATTTCTGTCTAGCACCAGTAGACTTTCCTGTTTAACAGTTACCACACTGTATAGAAATGCTGCTTTGTGCCAGGTTCGGCATCTTCCAGGATGGTGAAAGGACTCCTGACTGAACCCGAGGGCACTGCCCACAGCAGTCCTCCCACATCGCTTGTTGAACTCACTAGTGGAATTCATGGGTTCACACTTTTTATCTTTTTGTTTTTTTTTTGTCTACCCTTACTCCTCGGATCTCACCTACGTTCCTCCTTATCCCTACGCTCGATCCGATGCACTTTTTCTAAGTATTAACTTAAGGAAATGCACTTTAGTGGAGTGCTAAGAATATGGCCTCGTCGAAACGGGCTGTCTCACCTCAGAAATCTGATCACTGTGAGATTTACTTACTGTGAGCAGAAAAGCTCGTCACGCTTCTTCATCTGTAAAAATGGTGATGATAATACCGACAATTAATGATCACTAAAGAATCATTGTATATCAGTGTGGCAGTGATCATGCTGTTATCCCAGCTATTGAGGAGGTAGAGGTCACTGTGAGCCAGACCAACCGGTCTACATAGCCAAGTCTCCAGGCAAGCCAGCACATAGTATGCACAAATGGGCCTGGGAGGTGGCTCGCTGGTGTAAGCACTGGCCTTGCTCTTAAGAGGATGGCAACATGAGTCGATAACTACCATCTGTAACCCAATTCAGAGGATCCATGCCCTTTTCTGATCTGTATGAGCATTGCACACAGGATGCACGTTACATCAAAAGTGCACAAATAAAAAAAAACCAACGCGAAAAAAAAAATAATAAATAATTTAAACAAACAACAGCAAAGATTTAGTGTAACAAGCAAATGTTGGACCAGTGGCTGCCTTTTCAAGTGGTTGCCTCATCCTTGATATTTGCCCTTTCATTGATGTGGCAGGAGCCACAGGGTATCTATCCTCTTACAGCTGTGTGATTCACCAAAAAGAAATATCGAGCTGAATATAAGCCCTAAATTGGTGAGGGATGAAGGATCTATGTTTTGTGATCTCCTCACCAGCTAAAGAGGCTGCAATGTCCAGAGCAAGGAGTTCTTTCCCATTGGCCAAGAAGTTCCCCCTGGAACTTTACTGTGTTACCCAAGACTTTACCCATTCTGTGCTGCACTCCAGAGGAGAATTCCAGTTTACCCATTCCAAGCGATTTCCCATGAAGTTCAAATTTAAGTTACCTTCTGGAAGTTCTCCTTTGAGCATTTTCTTTGTGAATCTTTCCTGTCCTTCATTTTCCATCGTTTTCTTTTGCCTTGGCCAGTGATAACTCCTACCACCACACTAAAGAAAACCTTACCAGTTAGGTACCTCCATTTTTATTTTTTCTTTTTTTTTTTTGTATTTATTTCTTTATTTGTTTCCTTTTTTCTTTTTTATGTATATCACATCATAGTTTTAACATTTTATAAAGAAAATATTGCCATGGAATATTGGGAAATTGATTAACCACATACATGGAGTCCATTTTCATATTTTTCATGAGGTTGTATCTGATCTATCCTTTGTTGTTGCTGTGGTTGAGACCCAATTTACTGTTCTTTTCTTCTTTTATTAATTTTCAGTTCTTGTATGTTGTAGAATCGTACTGTCTGCATGCAAGTTTGTGCACCCGTGTTGTGGCAAATGGCACGGAGGTCGAGGAGAGGGTGTCGGATTCCCCTGGAACTGGAGTTTCTCCTGGGACTTGGAGAGTTTCAGATGGTCTCAGCACCATTGTCTGTGCTGGGTCCTCCTGCACCTCTGCAATGGTGGAGAGGAACCCGGTCCTCTGTCAGAGCGGTCCGGTCCTCTTAATGCTAGGCCATCTCTCCCAGCCCCACAATGTACGTGTCTTAACACACTCAGGCGCCTCCAACTCTTGAGCCCTCTGCTCAACTTCCTAGTGTGGATTCCAGCTCTATGGACCTAACGTTTCGATGTTGTCTCTTCTGATAATATTTGTAAAGGCAAATGTGCCGATAATTCCTAAGTGTGAACTGAGAGGCAACTTGAATGAACCCAAACTGATGACTCAGGGACTGCTCGGATACAACCATGGATTTAAACTCTCTCCCTAGTTTCGTAAGGAGCCTGACTCGGTAGCTGTCCCAAACTCCCAATGACCTAGAGTCCCCTCATCTGCTAAAATGGACCCTAAGCAGCACCTATGTGCAGGGGTATAGGTAGACGAATATGCAGCTCTACATCTGTGGCCATGCTCATTAGACATTTTAAATTTTAACATTTCATTGGGGGGGCGAGCGCATGAATCGTGGTGGCACAGTGGAAATGCGTGGAGGGTCGACGCAAGACAACTGTTTGGAGAGTCAGTTCTCTCCTTTCACACAAAACCGAGAGTGGGGAAAAGGAGCTGAGGTAGGGAGGTTTGTGAGTTCAAGGCAAGTCGGGCAACTTAATGAAAGTAGTAAAAGGGCCAAGGAAGCTCAATGTGAGCAGCTTGCCTAGTATGTGGCACCAAATACGGGGGTAGGGGGGTAAGAAGAGGACCTGAAGCCAGGCGTGGTGGTGCACCCTTAGTCCTAGCACTTGGAGGCAGAGGCAGGTGGATCTTTGTGAGTTCAAGGCCAACCTGGTCTACAGAGTGAGTCCAGGCTCGCTGGAGCTACAGGGAGACCCTGTCCTCGAAAGACAAAAAAAAAAAAAAAAAAAAAGAAGAGGACCTGGAATGAGACAGAGACCATATCCTGTCCTCAACCTCTGCACCTGCCACTCAGTATTGGATGGTCAAATGCACTAATGTCAAGGAAGCAGGTTATTTTGCATTTTAAGGTAAAATAACCAACCTCAGTTTAGGGGAATACAGGATACAGAGATAAATCATTTGACATTTTTAGCAGCTTTTAGCAGAATGACTATGAAATAAGGTATTAATCCAATAAAATTCGTGTTTTCTGTGCTTTAATGCTGGAATAATCACATGTTTATTCAAATTCCCTTGTCTAATACTGCTTTTATTTATGTATGTTTACAATTCTTTTCCTTCCTAATTCTACACTACTATGCTCTTTCCTGGCATGCAGTTTACCTTGAACTTTTGGCCAAGCATTGGTCCCCACTGCAACCAGCTCCAAACATGAAAGGTTAATGAAATGGGCTGATGGGAGTCCCAAGGTCCCCTCTGAGCTTATTGAATCAGCTGATGAAGTCCCAGGCAGACTGTCTGTGAGGATGTGCTGCCCTCTGCTGGCCACAAGAATTGTCAGCTCTGTCAAAAAGATAAAATACCAAATTTCTTTGTGCTAATATAAAAAGCCTTGATTCTTTGAAGCGCAGGAAGCTAATAACTACAATGAGGGTTTTTTGTTGTTGTTTTTGTCTTTTTGAGACAGGGTCTCCCTGTGCTCTAGGCTGTCCTGAAACGCACTCTGTAGACCAGGCTGTCTTGGAACTCACTCTTGTTGACAACCAGGCTGGCTTGATACTGCCAGATCTCCGCCTCCTGCCTCATAAGTGCTAGGATTAAAGGTGTGCGCCACCACACCTGGCTTTACAAGGAGTTTCTTTTGAATTTTTTTTTCCTGTAGAGTTTTTCCAGTCCTCATATAGCCTAAACTTCATCTAGTAAGGAAACACCTAAATAGAAATAATTAGATGTAAATTGAATAAGAAAGTGCCCACTTCTGAAGTGCCCTAGAGTGTTTTTGTTTTGTTGTTGTTGTTGTTAGGGAATAAAATAAAATGAAGGCGGCACTGTTTGTAATAGTAAATAACTGAAAATCAATTGTCCAAAACTTGAGGGCTGGCTAAAGAAACAGTAACATATCCATATGATAAAATATTACAAAGCCGTTTAAAAGTGCAAAAGAGTACACTATGTGCTATATGAAGAAATCTCCCTGATAAATTCTTAACCTATTTAATTTTTTTGTTTTAGATTTATTTTTTTTTTTTGGTGTGTGTGGCACTTGCATGTGTGTGGAAATCAGAGAACGACTGGCAGGAGTCATTTTTCCACCATGTGAGTTCTGGTCATCAAAGTCAGGTAGTCAGGTTTAGTAGCAAGCATTCTTACCCACCATGCCATCTCACTGACCAGCTGTGGTAAATTCTTTTTATTTTTTTTTTATTTTTTTTTTTAATGTGTTTTTTTTTGTACATATGTATGTTACAAATAAAATACAGACCGTGTCCCCCTCCCAACTCCCCACCCCACCTCCAATTCATCACCGTTTGCAGTCAGTTCTTTGTGCAGTCTTTCTGTTGTTGTTGGGTATGTTTGTTGCTCCAATTGCATCACTCCCAAAAAGAAATATTTACAACTAGGTTATTGGCACTACATCCAAAGTTGAGGGATACCATTCCTCGTTGTTTTTCTGGGACTGTGTTACTTACTTAACAAATATCTTCTAGTTTCATCACCATTTCCTGCAAAGTTCATGATGTCTTTTTTTTTTTAATTTAATTTTTATTGATGGTTGTGGCATTTCGTACATCATTTTCCAATTCAGATCAAGCATATTTCCCTTTCCCTTCCCCCCCACCCCCACCCCATCCCAGATCACGTATTCTGCCATAACTGTCCTGCATCTTTCAGGTTTTATTTTTTTTTTTTTCATTTTTTAGCTTAAGTGATAATCCATGATATAAGCATCCTTCCTGCAAACCCATCTACAGACTGGTTTGTGGCCAAACCCCCACAGTCCCCCACCATTCAGTGGGGGGTGACAGGTTTGTTTGTTCAATCAAGTGTCAATGATGTCCAGACTTAAATCGCTGTAGTTTCATCATTCACCCCCAATCGCAGCCTTTACATGTGCTAACCAGTCCCCCTCTCCACAGATTGGTTCCGTAGGCTTAGAAAAGGGGCACAGGTGGATGAAAGTAAACTGTCCTCCTCTCTGGGACTGTTGACTTGGATTCTGGTCAATTCGGCTGGTTTCCTTCCTTCATGGGCTGACAGTTGTTCAGGATAACCTTTCGAGATCCTACTCTAAGATCAACGAAAGCAATTATATATATAGGTATTTTTTTTTTTGTGTTTTCTTTTTATGCTGCATAGAACTCCATTGTGTAGAGGTACATTTTATCTATCTACTGTCAGTTGAGGGGCATTTGGGTTGGTTTTCCAGCTTTTTGCTATTGTGAATAGAGCTGCAATAAACATAGCTGTGCGTGTACGCTGCAGTAAGATGAGTTTGTGGTATATATCAGGATTGGTATGACTGGTTGCGTGGTAAGCTCATTTTGATCTTCCAAGGGTTCTCCACACTGCTTTCATAGTGGCTGTACTAGTTATACATCCCACCAGCAATGGATGCACTGTTCCCCTTTCCCCACAAACCTCTCCAACATTGGAATAATTTTTCTTGATCCTAGCCAGTCTTTTTTTTTTTTAAAATTGTTTTAAAGGCGGTGTGGCCATCACGCCAAGCATTTATTTTATTTCTGTATGTTTTTTGGTAATGTACTGTCTGCATGCAAGTTTGTGCACCCGTGTCGTGCAATGCCGCAGAGGTCAGAAGAGGGTGTTTGGATTTCCTTGAACTGGAGTTCTGCTGGAATTGGAAGTTTCAGACAGTCTCAGCGCCATGTGTGGGTGCTGGGATCGAACCCCGGTCCTCGTAAGAGCATCGGCACTCTATTACTGCTAGGTTATCTCTCAGCCCCCTATCCTAGCCAGTTCTATTGGAGTGAGATGAATCTTAAAGGGGTTTTCATTTGCATTTCCTTGTATTAGCGATGTTGAACATTTTTAAGGTTTCTCAGCCTCTCTAATTCCTCACTGGTGAGAGTCGTCTCTGTTCGCTCTTTGCTCCATTTTTTGGGTGATCATTTGTTTTCTTTCTTCTTTGTTTTTGAGTCATTTATTAACTCTGGAATCAATGTTTTTTTGGATATACTGCAGTGAAGGTTTCCTCCCACTCTGTGGGGTTTCTTTTGTTTCCTTGATTGTTTCTTTGAGGTAAAGCTTTTGAGTTTAATGAGGTCCCCCATTTGTCAAATGTCAACCTTAATTTTGCAAAGCTACTGTCTGATTTAGGAAGGCTTTTCCTGCGGACAACTTTGGTTCCTCACACTTCAGAGTTTTGGGGTTTCACTTGAGGTCTTTGATCCATCTGAGTTGACTTTTGTACAAGGCCGAGAGGTGGGGTTTTATTTCATTCTTCTACAAGTGTGATCAGTTTTGTGGCCAACACCACTTGCTGAAGATGGTCCCTCTCACAATTGTGTCTTTGGGCCTTGTAAGAATATGACGTGCTGAAATTGTGAGTGTGCTCCAGTTGGATCTCAGTTTGTTCCATTGGTCAACGGTCTGTTTTTGTGCCAGTAACAAGCTGTTTTTTTATGACTATAGCAATGTGTAGAGATGAAGTTGGTATAGATATCCCCCCTGTATTGTTTTTTTTTCACTCAGGGTGCTTTGGTTATTTGGGTGCTTTTGTGTTTTTCCAAATGAATATAAGGACTTTTTTTTCAAGCCTGAGAAGAAACTCTTGGGGATTTAATTGGGATTGCATTAAACCTGTACAAGAATTGGGTAGAATGATGGACATTTTTTACAAGTTTAATTTTCCCAATCCATGAGCATGGGAGGTTTGTCCATCTTCTGATGTCTTCTTCAATTTCATTCTTTCACGGGGTTTAAAATTTTTGTTGTAGAGATCTTTGGTGTCTTTGGTTTGGGTTTGTCTTGTGGATTTTTATTGTTTTTAGAGGCTACCTGGTGAGTGGAAGGTCTCCATGTATTTTCCGTCCTTCAGTTGCTTTTTTTATTGGTGTAAAGATGCTACTGATTTTTCTAGGTTATTGTATCCGCCACTTTACTGAAGCCTATTTGTTTCTACGGAGTTTCTGGGATTTAGCCCCTTAATAACATCATATCATCAGCAAAAAGGAGATTGATTCTTGACATTCTCTTTTCCATTAGTACTCCTTTCATTCCTTTTCTTGCCTTATTGCCCTAGCAAGTGTTCAAGCACTATAGGGTTGAAGAGGAGTAGGTGACAGGGGCTACCTTGCCCAAATTCCTACCTTTACGCGGAATGCTCTGCATTTCCTCCATTTAGGATGATTGGCTGTGGGTTTCCTGTATTGGCTTTGATTACATTGAGGATGATCCCTCCAAACCAATTACCTCTCAGGACTTTAAGCATGAAGAAGCTGGATTTTGTCAAGGCTTTTTTCCAACATAATTGAGATGATCATGTGGTTTGTTCTTTCAGTCCATTTATATGTTTGGACTGATGCTTTATTGATTTTTGAACCACCCTGCATCTCTGCATCTGTCATGGTATGAATCCAACTTGGTTGATGGATGATCTTCTTGATGTGGGTCGTTGTATTGATTTTTGCAGTATTTTGAGTTGAGAATTTTTTTTTTGCATGCTGTGTTCATTAATAATGGGTCACATTTCTCCATTTTTGGTTTGTATCTTTGCCTGGTTTATGGTATTAGAGGATGATTACTGGCTTCTAGAAGGAATTTGAGAGAATTCCCTGTTTGTATACTTCTAAATAATTTGAGTAGTAATGGTTTGTCTTTTGAAAGGTTTTTATAGAATTCTGCCATGAACCATTTGGCCTAGGCTTTTTTTAGTTGGGCAGGTTTCTTATTACAATCTTAATTCCTTCATATCATATGGGTCTGTTTAAGCTGTCGATCTCTTCTTGGTTGACTTTGGTGAGTTCCAGGCTATTTCTTCTAGGTTTCAAACTTGGTATAGGAAGGTTTTTGAAGTATTCGCTTATGATTGTCTGGACCTTCAGGTCTGTTGTGATATTTCCCTTTCATCATGGATTCTATTTGATTTGGATTTGTTCCTTCTTTCTTTTGGTTAACTGGGCTAGAGGTCTGTCTACTTGTTTATTTCTTTCAAAGAACCAATATTGGATTCATTGATTTTTTGGTATTATTTTCTTTGTTTTTTTATGTTTTTTTTTTTTTTTTTGTCACCCTTCTGATTTTTTGTTATTTCTTCCTTCTCTCGCATTTAGGGTTCATTTTTTTTTGTTTTGTCGACTCAATCTTTTTAGTTGTGAGTGTTAGATCATTCACTGTGTCTTTTCTGGTTTGTTTTGATGTAGACACTGCAGATAAATAAACTCCCTCTTGAGGTCTGCTTTTAAAGTTCCCATAGGTTTTGCTGTTGTTTGTGTTATCATTGGCATTCAGTTCCAAGAATGCTTTTATTTCTTTCTTTATTTCTTCCTTGACCCATTCATTATTCAGGAGAGTGTTGTTTAGTCTCCATGTGTTCTTGTAGGTTGTAGGGCTTATCCTGGTGTTGATATTGAGCTTTATTGCACTGTGGTCTGATAGAATGCATGAAATTATTTCAATCTTTTTGTACTTGTTGAGTTTTTTTTTCTGTGTCCCCAGTATGTGGTTGATTTTGGAGAATGTTCCATGGGGTGCTGAGTAGAAAGTGTAATCTCTGATATTAGGGTGGAATATTCAGTAGATGTCTGTGAGGTCCATTTGGTGTATCATATCATTCAGTTTAGATGTCTCTCTGTTTATTCTTTGTCCTATTGATCTGTCCAAAGGACTTAGTGGGGTATTGAAGTCCCCTACTATGAGTGTGCTGGGGTTAATCTGTGCCTTGATGTCCTGAAGAATTGTCTTTATAAAGTTGGGGCACCAGAGTTTGGTGCATATATATTCATGATTCTGAAGTCTTCATGGTCAATTGTTCCTTTGATAAAGATGTAATGGCCCTCTTTGTCTCTTTTTATTTCTTTTACTTTGAAGTCTATTTTGTCTGATATTAAAATAGCAACACCTTCTTTCTTTTTGGTACCATTTGCTTGGAATATTTTTTTCTATCCCTTCATCTTAAGTTGGTGCCTATCCTTGAGACTGAGATGGGTTTCTTGCAGACAGCATATAGATGGGTTTTGTTTTCTAATCCAATTTCCCAATCTATGTCTTTTGTTTGGGGAGTTTAGTCCATTAATATTTAAGGTTATAATTGAAAGATGCATGTTGCTTCCTTTCACCTTATTATCCATTTGCATTTTTAGTCTCAGTTTCTACTTCTGCAGTTATGTTTTTATTAGTTTCTCTTTCTAGGTGCTTGGGGATAGTTGCTCCTCTCTTCTGTCCTTTGAATTGCTTCAAGTATTTTCTGAAGGGCTGGTTTTCTGGACATGTATTCTATCATCTTGTTTATGTCATGGAAGATTTTTCTCTCTCCAACTATAATCGACATTTTTTCTGGGGATAGTAACCTGGGTTGCCATCTATAGTCCTTTAACACTGGGAATGCTTTGCTCCATGTTCTTCTTGCTTTCATGATTTGCGCTGAGAAGTCAGTCATAATTCTGTTGGGTTTCCCCTTATATGTAACTTGTTGTTTTTCTCTTGTGGCTTTAAGAATTTTGTCTTTGTTTTGGGCATCTAGCATTTTAACTATGATATGGTGTGAGGGGGTTCTTTTCTGATCTTGTCTGTTTGGAGTTCTATGCACTTCTTGTATTTGTATGGGTTTGTCTTTTTTTCGTTTGGGGAAATTTTCATCTATTATTCTGTTGAATATCTGATCAATACCATTCTCAGGATTCTTCTCCTTCCTCTATTCCTATGATGTGGAGGTTTGATCTTTTCATAGTGTCCCATATTTCCTGGTTGTTCCATTTTTGTGTATTTTTTAATTTTTCATAATCTTTACTTGAGGTTTTTAGTTGTTCTGTGTTCTGTTCCAGGTCTGATATTCTTTGTTCTGCTTCCTCCATTCTATTTCTGAGGCTTTTTCCATTTCTTTCCTCTTGATTGGATGAGTGTTCTATTTCCTTTTTCATTTCATTCTGTGATTTCTTTAGTATTTCCACTTCCTTTTGGAGCCTCTCAATATCTTCTTGGTGATCCTTACTCCTACAGTTTGGTAGAGCTTGGTGTGGAATTATCCTGCACCTTTCCCATGTTGTCCCTTCATCATGTCCCTGGCATGTGGATTTCCCTTTTTCTGCCTGTATTCCAATGTGAATCACAAATGTCTTTTCACTGTATTGAAGGTTTGCTTTGCTTGCCTCCTTCAGATCCCCTTTTTTTCTCTCCTTGTTCATGGAGTGTTGACTTGTCTAGGTTTCAGGCTTTCAATTTTGTTTACATATTGGAAGTCTAATTCACTCTTCCCTTTCTGTTCTGAAGGTTCTCCAAAAAATCCACTTGGACACTCTCTCAGCAATTCCAGTTGGCAGGGTGGGAGTGGGGGGTGATATGCCTGACTTAGCCTGCATCCTGGTACTCTGTGCTTCAGGTGGTCCTGGGAAGGCCCTATGATCTAAGCACTGTGCACTCAAGTCTCACAGTGATAAATTCTTTTTTAAAAAATAAGATACAATCCAGATGTGGTGGCGCACACCTTTAGTCCCAGTGTTCTGGTAACAGAGGCAGACACAGATCTCTGTGAGGCCAGCCTGGTCTACATAGTGAGTTCCAGGACAATTGGGGCTATAGGGAGACTCTTCTGCAGAAAAAAAAAAAAAAAAAAAAAAAGGGCATGGTGGCGCACACCTTTAATCGAAGCACCCGGAAGGCAGAGGCAGGAAGATCTCTGTTCTCTGTGAGTTCAAGGCCAACCTGGTCTACAGAGTGAGTTCCAGGATAGCTGGGGCTATAGGGAGACCCTGTCTTGAAAAGACAAAAAACACCGTCTGTAACTCCAATTCCAGGAGAACTCCAGTTCCAGGGGAATCCAAGACCCTCTTCTGACCTCCGCGGCATTGCACGACACGGGTGCACAGACCTACATGCAGACAGTACACTCATACACATACAGAAATAAATAAATAAAGAAAGAAAGAAAGAAAAGACAAAAAACAAAACAAAACAACTAAGAAATGGAGGCTGGAAAGATGGCTCAGCAGTTCAGAGCACTGGCTGCTCTGCAGAGGGTCTTGCTTCAGTTTCCAGCACCCGCATAGTGGCTAACAACCCTTTAAAATTTCAGTCCCAAGGGATCCCACTCCCTCTTCTGGCCTTGGTGCACATTGTATACATGTGATGCACTGACACGCACACAAGCAAAACACCCATACACATAGAATTAAAATTTTTAAATAATTGTTTTCTTTTTTTTTTACTTAACATGTATGACAGATTAAAATAATTTTTTTTTTAAAGCTAGGTAGGGCCAGGTGTCGTGGCACATGCCTTTCATCCTAGCACTCAGGAGGCAGAGGCAGGCAGATCTTGAGTTCAAGGGCAGCCTGGTCTCAAACAGTGAGTTCCTGGCCAGTTGGGGCTACAGGGAGACCCTGTCTCAAAAAGAGAAGGAAAAAAAAAGGCAAGTTGCTTTCAGTTATGGGGCCAGGCATGGTGGTACATGCCTTGACTCCAGCTCTATGGGGGCAAAAGCAGGCAGATCTCTATAAGCTCAAGGCCAAGCTAGTCTACATAGTGGGTTCCAGGCTAGCAAGCCTGACTCAAAAAAGAAAAAAAAATGAAGTTATGGGGGCTGAAGAAATGGCTGAGGACCCAAGTTTGTTCCCAGTACCAATGTCAGGCAACTCACACCACCTGTCACTCCAGCTCCAGGGGATCTGACAGCCTCTTCTGGCCTTGAAGGGCCACTTATGGCCTATACTCACAAAGACATACACAAGTACAAATGGGGGGGTGAAGTTATGTCATTTGCAGGAAAATGTGTACAAGTAGAGATAATCATATTAAGTCAATTAAGTCAGTCTCCAGAAGAGAAATATCACCTGCTTTCTCTTATTCTTATTCGTGGATCTGAGATTTTATATAATAGATAAAAATCATGTAGTTATATATGACATGAAGGGAGAAGCAGAATTGTCTATGAGGAGCAAATGGAACTGATGCAATGGTGGTGATTGGTAGGAGAACAGGCTCCAAATACCTGATATACTTGGATGAAATGTCCTTGTACCATGTACAATGAATCTTGCTCATTTATTTTTTAAGTACTACTTCGGCTAGGGAGGTGGCTCAGTGAGAGTGTTTGTTGCACAAGCAAGAAGATCTAAGTTGGAACCCCCGGCACCCATGTTAAAATAAAATTGGAAAAAAAAAAGCTGGTGTTAGCCATGGATGGCTCTACCAGTGCTGGGGATGGAGACGGACTCCAGGGCCGCAGTGAGGGGTCCTGGCCCAAGGGAACAACATGGCAAAGATCAACAGAGGAAAACACCCAGCAGCACTCTCCGGCCTCCTGAGAAGACAAGCACACATGCACGCAAATTTTCCTTTTTCATTTTATTCTAGTCATACACTACCATGCCTGGTTTATGGAGTATGAGGAATCAAACACTACCAATTGAACTACATCCTCCACCTGTTTCTTAAAATTATTTACTTGTTTTTATTATGTGTATGAATGTATATTCTCATTCTCATTCTCTCTCTCTCTCTCTCTCTCTCTCTCTCTCTCTCTCTCTCTCTCTCTTGTCCTTTTGAGACAGGGTCTCCCTGTAGCCCCAGCTGGCCTGGAACTCACAGAGATCTGCCTGCCTCTGCCTCCCAAGTGCTGGGATCAAAGGCCACCACACCCAGCCACGTATATTCCTTAAAAAAAAAAAAAAAAAAAAAGGGGGGCAGCCCCCCGCCCTCCCGTGTGTCCTGCCCTCTTCCCCCTTCCACCCCCCCGCCCCTGCTGGTGGAAATGCTTTCCAGTCCTGCTGCGGACCGGCTCCTTCCACGTAAACAGGCACATTAAGGGGCAGCTCTTGGTGGGAAAGGCTTTCCAATCCTGCTGCCGACCGGCTCCTTCCATGTAAACATGCACATTGAGGGAGCCCCCCCCTCCCGTGGTGTCTGCCCCCCCCCCCCCCCCCCCCGGCCCGCCTTGGTGGGAAAGACTTTCCAATCCTGCTGCGGACCGGCTCCTTCCATGTAAACACGCACATTAAGCTGCAGCCCCTGGTGGGAAAGGCTTTCCAGTCCTGCTGAGGACCGGCTCCTTCCACGTAAACAGGCACATTAAGGGGCAGCCCTTGGTGAGAAAGGCTTTTCAGTCCTGCTGCCGACCGGCTCCTTCCAATGTAAACATGCACATTGAGGGGCAGCCCCCCGCCCTCCCGTGTGTCCTGCGCCCCCCCCCCCACCATGGTGGGAAATGCTTTCCAATCCTGCTGCGGACCGGCTCCTTCCACGTAAACACGCACATTAAGGGGCAGCCCTTGGTGGGAAAGGCTTTCCAATCCTGCTGCCGACCCGCTCCTTCCATGAAAACGTGCACATTAAGGGGCAGCACCCCCCCCCCCCGCCTCCCGTGTGTCCTGCCACACACCCCCCCACCCCCCTTGGTGGGTAATGCTTTCCAATCCTGCTGCCTTCAATAGTCTGGTGTCTTTCAATCAGCACTCTTTTTTTTTTTTTTTTCCGTAAATTTTAAAAAAGTAAATAAATAAATAAATAAGCTGTTTCATGTGTATTTCTGCCCTAAATCTTCAGATTTCTAAGGCGAAGTCTTTCAATCCGCACTCTTTCTCTTCCTTTTTTTCCAGAAATTTTAAATTAATAAATAAGTAAATAAAAAAGCTGTTTCATGTGTATTTCTGCCCTAAATCTTCAGATTTCTAAGTCCTGTACAGGAAGATTGTTATCTATGCAATGCTGCAGTAAATTCTGGCTATTTCCCACTTTGTTTGTTCATACACAGCCTACTATACCTTGATAAATCATTGCACTATTTCAACATTTTATTTTATTTATTTTATTTTTATTCTTATTATAATTATAATTATTATTATTATTTTTTTTATTTTTATTTTTTTTTTTTTGGTCTTTTCGAGACAGGGTCTCCCTGTAGCCCCAGCTGTCCTGGAACTCACTCTGTAGACCAGGCTGGCGTTGAACTCACAAACATCAGCCTGTCTCTGGCTCCCGAGTGCTAGGATTAAAGGCGTGCGCCACCACGCCCGGCTTCAACATTTTAGTATTAGAAATTTAAGTCGGGGCTGGAGAGATGGCTCACACAGCGGTTAAGAGCACCGACTGCTCATGCAGAAGACCCGGGGTCGATTCCCAGCACCCTCATGGCGGCTTAAGAACCGTCTTTTCCTCCTGTCTCTTCTGACTTCCACCGCATTCCAGGACACGGGTGCACCAACCTGCATGCATGCATCAGTACACTCATACACATAAAAAAAAATTAATAATAATAATAATATAATAATAATAATAATGGTAATATTAACAACACCAAAGAAAAAAGAAAACAAAGAAAGAAAATCCCTGACAAAGCACTGTCGCCTTCATTTGGGGAATAGACTGCGTGATGATGTATTTTCTCTGTAAGGTTCAGAACCTGTAATTCAGTTCACCACAAAACCGTTGGGATTCCAAAGGTATTTGAAGTACTGTGGAAATAGTAGCCTGTGTAGAGGGTTCTCCTGTCTGGCCCTGTATTTCTCCTATAGCCTTCAGCTAGACACATGCACTCATGTGTAGATACTCTATGTGTAGGTTTTTATGCTTACTAATCCATTTCTGATGATATGCTTATTAAAATATTTTTTTAAAGGATTTGAAGTCTTTTTGGGGGTGGTTCTGTCTTTTTTTAATTTTATTTATTTTGGTATGTGTATGAATGTACTGCCTGGGGCTGGAGAGATGGCCTAGTGGTTAACAGCACCGACTGCCTTGCAGTGGACCCGTGTTCGCGCCCCGGCACCCACATGGCGGCTGGAAACCATCCTTAACTCCAGTTCCAGGGGAATCCGGCATTCTCTTCTGACTTCCGAGGCATTGCATGACGGGTGCACCAACCTACAAGCAGACAATACATTCATACACATATGAAATTAAAAAAAAAAAAATGAATGTACTGCCTGCATGTAGGTTTGTGCACCCATGTCCTGCAATGCCTCGGAGGTCAGAAGAGGGTCTCGGATTCCCCTGGAACTGGAGTTCTCCTGGAATTGGAGTTAACAGACGGGTCTCAGCCGCCATGTGGGTGGTGGGGATGGAACCCGGGTGCTCTGCCAGAGCAGTCGGTGCTCTTAACCACTTGGCTATCTTCTCTCCGGCCCCATTAAAGTATTTCTTAAAAGCCCGGCGTGGTGGCTCATGCCTTTATTCCTAGCACTCGGGAGGCAGAGGCAGGCCGATCTTTGTGAGTTCAAGGCCAGCCTGGTCTACAGAGTGACTTCCAGGACAGCTGGGGCTCCAGGGAGACCCTGTCTCTAAAAGACCAAAAAAAAAAATAAATAAATAAATAAATAAATAAATAAATAAATAAATAAATAAAATGTTTAGACATGAAAAATTAATATAATTAGAATGAATTATTATTATTATTATTCTTGGT
>VZQC01011226.1:1893558-2074227 GCA_009823505.1 Rhizomys pruinosus | reverse complement strand
AGTAAAATTTGGGGCGAAGAGATGGCTCACCAGTTAAGAGCAAATGGCTGCTCTGCATAGACAACAGGTTTGGTTCCCCAGCACCTTGAATGAACAGCTAAAACAACAGTTGGAAATGCATGCCAATTCCCTGGGGGATTCCAGTGCCCCCTTTTGGCCGCTACATATGATGCAACATAGTGCAACTTAATAGATGAGATAAAAACACCATATACAGCCCCCCCCCCCCCCCGCCCTCCCGTGTGTCCTGCCACACACCCCCCCACCCCCCTTGGTGGGTAATGCTTTCCAATCCTGCTGCCTTCAATAGTCTGGTGTCTTTCAATCAGCACTCATGTTGCGCAATGTTATTGATGGTTTGTGCATTTTATACATCATTTTCCAATTCAGATCAGGCATATTTCCCTTTCCCCGCCCCCCCCCCCCCCCGCCCCCCCTGATCCTCTGCAAGAATAGTGTAACTGGAAGACTGGAAGATTCTGTGCACATTTTACATCTGGGTGGGTTTTTAGTCCTGCATTTATGTCCCTCTGTCTTCTCAGGTTTGAGGGGTTTGTGCTGGGTCTGCAACCCTAAGGCACTGTATATTTTAAGCCTGCCCTGTGCCTGCGAGCTCCTTTCTCAGACGTTCACTTCTGCTAGGTCTAAAGAAGGAGGGGCTGCAAAGTTAGATACAATATTTGTATAAGCCAAAAGAACAATGGCATACAAATGAAATGTTCCCCCGCGTCTAAAACAAGGACCACATTTTCTGTCTTTGTGAAATCCTTCCTAAATCTGTTAACATGCTCTCCAGGACTGCACTCAATGATATTTAAAGCAGATGCTGACTTACATCTTGTTCAACACAATTTTAAGATGTCACTCTAAGGAAGAAAGCATTTTGTTCTACTCAGCCATTAAAATAGGACCAGATGGATTTAATTAGCCAGATTGAAGAAGGGGTCTGCTCAAAGCCATGCGTGTGGAGCTCTGGTTAGAAAACAAAGGCTCCTCTTGATGTTCCTTTTTATATTTCCTTGCAGATAAGAGTAATACATGTCCAATATAAAACAGTTTGGAAACATATAAAGATATAATCATGAATATTATGGGATGGGGATATAGCTCCTACCTGAGCACCTGCTTAGCATGTGCAAGGGCCTGAGCTTAATCCCCAGTGTTGTGATTCGCCCACCCCACCCCCGGATTACTGATAGCCCGTTAACTAGACGTAGCCAGTAATTATAGTTTTTTACACAGGATCTCCCTGAGTCGCCTATATTTTTTTTCAGGGGGGTCTCTTTGAAACAAGGTCTCCCTGTAGCCCTGGCTGGCCTGGAACTCAGTATGTAGATCAGACTGACCTTGAACTCCCAAGTTCTGGGATTAAAGGCCACCACACCCAGTTCATCTCTCTCTCTCTCTCTCTCTCTCTCTCTCTCTCTCTCTCTCTCTCTCTCTCTTTATATATATATATATATATATATATATGTTTTTTGTTTGTTTGTTTGTTTGTTTGTTTGTTTTGTCTTTTTGAGACAGGGTCTCCCTTTAGTCCCAGCTGGCCTGGAGTTCAGGCTGGCTTTGAATTCAGAGATCTGTCTGCCTCTGCCTCTGCCTCTGCCTCTGCCTCTGCCTCTGCCTCCAGAATGTTGGGGTTAAAGACGTGTGCCATTATGCCTGGACTAAGATGGTTCTTAGCTGCCATGTGGGTGCTAGGATTCAAACCCGGGTCCTCTGCAAGAGCAGTGAGTGCTCTTAACTGCTGAGCCATATCTCCAGCCCCAATCTCTATAAACTTTTAAAAATATTTCTTGGGGCTGGAGAGATGGCCTAGCAGTTAAGAGGGCCGACTGCTCTTGCAGAGGACCCAGGTTTGATCCCCAGCACCCACATGGTGGCTGAGAACCATCTTTAACTCCAGTTCCAGGGGAATCCAACACCCTCTTCTGACCTCCTTGGCATTGCACGACACGGGTGCACAAACCTACATGCAGACAGTACATTCATACACATACGAAAATAAATAAAAATTTTAAAAAAACTTTAAAAAATATTTCTTGTGTATAAGACTCAGAGTTATATCCCTAACATTCCAAAAAACTGTACTATATTTGAGGGCTGGCAAGATGGTTCAGTGGTGCTTGCTACCAAGCCTGGCTACCTGAGTTCCATCACTGGGGCCCATAAAGTAGAAGTCAAGAACCAATCCACAAATGCCCTTTGACCTCATTTTACACATGTACATAGCCTGAGCACACACACTTGCAAATAAATAATTAAATGTAATAGAGAATATTCTGAAGCCAAGCATGGTGGCAAATGCCTTTAATCCTAGCACTCAGGAGGCAGAGCAGGCAGATCTCTGAGTTCAAGGCCAGCCTGGTCTACAGAGTGAGGACCAGGACAGCTGGGACTAAAGGGAGACCCTGTTTCAAAAAATACCAAAAAAAAAAAAAAATTCTGAAAAAAGAAATCATCTTCACATGCAGAGAAAGGGAAGGAATAAAGGTAAAGAGCAAGAGAGAAATAATTGAGATTATTTGTTTGGGAATTAAGAACCAATATACACACAAAAATTCCGTATTTCTATTTTTCACTCAGTAAAAAATAATTTACAAGTTTTAGTCCCAAAATTTTTAGACCTATTTCTGGGAGGTTAATGAAATAACAAGGGTAACCTGTGCAGCTAGCCATCCACAAACTCTGCTCAGTCCACATCCACCCAGGTTCTGCTTCCAGCTGGGCACCAGGAGACATTAAGTAGCCTGACAGGTCAGCGAGGGCAAAGCCAAGTTGAGGCCATCGTGACTTCAAGACAGCTACAGAAATTCCTGGACTCTCCCACAGTCAAGAGAACATGGGGACCGAGCTCTGTTTCCCTCTTTCTGAGAAAAGATGTCTGAGCTGCTCCCGTGCCGTCCTCTCGGTACACTTTCCCACCCCAAAAGATAGAAGCTTAGAGCCAAGCATGGTGGCACGCATCTGCACTGCCAGCCCTCGAGAGGCTGAGGCAGGAGCACCGTGAGTTGAATTGAGGCTAGCCTGGACAATATTGCAAATTCGAGCCTGGCCACCCGCGCTACATAGTGAGACCTTGTCTCAAAGAAAAAGAAAAAAACAATAACCAAAAAAAACCCATATAACTTCAGCACACCTGCTGGAAGAAGGCAATCTGGTGTGGATGAGCCAGGCCTGGTGGCTTGATGCTCGGCTTCTTTATGTTAGCTCAGGAGACGGTTTTGTCAGATTTTGCTGTCTTCTTGTCATGTTCTTTCCCCAAAACATTGTTTGTAATGTCTTTAAAAAATTATTCTGGGGGGGTGGAGAGATGGCTCAGCAGTTAACAACACTGGCTGTTCGCGCCAAGGACCCAGGTTCAATTTCCAGGACCTGGCAGCTAATAGTCCTTAGTAATTCAGTTCCAAGGAATCTGATGCCTTCTTCTGGCCTTTATGGACATTGCATGACACAGGTATACTTACATATACACAGGCAAAACTCTCATACACATGAATTTAATTTAATTAATTATTTATTTATACACAAAACACTCATGCCCATAAAATTAATAAAACAAAATAAAAGCAACTTATTTGTAAGACCTGTGAGACAGCTCAATGGCCAAGCCTGACAACCTGAGTTTGATCCCCAAGACTTACACAGTGGAAGGACTCCCACAACTTGTCCTTTGACCTCCATGTGGGTGACATGGCCTTTGCCATGTGTGCGCACACACACATACACAAAATACTAAATAAATAAATAATAAATAAAATAGCCTTCTTTTCCACATTTTCTTTTCATTGCTGGTTACTATTATTAATTCTTTATTTTTTTTTTTATGTGTATGAATGTACTGCCTGCATGTAGGTTGGTGCACCCATGTTGTGCAATGCCTCGGAGGTCAGAAGAGTGTGTTGGAGTCCCCTGGAACTGGAGTTAAAGATGGTCATTAGCCGCCATGTGGGTACTGGGGATGGAACCCGGGTCCTCTGCAAGAGCAATCGGTGCTCTTAACCACTGAGCCATCTCTCCAGCCCCACTATTACTCATTCTTTTTTTTTTTTTTTTTTTTTTTTTTTTTTTGTCTTTTTTGAGGACAGGGTCTCCCTCCATGTTCTGGAACTCACTCTGTAGACCAGGCTGGCCCTTGAACTCACAGAAATCCCTGCCTCTGCCCACCAAGTGTAGGATTCAAAGCAAATGCGTCCACCATGCCCGGCTTATTACTCATTCTTAAAAGTAGACATCTAGGTTTCAGAGCCCACCAGGTCATCCTCCACAAACACATTTAATAAGCACGGGTGGAGCATTGCCCTCATTTGAGCCCCTCCACGCTATCTCCCATAGGCATCTTCCCATTCCCAATCGCAGAACCTCCCTTTCTAGAAATTTTCATTTATCTCGTGCATGCCGCACCCATCTCACTCTTTTTCTTCCAGGTATGCCGATCAACTATGATATTTGGATTTCTCACATTTATAAGTTCTTCTCTAAATTTGATCCTTTCTGTAGAAGTGATTAAATCAGCCTGACATGGTGGTACAGGCCTTATGTCATTCCAACCACTTGAGGGAGGTTGAAGGAAAATGGCATTCACAGAAGTTTCAACAGAACTGTCCAGATAACAGTAGGGTGCTAAGTACAATACATCCACCAAACACATTACCAAGTGACATACATCAAAGCCTACATAAGAATAGATAGACTGTAGATAGATATAGCAATATTAAGCTGTCACTAATGGTGTGCTGTGAGCTTTAGTGTCAACTTGAAAGTGGGATTGAGAGGAGCTCAGTTGGGATTGCCCTCCACTGGCCTGGCCTAAGTTTTGGGTTATATATAATGAATATGATATAGAGATGATGTACGGGGCAGGAGACCAGCCCAACATAGATTGGAGATGGAATATAATTAAAGGACACCAAAAATATACTGGTCTACATAGTAGAGATTCAAGGATGCTGGGAGATATAGGGAAAGATAACTAAGTTGGCTCTTCTCGTGTCTCAGAGATCTCATTGTCTCTCTCTCTCTGTGTGTGTGTTTTATGTGTATATGCATATGTGCACATGTCCCTGTATCCCTGCATTCTACAGATACAAATCACACACACACAAAGTAAAAAAAAAAACATAAACCCCCCAACCCCCCGCTTTACCACAGGCTTAATAGAGAGAGATAGCAGAGATAGACTACAGCACGTATACGCCCTTTTCGCCTGTTTACTTCCGCGCGGCCCCCCTCGGTTTGCGTGTTCTCACGCACCCCCCTCGGCCGTCTACCCCCCCTGTACCCTCACTCCCCGTTCCCCGAAGGCTCCCACACCCTCTTTCTGCCTCCCTTTGGGACCTGGCCACCGGCGACCTTCATGCTACATCCGGAAAGCCTCTATCCCATCAAATCAAAATTGATAAGCTCTTTTTTTTAAAGTATTTTTAGTGGGCTGAAGATGGATCGCACATCAGGCAGTTAAGAACACTGGCTGCTCTTTGTGCAGAGGACCCCACGAGTTCAGTCCCAGCACTATCCAAATGGCATCTACAAGCCCCATCATCCTAATCCAGTTACCCATCAAGGGGACTCCAATAGTCCAATCTTCTGAAACTCCCCATGGCATTGCATGAACATGGGTACACTTACACAAAAAAATGAAAATAAAAAAAAAAAAAAAAAAAAAAAAAAAAAAAAAAATAATAATTATTTTTAAAAAGCTTTAGGCATATCAATTTGTATTCCTAGCATTCAGCTTATTTCCTTTATTCACTTTTTATGTATTTAATTCTGAATAATAAATTAGTTAGTTTCAATATGGCTTGCCCTTGGAGATTATAAGGAATACCAGTTATAAAAAAAAAAAAAAAAAAAAAAAAAAAAAAAAAAAAAAAAAAAAAAAAAAAAAAAAAAAAAAAATCTTAATTTTTTTCTTTGTTTTGCGGAGCTGCCTTTATGTTTAATATTTTTTATTATTTTATTTTAACTATGCTTCTGTGTGGCGATTCTCCTGCAAAGTAAGTGTACCCTGTGGTGCGATGCCTGTGAGGACAGAGAGGATGTTGGATTCCCTTAGAACTGGAGTATAAAGGACAGTTGTTGCTGCCACATAGATGCTAGAGGATTTCCACCCTGGTCCTCACTGACAAGTAAACACCATGTTCTTAACCCACTTGAGCCATCTTCTCCAGCTGGAAACCCTTTTATAGAAGTTGATAAGAGCCTTGGAAACAGTTAAACAAGTCATGATTCACAGTGTTTGAACAATAAGCAAAAAATAACAGACTTAAGAAGCGAAGGCCCCATCCCTTTAATTCAAGTCACCAGGCAAGCGCGAGGCAGGACGAGATATCTTCTGAGTTCAAGGCCAGCCGATCTACATAGAGAAACGCTCCATAAGCAACTGGGATCGAACGGAGACCATTGTCAACTAAAAAAAAAAAAAAAAAAGAAATAGAAAAGAGAAGAAAAAAAAACGAAGAAAATCAACCTGGTTGATTTCTTTTAGGATGATAGGGCCCAGAGATAATAGTACCCAAAGATTAACAGTCAGGAGAGGACTGGATAATTTGTTAAGTTTGTACCTGTAATAATTAAAGAGACAGTTTTTGCACCGGGCGTGGTGGCGCACGCCTTTACTCCTAGCACTTGGGGCAGAGGCAGGCGGATCTTTTGTGAGTTCAAGCCAGCCTTGGTCTACCAGAGTGAGTTCCAGGACCAGCTGGGACTGCAGGGAGACCCTGTCTCGAAAAGACAAAAAAAAAATAAATAAATACAATCTTAAGAGACATAAGGGCATATTAAAGCATGGCCATTTCCTTCATGAGAGGCCAAGTAATTCTTTATGGGATCTAATGCATTAGTTAAAAACAGGATGAGTTAGGGTCAGGCATAGGTGGGCAAACTCACGCTTTATCCTAGCACTTGGGAGGCAGAGCGCAGGTAGAATTATTTTGTGAGTTCAAGGCCAGCCTGGTCTACAGACGAGATTGTAACAAGGATCGCTAGGGCTATGGGGGACCCATCTGTCTGGACAAAGAACAAACAAAACAGACAAAACAGGAAATGAGTATTCTTTATGGAGATCTAATCATCTCGGTACACCGGAAAAGCTATTGAGATAAATATTGAGGTACTTCAAGCAAGGAATGAGCCAAGATGGCTTGAAACAATAGCAGGATGGCTTGAGTCACATCTGTTAGCAAACTGAAGGGTTAATAGCAAACTGAAGGGTTAATTGAGGAATTGTTTGCAAAAACAGAACGAGTATGTTATTTTATTTTTTTTCCACAACATCGCGTTTCCCCTGTAGCCCGCAGCTATCCTGGAAATACCTCTGTAGACCGGCTGGTTTGAACTCACAATGATCCACATGCCTTACCTTTGCTCCCCTAAGTAGCCTAGAATATAAAGGCGTGCTCGCAACAACCAGCTTAACGCCTGGCTAAAAAGCAGTATCTTCAAAGTTATGGGGCAAGAGATAGGCCCTTAGAGGTTTAAGAGCAACACGCCACTCTTACACAGAGGACCTGTGTTTAGATCCTCAGAACCCACATGGTGGTAAGAATACCGTCTGTTAATCCAATTCCAGGAGAACTCCAGTTAGGGAATCCGACCCCTTCTCTGACCTCTGCGCATTGCACAACACGGCTGCACAAACATGCATGCAGAAAGTACTTACATACACTATTAGGATAAAAAAAAAAAGAAGTTTTGCCCACAATGGGTGGTAGTTGCTCTGCAGGTCACAAGAGAGGGCCGTACCAGCTTTATTACATTGCATACTGACTCCTTTGATTTGTTGGTTCTATCTGAAGTTGTCACTAGCATTGGGCTTGAGATGGGGGATTTAATGGAAGAAAATCTTTTATAGGAAAGAGTTGGGAATTATCCAACCCTGAACGGAAAGTGAAGGGAAGCTAACCTAGGCCGGTTAATGTTTTTCTTGGTAGAATTTTGGGGCTGGTTTTCTTTGTACATTCTAAAATATTCAATCCTCTGTCCATTTATATATTTATTTCTGTTATCCAGAAGCTATCTCTACACTCAATTAACTATTTCCTTTTAAGAAGCTTATTTAATTTACTATTATTTATTATTATTTATCTCTATTGTCTTTGTTGAGAAACAGGGACTCCTTGAACCCCAGCCTGGCCTGGAACTCTCTATGCGCAAAACCAGGCCTAGGTTGAATACTCACAGAGACTCCGCATGTCTTCGCCTACCAAGTGCTGGGCTTCAGCGGTTCGCACACGCCCAGTACTGAAGTTTAGTAATTTTTTCACAAAAGTCTCATTGCCTGCTGCTTAGGCCTTGGTATCTCCAAACCAACTGGAATTCATTACCTGCGTGGTTTGCCAAGCCTGTCCTTGTTTAAGCAAATTTCCTTGGGCCTTCACGGAACGGACTTCTCTTATACGGGAAGTGTGTGGCGCAGGCACTCAACAGGTCTGTACTGTTGCTCACAAAGGGAATTTCAGCTTTCAGAATCGTTAAACAGGCACCACATTTCCCTGCAAAAACGTCAGCAATCAACACTGCTTATCCAGAGTAGATTGATCCCTGGCTTAATAAATTCATTCACAGATCTTACCTCTTGCAGGAAAAGAGATAATTGTGTATTACAAATGACGCTGAGTGTCATTGGTGAGAACTCCCAACTCAAGGAAATGAGACAGAAGGTGAGAAAGAGGAATCTAGCATCCTCACCACCTAAGCATCCATGTACACACATCGTGTTGTGCATAGTACATCGTCCACATGTTCACATATGCCACACACATATACACCAAGCATTCCACATAATCTCAGGCTGGAAGGGACTGGCTAGCATTAAGAAGCGCCCAAACCGCTCTTGCAAAGGACGCGGGTTCGATCCCCAGCACCCACCATGGAAGACTACGAAAATCTGTAAAAACTCCAATTCAAGGAAGAATTCCAGTTCATGGGGAATCCACACCCCATTTTCTGACCTCCGCCGCATTGCCGACACGGGTGCACAAACCTGCATGCAGACAGTACATCTCATACACATACACGAAATAATAAAAAATTAAAAAAAAACAAAACATCAGCATACACACACTCACGACAACGGAAAGCCAGGCAAGCAGACAGAAAGAAAGAGGAAGAAAACGAGGGTGGAGGAAGGAGAAGAAACAGGTAGTCCCCTAATTTTTGGTGTTTTGTAAACATAAATAAATTAATTTATGTGAAAAAAAAATTAATTTTTGCGTTGTCTATTCTGGGAAGGCTCTTGTACTTACAGAAATGCCCTCGACCATAATAAAGGTGCCATTAGTTAAATTCTTATAGTAGATACACTATTTTAAAAACCAGAGACTACAGTAAGGATCACAATGACAGGACTCCATCACTATATTCCCAATCACTAATCTTTTGTCAAATAATCATGACACTGAAGATTTCAATTATATACTGAATCTTGAAAGTAAAATAAAAAAAAAAAGTGATAGGGAAGGAAGAGCAGAAACTGGCAGGTAGGGACTGGGTGCCTCAGCAAAGCTGATTGTTGACTCCTTTAATCCAGCTGTCTTTGGCTGATTGGCGTTTGTGGCTGCGGGGCCGGAGTTTCCCTCCCAGCCAGTATTAAAGGGTGGGGTTGTGTGACTCTTGAGATCTGAGATTTTAATACTTGAGGCCAGACTAGAAGGTACTCGGAATGGAAGGGGCAACGGGTGAGAGCCCCCCCCCCAGGATTTACGAAGGACACTGCAAGGAGAGCTAGCTAAAAAGCTAGCCTTCAAACACACAGTGAAGAGGCCATTTAGGACTACATTGGAATAACAGGCCAAGGAGAAGCCCATATGGGCCAGGATACGAAGAAGAGACTACACTGGTAAGGGGCAGGATAATCCCGCACCAAGTCTAACAACCCCATGGAAGACTTCTTCAGTGGGATCCCTCTGGGATGCCCCAGCACACAGACACCAGAAACACAATTGGGAAAATATTTAGAACTACACAGATTATCACAAACGAACAAATCAACAGAACTAAGAAAGAGAATGAAGAACTCAAAAAATACCTAGAGAGAGAGAATGATAAATTCCAGAAGGAAGTAGAACACTGAAGACTCTCCCCATGCTCGAACCAAGATAAGGAAACGCCACCTGCAGCAAAGAGCTACTGCAGAAGAGTTGAGAGCCCTAAACAAGACAGTGAACATTTAACAGAAACAGCCAAGAGGAAATGAAAAAGGAAATCAACCCACCTCATCCCATCTCAGAGGATACGGAATGGAACACAGCTCAGAAGCAATGGAGGCATGAAAAAGATTATCAGCCCTGGAAGATAACACAGAACACTTAAAAACCTCGAAGATTTCGACAAAACTTTAAGAAATTACACCCAAAAGTGGAACACCAGGAGCTTTTGTGGGACACTATGAAAAGTCAAACCTCCAACATCGAAGGAATAAAGGAAGGAGAAGATCTCAAGAGAATAGTATTCGTCAGATCTTCAACAGACATAATGATGAACACTTCCCCAACACACAAAATGACAACATACCAATACACCAATACAGAAGACGTCACAATAGAACTCCGAACAACTACACAAGACCAGAAAAGTATTCCCAATGCCATATCATATTTAAAGTGCTAGACACCCAAAAACAAAGACAAATCCTTAAAAGCCACAAGAGAAAAACAAGCTGACCTATAAGGGGAAATCCTATCAGAATTACAACAGAATACTCAATGCAAACTATGAAAGGCTCATAGAAGACTTGGAGACAAAAGAATCACCAGGTTAAAGGGAACTAATAGAATTGCATACCCAGGTTATGATACCTCAGCAACAAAATGTCAATTATAGTTGACGGAGAAAAAAAAAATCTTCCACATGTACATAAACCAACTTTGGAATAAAAGATAGAATTGTCCGGAAAAAATCCACCCGCTCTCTTATCAGAGAATACTTGATAGCAAAATTCAAAAAAGAAACAGAAGAAAAGGAGCACGCAACACATCAAAAAGCACCTAGAAAGAGAAACTAAAGCATAACTGCAGAAGTAGAAAACCAATGCAAACCGCCAAAATGCAAAATAATATGGAATAATAAGGGACATAAGGAAGCAACACCAAACCTATCAATCAAATTAACTTAAATACTTTATGGACTAAAATTCCCCAACTAAAAGGACATAGACTGGGAGAATTTGGATTAGGAAACAGAATCCTCGATACGCTGTCCTAACAAGAACAAATCTTTCTTTCAAGGACAGGCACCACTTAAAGTGAAGGGATGGGGAAAAATATTCCCAAGCAAAAGGTACGCAAAAGGAAGCAGGTGTTGCTGTTTTAATATAGGTACCTACAAGTAGACTTCAAATAAAAGAATCAGAAGAGACAAGAAGGTCATTACATTTTTATTAAGGAACAATTCACCAAGCCAGATTTCACAATTATCGAAATATTGATGCCCAAATTCATGGATTGCATCCGCGTTCTATATAAAGACAACTCTCAAGGACCACAAGCTACAGACTAACCCCAGTTAGTAGGAGCTTTCAATACCCCACTGAGTCCCTTTGGATAGGTCAACAGTGACAAAATAAACCAGAGAGACATCGTAACTGAACGATATGATACACCAAATGGACCTCAGACCTATTCACTACTGAATATCCACTCCTAACTACATAACGATACACTTTCCTATCAGCACCCCAGGAATACAATTCCTCCAATCTCGACCACATACTGGCGACACAGAAAAACTCTAATAAATAGCAGAAAAATGAAATATTTTCATGCATCTTATCAGATCCCAGTGCAATAAAGCTCAAACTCAAACACCAGGACAAGCCCTCTCACCTACAACACGACATCACAGTAGGCTAAACAACAATTCTTTCGAATAAATTGCAAAGGGTCAAGGAAGAGATAACGAAAGAAATAAAAGCATTGTCCTGGAACTGAATGGCATGACCAACGTACAAACAAACAAAAACCTATGGGATGACCTAAAGCGAGTTACCCTAATAGAGGGAGTTCTATCGTCTCGGGTGCCTAAACCAATGAATAAGAAAAGAGCAGCAAATGAATGAAGCAAACACTACAGTTAAAATAGAACTTATGAGAGGCCCCACAAAGATTGAATCCTAACCGCAAACCAGACGCGAAAAGAAATAAACAAAAATCAGAAGACTGAAAATCAATGAAATGAAATACAAATGAAAACTAACAAAAAAATCAATTGAAGCCAAAAGTTGGTTCTAAGAATAAACAAGAATGACGACCCCTAGCCAGTTAACATAAAGAAAGAAGGAACAACCCAAATCAATACAATCCGTGCGCATTGAAAAGGATATCACAACAGACAAGGAAAGATCCAAACAATCAATATGGGAATCTTACAAGAACCTATATTCTACCAAGCTTGAAAACCTAGAAGAATCCCATTACAGTAGTAATTAAATAATCATATAAATTATCAAAAAAATTATACAAAATTAAATATAATATACAACAGTGACAATAATAAAAATGATAACACATTAATAATGACACAATTATCAACAATCAATCGATGATTAATCACATTATTCACACCACCATCATTGCATGGCACATCAATTTCCAAACATATCATCGACAAATATTACACCGATCACTCCACATGTTCCACCACTTGTTATCTTCTCATCTTACGAAATAATGACCACTCCTCTTTCTTCATCATCATAACTAACATCAATGAAATCATCTATTCCCATTCCACTTCATCCATCACAGCCATGATCACTGACATCATCTCCTCTCCTTTCACATCATCCTCACCAACACCACTGACATAATCCCGTCATTGCGACATCATCATTTCCTTCCCCATCATTGCTTGACATCATTATCACCATCATCAACTGACATCACCATCATCACCTGACATCATCAACCATCCATCCTTCTCTGACCAGTCAATCAGGACATCGCTGACCGACCCATATTATCAACCATCCTCATCTTTTGATAAAAATTATCACCATCATGCACTGACATTATCACCATCCTCCTCTGTCACATCACTAATGCTGATATTCTCGTCATTCTAAGAGCGATTCATCCAGCTGACCGGATCATGACCGGAGATCAGCAGCTTAGCATATCGGTGAGGATGTAGTCATCTTTCTCCACACGGGGGGGATTGGGGTTCATTCTATTTTTCTTCGGATGTTTATGGGTCTGTTTAGGCTGCTGATCTCCTCTTGGCCAAGCTTTATGTGATCTGAGGTTTAGATTATTTTCATCATTCTAGTTTCGCCTTCGGTGACTACTAATGTCTCTTGTTATATCTACTGACTGATTATTTCTGGAACTTTTGTCTTTTGTCTGTTATCTGCCTTTTATCTTTTATCAGGTTGATTGTATTGCGCAGTTGTTTTCTTTGTTTCTGGTTACTGGGCTAGAGGTCTGTCTATCTTGTTTTCCCTTTCAAAGAACCAACTTTTGGCTTCATTGTTTTTTTGTATTGTTTTTTTTGTTTTATTTTTTGATTTCCTTTTTCTCCTGCTATCAATTTTCAGTTATTTACTTCCTGTCTGTTTGCCTGTTTCAGGATTCATCTGTTGTGCTTCAGTGCTTTCTGTAGTGTTGTCTCTCATTATTGTGCTCTTTCTGTTTTTTTCTTGTTTTTTTAAAAATCCTCTGACTTGCCTAATACAATAGGATATTAGCTTTCATCCCAGTTCCTTGTCATACCTTTCATAGCTCTTCCTGATCTTTTTCTTCTTTCTTTTCTTTTGACATTCATTTATCTAATGTGGTTGTTTGTCTAATTCGTTGTCTACGGCGGAGGGCTTTCGCTGGTGTTGATGTTGAAGCTTTATTGCTGTGGTTCTGCTTCGATGCATGCATTATTTCATTTTTCGTGTATTTCGCATATGAAGTGTTTCTTCCTGTGTCCAGTATTGGTCGATTTTGGGTGTTCGTGGGGTGTGAGTAGAGTGTATTCATTGGTATAGGATGGGATATTACGTCACGAATCTGAAGGCTATACTGGTGTAATCATGTTAGATTTCAGCATTTCTTTCTGTGATTCATCGATTCAAACTTTTTTCTGGTCCTGTATAGATAGTGCTGTACAGACAACAGGTCTCAGACTAGGGGTATCTGATCTCTTTATCTTGCAGATGCTCTGGGGTTAGTTGTGCTTGTGGTCGGAGCTTGTTCTTTTAGTTTGGGAGACTTGCCAGCAGTACATTTTGGGGCTTATATACATATTGAATCAGTCTTCTCTCTGGTATCACTTTGTTCTTTTGACAGTATACTATGCAAATTCTCTGATCTTCTCTATTCGAATTTTCTTTTCATTGTCATTGCAGTCTTTTTGTCTCTTTCCGCTCCTAGTCTTCCTTTTTCTGGTACTGACCAAATTCAAATGGATATTTTCACTGTTATCGTTCCTTTAGGGCATTGGCGCATGTCTTTTACGAAAAGTGCCTTCAGATGTGTTTCTTGACGAGCGTTCGATGTTCGTTTTTATCTCAGTTAGTCTTTGTTGGCGATTTTAGTCACTTTTCTATTTAGTTATGTTGGTTCTCGACATGATTGTGTCTCATTCTTACTTTGCAATTATTATCATCCTATCACATCTTGCAGTTGCGGTTTCCAGGTTTTTCTACTTCTGAGTTATGCTTTTATGATTTTCTTTCTAGCAGACAATCCTCTCTTCCTCACTGGGCTTGTTTGTGTCAATCTGCTCTTCTTCTGTTTCTTTGTTCTTCAGTATTTCTGAAGGTTGGTTTGGACTGTTTCTTCGAGTTCGTTTGACACCTTTGTCATGGCACGTATTTTTCTCTCATCTTCCACTGACTAGTTGCGATATTTTCTGAACCATGGGCGGAATTCATTTTTCCATAATCCTTTGCGCTGTTTGGCACTACCACATCACTTGAGTTTCCAACGACTTACTTGGGCCATATCACGCGCTTTGTATGTTCTTTCTTATGCTTTCATAGACTTTGTCACGCTTCGGAGTTAATAAGTAGTCTTGTATATGCCTAAGGATTTTTCTCACTGGTCTTGTTTTTTCTTGTGGTTTAAGATCTTTGTCTTTTGTCTTTGGCCGCGTTTCTCCGCGCACATTCTATTCACCCCATTCATGAATGATGGCATTGCGGGATTTTTTTTTGATCTTTGTCCTGTTTGGCGCATAGTTCTATGTTGCTTTCACTTGTATACTGGTATTTGTACTTAGGTCTTCGTTTGTACTTATTATTTTCTATTCGTTAATCTGAGCGGGAGTTTTTCTACCATACAATTCATTATCTGTTCTATGCAGATCTGATATCACACATATTCGCATTCTCTACCTTTACGGGATCTTCTCCTTCTTTATTTCCATTCTCGATGCTACGGTAAGGTTTTGATCTTTTATTTAGTCGATCCGCTAACGACTTTCGGTTTGTAACTCATCTCATTTTTTGTGTATTATTTTTTTTTATCTTTCTAACTTGAGGTTTTTAGTTGTTCTGTGATTTCGTTAGGTCTGGGATTATCATCCTTATTTCTCGCCTTTATTCCTGCTTCTCGGGCTTCTCCTTCTTTCTTGAATGGATGGTGTTTCTGATTTCTTTTTATTTCTTTTGTCCTTCTTTAGTTTTTTCTCAACATCTCTCCATTCTTGTGACGTTTCTTCTTCTTGTAGCTAGCAATCCATTCCTTATGCTTCAGGATAATCATATGCTTGCGTTTCTTATCTCTCCATTTTCAGCATGGGATGTCATTGCATGACATCTAACTATCTCTTATCATTTGTGTTTTACACATCTTCTGATCCTCGGGGCTTGTATGTCTAGTCTGAATCAATGTTCAATCTTGCTAAAGGTTGACCTTTGTGTGAATATTCTTGCTGTTCTGATTTTTCTTAGTTTTGCTGATTTGTGTTTTGCTCTTTTAGTCTTGCGTGATTTGCCTTGTGTTGAACTTCTGTTACATGGTTTGGAGTGGTTTGAGTTTTTTGTGATCTGGGGGGATGAGAGGAAGGGATGACGGAGAGAGTACTCATGTGAGGCGTTTGGGCGTAGAGTGAGCTTGGTGGCCAGTGGAGTGTCATTGCTAGCTTTAGTGTGGTCTTTTATCTTCTCGTGCTGGCATATGAGTCTTTCTTGCTGTATTTGTGGGTGTGACTAGAGTTGGCATGCTGTGCTTTGGTGCCTGTTGTTGAGGCTTTCTGGTGCATGGCTATGCTCTTTCAGGTATGTATTTCGATATCTGGGGGGGGGGATTCAGCGTGAGTCGGTAGTGGAATTACTGTATGTGCTGAGGAGATTCTGCGGTCTCAGGAGATTCGTTCGCATCATGACTATTTGTTTGGATCGCTAGGAGAGGTGATTCCAAATGCGACGGACGGATATGGGTAATGGATTGGGTGTCAGTCGAAGCTGGATAGCCTCTGGAGGTGAGGATATCAGCCTGTAGGCTGGAGTTGGAGTTCGTACTGATGTGCTTTCTCTGCTCATTTTTTCTGATTTTTATTTTTATTTCAGTTCATTGATTTGTTGTGAAGATCTTGAAGCTGTCAGATTTGTGAACAGGTTTACGATTGAGAATTGGTGCGGAGTTCGGAGTTGGAGGTGCTCTAGTTGACATTCGCGTCTAGTGTCGACTTTCTGTAGTCGTCATGGTTTTTGGTTGTAATGTCTTGAACTATAGTGAGCGATTATCCTATGCACTTTAGTATCGGAGGTTCCGGCATAGGGCTTATTTTTGTAGTACGCAGCTTCGTCATCAATAGATGAATTGTGATGGTGATGTGGAAGCGCGGTTGGTGATGATGTCAGTGTGATGGTGAGGGATGAGTGAGAAGGGAGAAGGAGATGATGTCAGTGATGATGGTGATGGCCAATTATTTTTGTATTTGATATTCAGATATTGGAATTTTTTTTCATTTGTTTCGCAGAAGGCGTCAATATTAGACTACTGTTTCTTGCATCGCTCACTCGTCTTTTTTTTTTTCATTTTTTTTCTTTCTGTTTTTTTTTTTTTTTTTTTTTTTTTTTTTTTTTTTTTTTTTTTTTCTTTTTGTTTTTGGTATTTTTTTATTTATTTGTAGTGTAAGGTGTACTGTCAGGTGACGAGGTGTGTGGACTGTGCGGGCGGTGCTGCGGAGGTTCGTAGGGTGTTGGATTATCTGCTAGTGAAAGGTTTGCATCTGATGGGCTGGAATTTTGGAGTTGAGTATGAGATTTCTAGGCTTGATGTTGAGGTCTGGGGTCGGGGTCTCTGTGAGGGTTGAGCGTTCTTACGAGATAGGGTGATGATGAATGGTGGATATTGAATGATGATTTTTTGATGTGGGTGTGTATAATGTGTTGTGGCATTGTGTCACCATGAGTGTGTTGCCTGTGGGCTGGTGGTGCTGAGGGGAGGTGCTGTTATCTGCTTCTCTTCTGTCTATTTCTTGGTATGGGAGTTGCTCATGATTTCGGACGTGACCGTCTTTGTTTTACATTATTTTCTCTGCGAGGGATGTTTGGATTGCAGTTTTTTGATAGGGATTTCTGGCGATGGGGTTGGGAGTTGTCTGGTTTGCGTTGGTGTAGTAGATACGCTGATTCGAGGGATGTAACGTTTGAGTTTTACGACAGGCTGTGGCTATGAGGCGGTGCGGCAGTGCACGTATTGGGTACGGCAAGGGTGGATCGGCCGGTTGAATCAGTTTGGTTGGGGCTAGGAAATACGGTCGTCGTGATATTATGGCTGAGCACGCTTTAGTAGTGATGATGGTAATTAACTTGGGGACTGGGCGAGAATTGGATGTGGCTGGAGTGCTGTTGATGTTTGAGACGCATGTGAAGACTGTAGATGACGGACGGTGATGATATCAAGCTATGATCCGCGCTGTGGGGATGGAATGGGATCAGAGAGGGTGGCGAAGGTTCTGGCTGGCAGTAGGTGGGTGATGAGTCATCTGATACGGGCCAGCGGTGACCTTGGTTTGCATGAGACGAGTGCGATGATTTGTCACGTGATTAAGGTGTGTCGACTGAAAGCTGTCGGAGTGTATCAGAGGCGATCGTGTGTTGATCGTCAGCAATCTGTACCTAGCTCGATGCAGCTATTATTCTTGCTTCTTAGGATAGTGTTCAATTTGACGAGTTGTGATAGCTTGTAATGACGTCATTCGGGACGTAGAGAATTATTATGTGGTGGGGATCAATTTTGTGTACACGCGGACGAAGGTGCTGGATGATGACGTCAAGTACACGGCTCACGGATTGTTAGTTTCGCATTCTTCAGGGTGGGTATTGCTATTCTGATTAGGTTTTACTTATGATACGTTGGATCTCTGAGTGCCTTTTTCGAATGACGCAGATGGCAGGAGGGAGTAGTGCAGCATGTATTGATCAGTTGGGTACCCGTGTGCATCTTTGTGGCGTCGTGTCGGGCATCTGAAGACCGTGGGACGTAGGAGGGCCAGGGTCATAGATGTCACTGAATTGATCTTGAATGACGAGTGTGAAACAGGAGGATGGTGATAATCAGTCAAGTGATGATGGTAGAACTTCTTATTCATTTTTATTATTTACTTTCTTATGTTGTATGATGTCTCTGATGCCTCGCATAGATAGGTTTGTGGGCAAGTCGCACTGTTGTTGTGGATGGGCGCAGGTCGTGGGGGTGTCGATAATATTCCTGGAACTGGAGTTCTTACTGACTGTGAGGCATACATGGGCGAGGTATTTGCTGACGGTTTTCGGTCGGATATGTGGGGTGCTAGGGTCTACAAGGACTGATGGGTTCGCTATGGAGATGTGGTCGGGATCTGGATCTCTGTCAAGATTGACTTTGGCGAATCTGGTTGATCTGTCGTCGCGGCTTTTAGATATCTTGATTGTATGTGGCAGCGTACAGTGCGTGAGGTGCGTGTCTGGACCTGAACCTGCTTTGACTAGAGTAACTAATGATCGGTTGTGGGGAAGGCAGAGGAGGGGTGAGGGCAAGATTCGATGTTCATGCTGAAGCCTTCAGCCAGCTGGTTCTAGAGTGGTTACTGGTGCTGGGGGTGAGCAGGGATTTGTTCGGTGAGATAGGTATTTTCTGTTTCATTCTCAGTTATGCTTTCTGTAGTTTACTGCAGTTTGCGCACTGGGATGGTGATCGGCTCATGACTTGCTAGTTTGCTAGTTCTGATCTTGGGTATTTCGCAGATTTAGTTTCTTAGATGCGATCCTGTCTAGCTGTTTTTTCTCTGGCATTGTAGATCTCTAGATCAGAGTTCAGTCGGTTTTTGGATTTTGTTTGCTTCTTTAAGGGTTATGTTTCGTGCTGTGATGGATTTTGTCATTGGTGCGGTCTGGGTTGGCTATTACAGTCTAGTGCATTGCTGAGATGTTATGTGAGTGACGAGGTGACGGAGTGTAGTCACTGTTTTTGGTTGTGATGATTTGCTGTAGATTCTAGATTCACGCTTTGGCTTCATGGATAGGACATTGGAGTGGCTTTGCTGATTCTGGTCTCTTTATGTATTCTTATTTTGATGTAATTTTTGTGTAATTGTTTGTTCGGCAGGGTTCTGCTGTAGCTGTCTGGATACTTGTTGCAGGCTGGCTTGATCCGATCGCTGCTCTGCTGTGCTGGATTGGCGTGCGGCACTCGCAAAGATATGGGCACGAGTAGCTTGTCTTTCTGTATGCTTGTCACTTAGTAGGGATATAGACGTTTCCGGTGATATGACTAGTTAGGTATCTCAGACCGTGGACTGGTATTGGTCTTTGTATTGGGGCGAGTCTTTGTCTAGCTTCTGGGAGTCCGATAGTGCTATAATCCTGTCGACCGCAGAGTTTGGGTTAGAGGAGGATTTGCTGTTGGCTTTGTTTTGTTATTGTCAGTTTGTATTTGATTCTCGTGTGTCTTTTCCATTTTTTTTTATTATCTTATTCTTTTTTGGGCATGCGAGGTTCGCTTTATAGTTTGAGCATTTTGGGACTGATATGTGACAGGGTGAGGCTTGGTTGATGTAATAGCTCTCGAGAGGTCGTTGCATGCTGGCTTATTGAGTGGCCATTGGGAACTTAAGCTGATGTGCTTGGCAGTTCCATAAGGATCTGGATGTGAAGTGTTAATTTTGCTATGGATTTCGTAGTGCAATCATGAATGTCTCTGCAGTTGTAGTTTATGAGGAGGGTGATATCAGTGATGATGTCAGATAGCGTGGTTGCGATGGTCACGTGGCAGTGGATGAATGGTTGATTGCACAGTTGCGAGTTTGATAATGGGTGTTGGATTGTCAGACCAATAGACGTGGATCATCCTGGTGGTCAGTTCTTGTCGGAGATCGGGATTTTGTTGAGGGTTCGATGGCTGGTCAAGGCATCAAGGTGTTGTGGCCGATGCTAATTCGCTGTCAGTGTGATGGTGAGGGATAGATGTGGCATGGTCCGTTTGAACGTGACACAAGGTTTTAGGGAATAAGTGATTGATTCTGTCTCGGGGTTGTATATGACGAAACTGGGATGGTGTGGACTTACTTGCGTGATCCACGCATTTAATTATAATGATAGAGAGTTCTATAGGGAGTAGCGTGTACCATAACTGGAGGTTCAGCTTTCTTTTTTGCTTGGGAATTTTTCGGTCTGATTTATGCATGTTGTTTCTTATACGGTGATGATTGCTGTCGCAGGGGCAGCTTGTACTGTTTTTGATGCATAGTTTACATGGGATGGATAGGATCTGTCTTAGAGTATAAGTATATGGGTCTGAGCTTTCGATTGAATGTTTGAATTTTTATTATATGATCTATTGATAGTGTTATATATGTTGTACACATGAGTATCATGTATAGCCAATTGCGTGATCGTGATGGCATTGGGAATTTTGATCTGGTACTGGGGTATTAAGAGTGATGACTTTTTTGGATATGCTTTTGGGTGGCAGGGGACTGAGGACCGAATGGGTTCTGCTTGAGCAGTGATGCAGTGAGTTCTTCTGTGACGATTTTATGGTATCTTTTTCCATTTCATTTGGTTAAATTTTTTGATTGGGATAATCGAGTAGTATGAGTGCTTTGTGGTGTTGTGCGGCCAGTGGGTTCGAGTTGGAGATGCTGACACTCAGGGCGAGGTTGTTTTGGGAGGTGTTGTTTCTGTGCCGAGACTGGAATAAGTGAATAGGGTGGTTGTTGTTGCGGTGTAGGTGGTGGTAGAGTCTGTGATATCGCAATCTACAGGTTTCTTGGCAGAGTGCTCTTAAAGAGAACTACTGAGTTTTCTCTGGCATATTATGTTGCTGTTATAGATGTTGTGTTGGTGGGATGTAGTGTGTGTGAGTAGGATGAGGGGAGGAGGGAGCGGGAGAGAGAGTAGAGGAGATTTGAGAGGATGGATAGAGGGAGCAGGGGCGACGTGCAAGGTGTGCATCGTAGGTTGTAAGGATGAATGTGCGCAGCAGTAGTACGTCGTGTGGCATGACTCCTATGGATGATCGACCACTGGGATTGACTGTTTTGGAGATGAAAGAATGCCCTGGCAAGTCTTGGAGCGAATTGGTGCAAGTTGGAGCTGAGGCTTCGAATGTTCGATTGATCTGCTCGATTGTGGATGATTAGATATCAGAGGAGTGGGAGCATTTCGATGATCTGAGGCCTCAATCGTCAGTCGATCAGAGTAGTGTCTGTGGATTTGCGCTCAGGCCTCAGCGACTGATTAGTTGGTTCGATGCTATGTACATCGAGGTGAGTCAGTGTTCTACGTTGAGATTTGATGTGGCTTGGATTTGGTAGTCACTTTATCCTGGCTTCATGTGTTTATGGTTGGTAGTTGGATGTTGTGTTGATTGAGCTACATGTAGCTGAGGGCGAGTCTTTGCAGTTGCTGGGATCTTTTGTGACTCGGTCGGTAATGATCGTGCAGCAAATCCGATTGGAGGGTTCGTTGGGATTAATGTGATTAGCACCTGCAGGTCCGGCTAGATTTTATTACTATCTACATGAGCACCTAAATTTTGGAAGATAGGTGTTTGGGAGGTAATTAGTCATGTGCATGGTATGTATGCACTCTGGAAGGATTGGATCGCATATTGGATATTGTGAGAGTGGTTTGTGAGATTGAGGCTGATCGCTGTGGGGGAGAGGGATTAGATTTGGGTCGCAGAGTTGGATTACGATGGTGAATGACATCGCTTTACGTCATATTGGTTTGAATTGGAAGGGATCAGGTGCCTGACTCGTGGGATCGTCATGTGGTAGTTGGTTCTTCAGTTTTTAGATGAGTTAGCGGCTGGTGGGATGGATTGTTTTCGTTGTGCGCAGGCATGGAGAGGTGGGGAGTGGTTTTCTGTGGAGTCGTGATGGTTTAGCTAGGAGTGCAGGATTAGCAGATAGCTTGGGGGGCTGCGTGGCTGTTCGGGAGGATGCAGTTGGAGATATAGTGGGCGGCCTGGGAGCGAGAGATGTGCCTTAGTTGAGTTGGGTTGGGAATCAGATTCTGCTAGCTTGATGCGCATGGTGCGGGTGTGCATCTTGTAGGTTGATACATGGCGGCTAGTTGCTTTGCTTTGAATAGCTATCAGTTAGGGTGTGGGATTGTAATACTATGGCACTGCGTAGATTTCTTGTGTATTGCGTGGTGCAGTAGATTGCAGAAGCCTGGTGACACATAGGTGCCTTGGACGCAATGCTGCGAGGCGGGTAGATTTGGTAGATTTATGTTATCAGTGATGTGGTATGACATTGATTATAGTAGTGCGACGAAGAAGTGAGAGGCAGATAGTGTGGTAGGGGTTTTATTTGTATTATTTGTTTTCTAGATTTTAGATTGAATTGGTTTTGTGTGATATATTACGGATGTGTGTTGGATAGAAGTGACCGCGATGGTGGCACTGTTTGTCAGGTCATGAGTGAATGGTCAGTGACCTGGGAACGATGTGAAGTCTCGCACCGTGCAGATGTCGTGAGCGAAGGTTGTGGAGGATAGTGCGTTATGGATTGGTGGGTTGGTATGGTCTTCGAGGGATTAGTAGGTTGTCAGGGATGGTGATAACGATTGGACAAGGAGGATGGTGATTTTGTAAGTGATGATGGGGTGACTTGGCCATTTGAGCATGTCACCTCGAACAGGTTGCCTTTGCAGAACAGAGGATGGAAGTTGACGTAATTTGAGTGTTACAGTTTGTAGTTTTGTATTTATGTCAGTTTTGATTGAAGGGGGTGAAAATTTGCGTGACAGGTGTTTTTTGGTGATTTTATGCGATTACATTAGCCATTATGAGGTATTGAGAATGAGTGTTTGTTGTGTGTGAATATTGTAACGTGCATGTCATCTGTGTTATGCATGTCTAGGAGGTCCGTTTGGATGGATTCTAGGGAATCTTGATAAGCTTGGCAAGGTCTGGAGTATGTCGTGATCCTTTGGGCGGCAATTGTTCGTTGCTGCGTGGTTTCAGGCTAATTCAGCCATGGATGATGTCCTCGTCTTCTAATATAGATATTGCTTTTTTGAGGACCATGATTTATGTTGTTGGGTAGAAGTGAGATTAGAGGAAGCGATTGCCCGCGTAGGTCTGGTGGTCTCGTGATGATGAGGTCAGTGATGATTGGGTCGGCAGATTCAGGCAATCGTGGAAAGGAGTGAGGACGAAATGATGTTCAGTGATGATGGGGTGATGATGATGTGGTTGATGATGGTGATGATCGGGTCTGTGATGACGTAAAAGTTGATTGATGATGTGGGAAGAGCGACGGCTCTCTTCTTCGATTGTTTTTTTCCCATGATGAGAATTTGCGTTTTTGTATCGGGTATGCGTGACTCTGGAACTGTGATCAGTAGTGGGGATTGGATTGTGTATTTTATTGGTTAAATTGTTCGCCATATTTTTTCTTTTTTTCGTGAGATAGATGTGGGTTGCTACTATATGAGAGTTCGGAGTGGATCAAGTTGCATTTGAGACTAATTTGTCGTGATGTGCGTACCATTTCATACGGTGCTTGATCTGCGTGCGCTTCGAATTCGAGGAGTTGGAAGTAGTGAGAGCGTGATCAGTTCAGGCTTGGCTGACTGTTTGGTCAAGATTCTTTGTAGGGGGTCTATATGGGATGAATGTGGATACTCGGGAGAGGAGACGGAACTGGGGAAGTCAGTGAGTGCTGCATTTTTCAGAGAGGGGGTCGGGGATGGCACGTGTTTTATGGACTGAATTGGCCAAGTGTCAGGTTGAGTTTATCCTGTGGCGTTGTACTTTGATGAGTCGAGATGGAGTCGCGTCAACTGGCTTTGAGGGCGGCAGGTGAAATTCGGATGTACCACTGATGATGTTGATGGTCAGGACGATGTGGAAGAGGAAGGATGGGCCTTCGCATTTATGTTATGGTGATGCTGGGGATCCAGGCATGGCAGTTGGGTGGATGTGGTGAGCAGGTTTGATTGGTTGGGACTAGCTTGCTAGTGATTTACGATCCTTGATTCATTTTATCTTCCGAATAGGTATCTATAAGTATTGGGAGTTCGATTTGTATTTGTTGATCTGAGTGTGATAGAAATACAGGATTTATTATTGGTGATTGTATAGTTAGTTTCCTGTACTAGTCGCAATAGTATTTTACAACAATTATTCTCTCAATCGATTTTTACATATTTTTCTTTTTTCTATAAAAAAGATAATTAAAAAAAAAATTTTTGTTTTATTTTTTTTTTTTTTTTGGTATTTTTTGACGGGTTCACACTTGTCATTTGTCGCGAGAGCTAGTATCGCTGGACATCTTGACACGGGATTGCATCCTTGATGAGTACTGCTGACTCGTTCGCACTCCAGTTCAGCAGTGAAGGATTGGATACTCTGCATGTTTGGCTTTCACTTTTTCTTGAATTTAATTTCATATATTTCTACTGACATCATCACTGTCATCCAACCTTCTTGAATGTGTCGATGTGTTACTCAATGCGCCATTCATGCTCACTTGTGGTAACAAAAATTCGATGGACTCCGGAGTTTTGTGGCATTGGTTCTCCTTTCTTAGACATTTCTCTTGTATTGCGGCTCCAACGTGCCGAATGACTCATCGACGGTGGAGGCTATCGGTGACATGATCACGCATCCTCTATCATCCATCAGCAATCGGTCTTGCATCAGTATCCTATGCAATAGTCACTCAGGTATTCATTCATCATTTCTCTCGAGAGTGTCTCACGGGATATCTCTCTTGAGTCTATATGCATATTTTTCCAGCTTTTTTTATTTTATTTTCATCGTTTCATTTTCTGTTTCTTTCGTTGTGTATGATGTACTCGTCTGCTGTAGGTTTGTGCGATGTGTGTGCATGTAGGGTCAGGCGGGTGTTGGATGCTGGTCTGCGGTTGATGGTTTGAGTAGACAATGTGGGTGTGGCGTCTGGGTTCTGCGCGTGTCTTTGTGGCTTTGCGTTTTTAGTTTATGAGATTGGGGTGGAGATCTGGTGTTGAGTTGGCTTCTGTTTGCGCAGGGTCGGGTTGATCTTGGCGTGCATCTTGTCGGCATTGGCGCGTTTTTATTCTGGAGGGCGGGGAGGCGGCGCCGGGAGGGGAGGGCAGATCTCTGTTCAGCGCTGATCGGAGCTGGGACTAGGGCTGTTCGGCCACACAATATTATATTTATTTATTTGGGAGGGAGAGGGGGGAGGGAGGGGGGGAGAGGTGCTGGGTTGGTGGCCTTATTCGACTTGGGGGTTTCAGGGGTCAGTCTGATCTCTTGGTTGGAGGGCTGGGGCTGTTTCAGGCTGAAGTTGGGGCTAGAGGGTCTGTGTAATTATTACTGAGTTCGTTCTGTCTCTGGGCTGCCTTTCTACCTCCACTGACAGCATCAACATCGCTGACATCAACAATATCAACACTGACGTCATCACCATCATCACAGCATCATCACCATCATCAAACTGACGATCATCACCATATCTTCTCCCATGCTTCACATCCCCATCCACCCACCAGATCAGTCACATAACATCACCACGCATCATCAACTGTCATCAATCACATATCAATCACCACTACATCATACACCGACCTCATAAGCACTCAGACCAGTCATCACCATACATCTGGAGTGACATATCTCCTACCTATTCCACATACTCATTACCTCCACAGAGTGTCATACACAGACATCATCCCCATATTTGCTGACATCATCATTTTCTCCCTCATTGCTGACATCATTATCACCACATCCTTGACATCACCGTCATCACTGACCACATCAACCAGACATCACTTGTACTTTTTTTTTTTTCTTATTTCTCTACTTCGAACATTCGCGACATCAATCATTATCACCATCATTATCATTCTTGATATAATTATCACCATCGTCATGACATTATGCCAAACAGTTTATCACCTCGTTTGTCTTACAACAATGTCATCAACATCGTAAGTGACATCATGACCTCCTTCTCAGCCAAATATTCATCACCATCATCACTGGGACATCATCACCTCCCCTTACAAATCATCATCACCATCATTCCTGACCTCACCACNTTTTTTTGTCTTTTTGAGACAGGGTCTCCCTGCAGCCCCAGCTGTTCTGGAACTCACTCTGTAGACCAGGCTGGCCTTGAACTCACAGAAATCCGCCTGCCTCTGCCTCCCAAGTGCTAGGATTAAAGGCATGCGCCACCATGCCCGGCTTATTACTCATTCTTAAAAGTAGACATCTAGGTTTCAGAGCCCACCAGGTCATCCTCCACAAACACATTTAATAGCAGGGTGAGCAACTTGCCTCATTTGAGCCCCTTCACCACAGGACATCTTCCAATTCCATCGGAGAAATCTCATTCTAAATTTTCATTTATGCTGTGATTGAGATTTAATCTTTTTCCAGGTATGCACTAACTATGTTATTTGGATTTCTCCCTTTATAAGTTCTTTCTAAATTTTGCCTTCTGTAGAAGTGATATAAATCAGCCTGACCTGGTGGTACACATTTGTAATCCAACACTCAGGGGGGTTGAGGCAAAAGGATCACAGCAAGTTCAAGACTAGCCTCAGCTACATGTGAGGTGCTGTATCAAACACACACACACAAACACATAAACCAGAAGTGACATACATCAAGACTAAATCAAGAACTGGACTGCACTGTGATGTTGAGCATTTAGCTGTCACTATGTGTGCTGGTGAGCTTTAGTGTCAACTTGACACACCTGGGTTGAGGGAGCCTCAGTTGGGGAATTGCCTCCACTGGCCTGGCCATGTCTGTGGGCTATTTTCTTGATTGTTGAGTGATGTGGGAGGGCCCAGCCCACTGTGGGCAGTGGTTCAAGGACACCCTGGTCTACATAGTGAGTTCCAGGATAGCTGGGGCTATAGGGAGACCCTGGCTCTCTCTGTCTCTCTCTGTCTCTCTCTCTCTATCTCTCTCTCTCTCTCTCTCTCTCTCTCTCTCTCTCTCTCTCACACACACACACACACACACACAAGATTTAAAAGGATATGGGGGCTAGAGAGATGACTCAGCAGTTAAGAGCACTTGCTGTTCTTCGAGAAGACCTGGGTTTGAGTCTCAGCACCCACATCGCAGCTAACAACCACCTGTAACTCCAGTTCCAGAGGATCCAACACCTCTTCTGGCCTCTTTGGGCACTGGACACACGGCGCACTTATGTACATCCAGGCAAAGCACTCATACCCATAAAAATAACAAATAGATAAGTTTTTAAAAAGTATTTAGGGGCTGAAGAGATGGGTCAGCAGTTAAGAACACTGGCTGCTCTTGCAGAGGACCCAAGTTCAGTCCCCAGCACCCAAATGGCATCTAACAAGCATCCATAAATCCAGTACCAGGGGAATCCAATGCCATCTTCTGACCTCCATGGGCATTGCATGACATGGGTGTACTTTCATATGTACACATAATACACTCATAGACATATAATAAAAATATATTTTTAAAGCTTTAGCATATAATTTGTTCCTAAGCAGTTATTTCCTTTATTCACTTTTTATGTATTTAATTCTGAATAATAAATTAGTTAGTTTCAATATGGCTTGCCCTTGGAGATTATATAGGAAACATCATAAGAGACCTGAAAATGTCCCAATGTTGGCAAAAAGAGAAGCTTTAGGTACTGCTATTTTTCTTTGTTTTGGGACTCCCTTTTATTTTTTAATATTTTATTTATTATTTTATTTTATATGTCTGTGTGGATTCACTGCAAGTAAGTGTACCCCTGTGGTGCGATGCCCTGTGAGGACAGAAGAGGATGTTGGATTCCCTGAAACTGGAGTTAAAGACAGTTGTTAGCTGCCACATAGATGCTGGGATTCAAACCCTGGTCTCCTGCAAGAACCACCAGTGTTCTTAACCACTGAGCCATCTCTCCAGCCTGGAACCCCTTTTATAGAGTTGATAAGAGCCTTGAAACAGTACAAGCAGATTCATGTGTTTGAACAATAGCAAAAATAAAGACTTAAGAAGTAGGCACATCCCTTTAATCCCAGCACTCAGGAAGCGGAGGCAGACGGATCTCTCTGAGTTCAAGGCCAGCCTGGTCTACATAGTGAGCTCCAAGCCAACTGGGACTAAAGGGAGACCCTGTCTCAAAAAAAAAAAAAAAAAAAAAGAAAAGAAAAGAGAAGAAAAAAAAAAGAAGAAAATCAACCTGGTTGATTTCTTTTAGGATGATAGGGCCCAGAGATAATAGTACCCAAAGATTAACAGTCAGGAGAGGACTGGATAATTTGTTAAGTTTGTACCTGTAATAATTAAAGAGACAGTTTTGCCGGGCGTGGTGGCGCACGCCTTTAATCCTAGCACTTGGGAGGCAGAGGCAGGCGGATCTTTGTGAGTTCAAGGCCAGCCTGGTCTACAGAGTGAGTTCCAGGACAGCTGGGACTGCAGGGAGACCCTGTCTCGAAAAGACAAAAAAAAATAAATAAATAAATAATTAAAGAGACATAATTGGGCATTTAGCATGCCAATTTCCTTCCATGAGGAGGCCAAGTAATTCTTTATGGGATCTAATGCATTAGTTAAAAACAGGATGAGTTAGGCCGGGCATGGTGGCACACGCTTTAATCCTAGCACTTGGGAGGCAGAGGCAGGTAGATCTTTGTGAGTTCAAGGCCAGCCTGGTCTACAGAGAGAATTCCAGGACAGCTAGGGCTATAGGGGGACCCTGTCTGGAAAAAGAAGCAAACAAACAAAAACCAGGATGAGTTTCTTTATGGGATCTAATGCATTAGGTAAAAAACAGGAAGCTTTGTATAGAGGTAAATTCAGAGGAATGAGCCAAGATGGCTTGAAACAATAGCAGGATGGCTTGAGTCACATCTGTTAGCAAACTGAAGGGTTAATAGCAAACTGAAGGGTTAATTGAGGAATTGTTTGAAAACAGAAAGAGTATCTTTTTTTTTTTTTTCCCGAGACAGAGTTTCCCTGTAGCCCCAGCTATCCTGGAACTCACTCTGTAGACCAGGCTGGTCTTGAACTCACAATGATCCACCTGCTTCTGCCTCCCAAGTGCTAGAATTAAAGGCGTGCGCCACCACGCCTGGCTAAAAAGAGTATCTTAAAAGTTTGGGGCTAGAGAGATGGCCTAGAGGTTAAGAGCACCGACCACTCTTCCAGAGGACCCGGGTTCGATCCTCAGCACCCACATGGTGGCTGAGAACCGTCTGAAACTCCAATTCCAGGAGAACTCCAGTTCCAGGGGAATCCGACACCCTCTTCTGACCTCTGCGGCATTGCACAACACGGCTGCACAAACCTGCATGCAGACAGTACATTCATACACATATAGGAAATAAAAAAAAAAAAGAAGTTCTGCCCACTGGGTGGTAGTTGCTCTGCAGGTCACAAGAGAGGGCCGTACCAGCTTTATTACATTGCATACTGACTCCTTTGATTTGTTGGTTCTATCTGAAAAAGTTGTCACTGCATTGGGATTGAGATGTGGGTTTATGGAAGAAAATACTTTTATAGGAAGTAGTGGAATTCCACCCTGAAGGAAGTGAAGGGAAGCTAACTAGGACAGGTTGTCTGTTTTCTTGTTGATTTTAGGGGGGCTGTTCTTTGTACATTCTAAATATTAATCCTCTGTCACATTTATATATTTTTTCTGTTCCAGAAGCTATCTCTACACTCAATTAACTATTTCCTTTTAAGAAGCTTATTTATTTATTTATTTATTTATTTATTCTTTGTCTTTTTGAGACAGGGTCTCTCTGTAGCCCCAGCTGGCCTGGAACTCTCTATGCAAACCAGGCTGGCCTTGAACTCACAGAGATCCGCCTGCTTCTGCCTCCCAAGTGCTGGGATTACAGGCGTGTGCCACCACGCCCAGCTGAAGTTTAGTAATTTCACAAAGTCTCATTTGCCTGCTGTTGGCCTTGTTTCCCAACCAACTGGATTCATTACCTGGTGGTTCCCCTGTTCCTTAGCCAACTTCCTTGGGCTCGGCTACGGTCTTCTCTTATAGGGCCAGTGTGTGAGAGGACTCAAAGGTCTGTACTGTGCTCACGGGATCAGCTTGATTCGTACAGGCACCAATTCCTGCAAACTTTCAGCAACTCCACCTGCTTCTCCAGAGAGATTGTCCCTGGCTTAATAAATTCATTCACAGATCTTACCTCTTGCAGGAAAAGAGATAATTGTGTATTACAAATGACGCTGAGTGTCATTGGTGAGAACTCCCAACTCAAGGAAATGAGACAGAAGGTGAGAAAGCAGGATAACCAGCATCCTCCTCCTCTAGCACCTGTACACACACGTGTGTGCATGTACACACATGTTCACATATGCCACACACATATACACCACATTCAAAAATATCGGGGCTGGAGGGATGGCCTAGCGGTTAAGAGCGCCAACCGCTCTTACAGAGGACCCGGGTTCGATCCCCAGCACCCACATGGCAGCCTAGAACCATCTGAAACTCCAATTCCAGGAGAACTCCAGTTCCAGGGGAATCCAACACCCATTTCTGACCTCTGCAGCATTGCACGACACGGGTGCACAAACCTGCATGCAGACAGTACATTCATACACATACAGAAATAAATAAAAAATTAAAAAAAAACAAAAATATGCATACACACACTCACGAAAAGGAAGCCAGGAAAGCAGACAGAAAAGAAAAAAGGGAAGAAAACAGAGGGTGAGGGAAGGGAGAAGAAACAGTAGTCTAATTTGGTGTTTTGTTAAAAATAAATAAATAAATTTATGTGAAAAAAAATAATTTGGTGTTTTCTGGGAAGGCTCTTGTACTTACAGAAATGCCCTCGACCATAATAAAGGTGCCATTAGTTAAATTCTTATAGTAGATACACTATTTTAAAAACCAGAGACTACAGTAAGGATCACAATGACAGGACTCCATCACTATATTCCCAATCACTAATCTTTTGTCAAATAATCTTGACACTAAGATTTCAATTATCAACTGAATTTGAAGTAATAAAAAAAAAAGTGATAGGGAAGGAAGAGCAGAAAGCAGGTAGGGACTGGGTGCCTCAGCAAAGCTGATTGTTGATCCTTTAATCCAGCTGTCTTTGGCTTGATTGGCTTTTGTGGCTGCGGGGGCGGAGTTATCCTCCCAGCCAGTATTAAAGGTGGGGTTGTGTGACTCTTGAGATCTGAGATCTCCTGAGGCCAGCAGAAGGTACCGGGGCACGGGCTGAAGAGCCCCCCCCCCCAGGATTACGAAGGCATCTGAAGGAGGCAAGCAAAGCAAGCCTTCAACACAGTGAAGAGGCATTTAGGACTCACATTGGAATACAGGCAAGGAGAAGCCCATATGCCAGGATCACGAAAAAGAGACAACACTGGAAAGGGGCAGGATAATCCCGCACCAAGCTCTACCAACCCCATGGAAGACTTCTTCAGTGGGATCCCTCTGGGGATGCCCCAGGACACAGATATCAGAAACACAATTGGGAACATATTTAAAGAACTACAAGATTATAAAGAACAAATCAAAGAACTAAGAAAAGAGAATGAAGAACTCAAGAAGAACCTAGAGAGAGAGAATGACAAGCTCCAGAAGGAAGTAGAAACACTGAAAAGAGACTCTCCCCATGCTCGAACCAAGATAAGGAAACGCCACCTGCAGCAAAGAGCTACTGCAGAAGAGTTGAGAGCCCTAAACAAGACAGTGAACATTTAACAGAAACAGCCAAGAGGAAATGAAAAAGGAAATCAACCCACCTCATCCCATCTCAGAGGATACGGAATGGAACACAGCTCAGAAGCAATGGAGGCATGAAAAAGATTATCAGCCCTGGAAGATAACACAGAACACTTAAAAACCTCGAAGATTTCGACAAAACTTTAAGAAATTACACCCAAAAGTGGAACACCAGGAGCTTTTGTGGGACACTATGAAAAGTCAAACCTCCAACATCGAAGGAATAAAGGAAGGAGAAGATCTCAAGAGAATAGTATTCGTCAGATCTTCAACAGACATAATGATGAACACTTCCCCAACACACAAAATGACAACATACCAATACACCAATACAGAAGACGTCACAATAGAACTCCGAACAACTACACAAGACCAGAAAAGTATTCCCAATGCCATATCATATTTAAAGTGCTAGACACCCAAAAACAAAGACAAATCCTTAAAAGCCACAAGAGAAAAACAAGCTGACCTATAAGGGGAAATCCTATCAGAATTACAACAGAATACTCAATGCAAACTATGAAAGGCTCATAGAAGACTTGGAGACAAAAGAATCACCAGGTTAAAGGGAACTAATAGAATTGCATACCCAGGTTATGATACCTCAGCAACAAAATGTCAATTATAGTTGACGGAGAAAAAAAAAATCTTCCACATGTACATAAACCAACTTTGGAATAAAAGATAGAATTGTCCGGAAAAAATCCACCCGCTCTCTTATCAGAGAATACTTGATAGCAAAATTCAAAAAAGAAACAGAAGAAAAGGAGCACGCAACACATCAAAAAGCACCTAGAAAGAGAAACTAAAGCATAACTGCAGAAGTAGAAAACCAATGCAAACCGCCAAAATGCAAAATAATATGGAATAATAAGGGACATAAGGAAGCAACACCAAACCTATCAATCAAATTAACTTAAATACTTTATGGACTAAAATTCCCCAACTAAAAGGACATAGACTGGGAGAATTTGGATTAGGAAACAGAATCCTCGATACGCTGTCCTAACAAGAACAAATCTTTCTTTCAAGGACAGGCACCACTTAAAGTGAAGGGATGGGGAAAAATATTCCCAAGCAAAAGGTACGCAAAAGGAAGCAGGTGTTGCTGTTTTAATATAGGTACCTACAAGTAGACTTCAAATAAAAGAATCAGAAGAGACAAGAAGGTCATTACATTTTTATTAAGGAACAATTCACCAAGCCAGATTTCACAATTATCGAAATATTGATGCCCAAATTCATGGATTGCATCCGCGTTCTATATAAAGACAACTCTCAAGGACCACAAGCTACAGACTAACCCCAGTTAGTAGGAGCTTTCAATACCCCACTGAGTCCCTTTGGATAGGTCAACAGTGACAAAATAAACCAGAGAGACATCGTAACTGAACGATATGATACACCAAATGGACCTCAGACCTATTCACTACTGAATATCCACTCCTAACTACATAACGATACACTTTCCTATCAGCACCCCAGGAATACAATTCCTCCAATCTCGACCACATACTGGCGACACAGAAAAACTCTAATAAATAGCAGAAAAATGAAATATTTTCATGCATCTTATCAGATCCCAGTGCAATAAAGCTCAAACTCAAACACCAGGACAAGCCCTCTCACCTACAACACGACATCACAGTAGGCTAAACAACAATTCTTTCGAATAAATTGCAAAGGGTCAAGGAAGAGATAACGAAAGAAATAAAAGCATTGTCCTGGAACTGAATGGCATGACCAACGTACAAACAAACAAAAACCTATGGGATGACCTAAAGCGAGTTACCCTAATAGAGGGAGTTCTATCGTCTCGGGTGCCTAAACCAATGAATAAGAAAAGAGCAGCAAATGAATGAAGCAAACACTACAGTTAAAATAGAACTTATGAGAGGCCCCACAAAGATTGAATCCTAACCGCAAACCAGACGCGAAAAGAAATAAACAAAAATCAGAAGACTGAAAATCAATGAAATGAAATACAAATGAAAACTAACAAAAAAATCAATTGAAGCCAAAAGTTGGTTCTAAGAATAAACAAGAATGACGACCCCTAGCCAGTTAACATAAAGAAAGAAGGAACAACCCAAATCAATACAATCCGTGCGCATTGAAAAGGATATCACAACAGACAAGGAAAGATCCAAACAATCAATATGGGAATCTTACAAGAACCTATATTCTACCAAGCTTGAAAACCTAGAAGAATCCCATTACAGTAGTAATTAAATAATCATATAAATTATCAAAAAAATTATACAAAATTAAATATAATATACAACAGTGACAATAATAAAAATGATAACACATTAATAATGACACAATTATCAACAATCAATCGATGATTAATCACATTATTCACACCACCATCATTGCATGGCACATCAATTTCCAAACATATCATCGACAAATATTACACCGATCACTCCACATGTTCCACCACTTGTTATCTTCTCATCTTACGAAATAATGACCACTCCTCTTTCTTCATCATCATAACTAACATCAATGAAATCATCTATTCCCATTCCACTTCATCCATCACAGCCATGATCACTGACATCATCTCCTCTCCTTTCACATCATCCTCACCAACACCACTGACATAATCCCGTCATTGCGACATCATCATTTCCTTCCCCATCATTGCTTGACATCATTATCACCATCATCAACTGACATCACCATCATCACCTGACATCATCAACCATCCATCCTTCTCTGACCAGTCAATCAGGACATCGCTGACCGACCCATATTATCAACCATCCTCATCTTTTGATAAAAATTATCACCATCATGCACTGACATTATCACCATCCTCCTCTGTCACATCACTAATGCTGATATTCTCGTCATTCTAAGAGCGATTCATCCAGCTGACCGGATCATGACCGGAGATCAGCAGCTTAGCATATCGGTGAGGATGTAGTCATCTTTCTCCACACGGGGGGGATTGGGGTTCATTCTATTTTTCTTCGGATGTTTATGGGTCTGTTTAGGCTGCTGATCTCCTCTTGGCCAAGCTTTATGTGATCTGAGGTTTAGATTATTTTCATCATTCTAGTTTCGCCTTCGGTGACTACTAATGTCTCTTGTTATATCTACTGACTGATTATTTCTGGAACTTTTGTCTTTTGTCTGTTATCTGCCTTTTATCTTTTATCAGGTTGATTGTATTGCGCAGTTGTTTTCTTTGTTTCTGGTTACTGGGCTAGAGGTCTGTCTATCTTGTTTTCCCTTTCAAAGAACCAACTTTTGGCTTCATTGTTTTTTTGTATTGTTTTTTTTGTTTTATTTTTTGATTTCCTTTTTCTCCTGCTATCAATTTTCAGTTATTTACTTCCTGTCTGTTTGCCTGTTTCAGGATTCATCTGTTGTGCTTCAGTGCTTTCTGTAGTGTTGTCTCTCATTATTGTGCTCTTTCTGTTTTTTTCTTGTTTTTTTAAAAATCCTCTGACTTGCCTAATACAATAGGATATTAGCTTTCATCCCAGTTCCTTGTCATACCTTTCATAGCTCTTCCTGATCTTTTTCTTCTTTCTTTTCTTTTGACATTCATTTATCTAATGTGGTTGTTTGTCTAATTCGTTGTCTACGGCGGAGGGCTTTCGCTGGTGTTGATGTTGAAGCTTTATTGCTGTGGTTCTGCTTCGATGCATGCATTATTTCATTTTTCGTGTATTTCGCATATGAAGTGTTTCTTCCTGTGTCCAGTATTGGTCGATTTTGGGTGTTCGTGGGGTGTGAGTAGAGTGTATTCATTGGTATAGGATGGGATATTACGTCACGAATCTGAAGGCTATACTGGTGTAATCATGTTAGATTTCAGCATTTCTTTCTGTGATTCATCGATTCAAACTTTTTTCTGGTCCTGTATAGATAGTGCTGTACAGACAACAGGTCTCAGACTAGGGGTATCTGATCTCTTTATCTTGCAGATGCTCTGGGGTTAGTTGTGCTTGTGGTCGGAGCTTGTTCTTTTAGTTTGGGAGACTTGCCAGCAGTACATTTTGGGGCTTATATACATATTGAATCAGTCTTCTCTCTGGTATCACTTTGTTCTTTTGACAGTATACTATGCAAATTCTCTGATCTTCTCTATTCGAATTTTCTTTTCATTGTCATTGCAGTCTTTTTGTCTCTTTCCGCTCCTAGTCTTCCTTTTTCTGGTACTGACCAAATTCAAATGGATATTTTCACTGTTATCGTTCCTTTAGGGCATTGGCGCATGTCTTTTACGAAAAGTGCCTTCAGATGTGTTTCTTGACGAGCGTTCGATGTTCGTTTTTATCTCAGTTAGTCTTTGTTGGCGATTTTAGTCACTTTTCTATTTAGTTATGTTGGTTCTCGACATGATTGTGTCTCATTCTTACTTTGCAATTATTATCATCCTATCACATCTTGCAGTTGCGGTTTCCAGGTTTTTCTACTTCTGAGTTATGCTTTTATGATTTTCTTTCTAGCAGACAATCCTCTCTTCCTCACTGGGCTTGTTTGTGTCAATCTGCTCTTCTTCTGTTTCTTTGTTCTTCAGTATTTCTGAAGGTTGGTTTGGACTGTTTCTTCGAGTTCGTTTGACACCTTTGTCATGGCACGTATTTTTCTCTCATCTTCCACTGACTAGTTGCGATATTTTCTGAACCATGGGCGGAATTCATTTTTCCATAATCCTTTGCGCTGTTTGGCACTACCACATCACTTGAGTTTCCAACGACTTACTTGGGCCATATCACGCGCTTTGTATGTTCTTTCTTATGCTTTCATAGACTTTGTCACGCTTCGGAGTTAATAAGTAGTCTTGTATATGCCTAAGGATTTTTCTCACTGGTCTTGTTTTTTCTTGTGGTTTAAGATCTTTGTCTTTTGTCTTTGGCCGCGTTTCTCCGCGCACATTCTATTCACCCCATTCATGAATGATGGCATTGCGGGATTTTTTTTTGATCTTTGTCCTGTTTGGCGCATAGTTCTATGTTGCTTTCACTTGTATACTGGTATTTGTACTTAGGTCTTCGTTTGTACTTATTATTTTCTATTCGTTAATCTGAGCGGGAGTTTTTCTACCATACAATTCATTATCTGTTCTATGCAGATCTGATATCACACATATTCGCATTCTCTACCTTTACGGGATCTTCTCCTTCTTTATTTCCATTCTCGATGCTACGGTAAGGTTTTGATCTTTTATTTAGTCGATCCGCTAACGACTTTCGGTTTGTAACTCATCTCATTTTTTGTGTATTATTTTTTTTTATCTTTCTAACTTGAGGTTTTTAGTTGTTCTGTGATTTCGTTAGGTCTGGGATTATCATCCTTATTTCTCGCCTTTATTCCTGCTTCTCGGGCTTCTCCTTCTTTCTTGAATGGATGGTGTTTCTGATTTCTTTTTATTTCTTTTGTCCTTCTTTAGTTTTTTCTCAACATCTCTCCATTCTTGTGACGTTTCTTCTTCTTGTAGCTAGCAATCCATTCCTTATGCTTCAGGATAATCATATGCTTGCGTTTCTTATCTCTCCATTTTCAGCATGGGATGTCATTGCATGACATCTAACTATCTCTTATCATTTGTGTTTTACACATCTTCTGATCCTCGGGGCTTGTATGTCTAGTCTGAATCAATGTTCAATCTTGCTAAAGGTTGACCTTTGTGTGAATATTCTTGCTGTTCTGATTTTTCTTAGTTTTGCTGATTTGTGTTTTGCTCTTTTAGTCTTGCGTGATTTGCCTTGTGTTGAACTTCTGTTACATGGTTTGGAGTGGTTTGAGTTTTTTGTGATCTGGGGGGATGAGAGGAAGGGATGACGGAGAGAGTACTCATGTGAGGCGTTTGGGCGTAGAGTGAGCTTGGTGGCCAGTGGAGTGTCATTGCTAGCTTTAGTGTGGTCTTTTATCTTCTCGTGCTGGCATATGAGTCTTTCTTGCTGTATTTGTGGGTGTGACTAGAGTTGGCATGCTGTGCTTTGGTGCCTGTTGTTGAGGCTTTCTGGTGCATGGCTATGCTCTTTCAGGTATGTATTTCGATATCTGGGGGGGGGGATTCAGCGTGAGTCGGTAGTGGAATTACTGTATGTGCTGAGGAGATTCTGCGGTCTCAGGAGATTCGTTCGCATCATGACTATTTGTTTGGATCGCTAGGAGAGGTGATTCCAAATGCGACGGACGGATATGGGTAATGGATTGGGTGTCAGTCGAAGCTGGATAGCCTCTGGAGGTGAGGATATCAGCCTGTAGGCTGGAGTTGGAGTTCGTACTGATGTGCTTTCTCTGCTCATTTTTTCTGATTTTTATTTTTATTTCAGTTCATTGATTTGTTGTGAAGATCTTGAAGCTGTCAGATTTGTGAACAGGTTTACGATTGAGAATTGGTGCGGAGTTCGGAGTTGGAGGTGCTCTAGTTGACATTCGCGTCTAGTGTCGACTTTCTGTAGTCGTCATGGTTTTTGGTTGTAATGTCTTGAACTATAGTGAGCGATTATCCTATGCACTTTAGTATCGGAGGTTCCGGCATAGGGCTTATTTTTGTAGTACGCAGCTTCGTCATCAATAGATGAATTGTGATGGTGATGTGGAAGCGCGGTTGGTGATGATGTCAGTGTGATGGTGAGGGATGAGTGAGAAGGGAGAAGGAGATGATGTCAGTGATGATGGTGATGGCCAATTATTTTTGTATTTGATATTCAGATATTGGAATTTTTTTTCATTTGTTTCGCAGAAGGCGTCAATATTAGACTACTGTTTCTTGCATCGCTCACTCGTCTTTTTTTTTTTCATTTTTTTTCTTTCTGTTTTTTTTTTTTTTTTTTTTTTTTTTTTTTTTTTTTTTTTTTTTTCTTTTTGTTTTTGGTATTTTTTTATTTATTTGTAGTGTAAGGTGTACTGTCAGGTGACGAGGTGTGTGGACTGTGCGGGCGGTGCTGCGGAGGTTCGTAGGGTGTTGGATTATCTGCTAGTGAAAGGTTTGCATCTGATGGGCTGGAATTTTGGAGTTGAGTATGAGATTTCTAGGCTTGATGTTGAGGTCTGGGGTCGGGGTCTCTGTGAGGGTTGAGCGTTCTTACGAGATAGGGTGATGATGAATGGTGGATATTGAATGATGATTTTTTGATGTGGGTGTGTATAATGTGTTGTGGCATTGTGTCACCATGAGTGTGTTGCCTGTGGGCTGGTGGTGCTGAGGGGAGGTGCTGTTATCTGCTTCTCTTCTGTCTATTTCTTGGTATGGGAGTTGCTCATGATTTCGGACGTGACCGTCTTTGTTTTACATTATTTTCTCTGCGAGGGATGTTTGGATTGCAGTTTTTTGATAGGGATTTCTGGCGATGGGGTTGGGAGTTGTCTGGTTTGCGTTGGTGTAGTAGATACGCTGATTCGAGGGATGTAACGTTTGAGTTTTACGACAGGCTGTGGCTATGAGGCGGTGCGGCAGTGCACGTATTGGGTACGGCAAGGGTGGATCGGCCGGTTGAATCAGTTTGGTTGGGGCTAGGAAATACGGTCGTCGTGATATTATGGCTGAGCACGCTTTAGTAGTGATGATGGTAATTAACTTGGGGACTGGGCGAGAATTGGATGTGGCTGGAGTGCTGTTGATGTTTGAGACGCATGTGAAGACTGTAGATGACGGACGGTGATGATATCAAGCTATGATCCGCGCTGTGGGGATGGAATGGGATCAGAGAGGGTGGCGAAGGTTCTGGCTGGCAGTAGGTGGGTGATGAGTCATCTGATACGGGCCAGCGGTGACCTTGGTTTGCATGAGACGAGTGCGATGATTTGTCACGTGATTAAGGTGTGTCGACTGAAAGCTGTCGGAGTGTATCAGAGGCGATCGTGTGTTGATCGTCAGCAATCTGTACCTAGCTCGATGCAGCTATTATTCTTGCTTCTTAGGATAGTGTTCAATTTGACGAGTTGTGATAGCTTGTAATGACGTCATTCGGGACGTAGAGAATTATTATGTGGTGGGGATCAATTTTGTGTACACGCGGACGAAGGTGCTGGATGATGACGTCAAGTACACGGCTCACGGATTGTTAGTTTCGCATTCTTCAGGGTGGGTATTGCTATTCTGATTAGGTTTTACTTATGATACGTTGGATCTCTGAGTGCCTTTTTCGAATGACGCAGATGGCAGGAGGGAGTAGTGCAGCATGTATTGATCAGTTGGGTACCCGTGTGCATCTTTGTGGCGTCGTGTCGGGCATCTGAAGACCGTGGGACGTAGGAGGGCCAGGGTCATAGATGTCACTGAATTGATCTTGAATGACGAGTGTGAAACAGGAGGATGGTGATAATCAGTCAAGTGATGATGGTAGAACTTCTTATTCATTTTTATTATTTACTTTCTTATGTTGTATGATGTCTCTGATGCCTCGCATAGATAGGTTTGTGGGCAAGTCGCACTGTTGTTGTGGATGGGCGCAGGTCGTGGGGGTGTCGATAATATTCCTGGAACTGGAGTTCTTACTGACTGTGAGGCATACATGGGCGAGGTATTTGCTGACGGTTTTCGGTCGGATATGTGGGGTGCTAGGGTCTACAAGGACTGATGGGTTCGCTATGGAGATGTGGTCGGGATCTGGATCTCTGTCAAGATTGACTTTGGCGAATCTGGTTGATCTGTCGTCGCGGCTTTTAGATATCTTGATTGTATGTGGCAGCGTACAGTGCGTGAGGTGCGTGTCTGGACCTGAACCTGCTTTGACTAGAGTAACTAATGATCGGTTGTGGGGAAGGCAGAGGAGGGGTGAGGGCAAGATTCGATGTTCATGCTGAAGCCTTCAGCCAGCTGGTTCTAGAGTGGTTACTGGTGCTGGGGGTGAGCAGGGATTTGTTCGGTGAGATAGGTATTTTCTGTTTCATTCTCAGTTATGCTTTCTGTAGTTTACTGCAGTTTGCGCACTGGGATGGTGATCGGCTCATGACTTGCTAGTTTGCTAGTTCTGATCTTGGGTATTTCGCAGATTTAGTTTCTTAGATGCGATCCTGTCTAGCTGTTTTTTCTCTGGCATTGTAGATCTCTAGATCAGAGTTCAGTCGGTTTTTGGATTTTGTTTGCTTCTTTAAGGGTTATGTTTCGTGCTGTGATGGATTTTGTCATTGGTGCGGTCTGGGTTGGCTATTACAGTCTAGTGCATTGCTGAGATGTTATGTGAGTGACGAGGTGACGGAGTGTAGTCACTGTTTTTGGTTGTGATGATTTGCTGTAGATTCTAGATTCACGCTTTGGCTTCATGGATAGGACATTGGAGTGGCTTTGCTGATTCTGGTCTCTTTATGTATTCTTATTTTGATGTAATTTTTGTGTAATTGTTTGTTCGGCAGGGTTCTGCTGTAGCTGTCTGGATACTTGTTGCAGGCTGGCTTGATCCGATCGCTGCTCTGCTGTGCTGGATTGGCGTGCGGCACTCGCAAAGATATGGGCACGAGTAGCTTGTCTTTCTGTATGCTTGTCACTTAGTAGGGATATAGACGTTTCCGGTGATATGACTAGTTAGGTATCTCAGACCGTGGACTGGTATTGGTCTTTGTATTGGGGCGAGTCTTTGTCTAGCTTCTGGGAGTCCGATAGTGCTATAATCCTGTCGACCGCAGAGTTTGGGTTAGAGGAGGATTTGCTGTTGGCTTTGTTTTGTTATTGTCAGTTTGTATTTGATTCTCGTGTGTCTTTTCCATTTTTTTTTATTATCTTATTCTTTTTTGGGCATGCGAGGTTCGCTTTATAGTTTGAGCATTTTGGGACTGATATGTGACAGGGTGAGGCTTGGTTGATGTAATAGCTCTCGAGAGGTCGTTGCATGCTGGCTTATTGAGTGGCCATTGGGAACTTAAGCTGATGTGCTTGGCAGTTCCATAAGGATCTGGATGTGAAGTGTTAATTTTGCTATGGATTTCGTAGTGCAATCATGAATGTCTCTGCAGTTGTAGTTTATGAGGAGGGTGATATCAGTGATGATGTCAGATAGCGTGGTTGCGATGGTCACGTGGCAGTGGATGAATGGTTGATTGCACAGTTGCGAGTTTGATAATGGGTGTTGGATTGTCAGACCAATAGACGTGGATCATCCTGGTGGTCAGTTCTTGTCGGAGATCGGGATTTTGTTGAGGGTTCGATGGCTGGTCAAGGCATCAAGGTGTTGTGGCCGATGCTAATTCGCTGTCAGTGTGATGGTGAGGGATAGATGTGGCATGGTCCGTTTGAACGTGACACAAGGTTTTAGGGAATAAGTGATTGATTCTGTCTCGGGGTTGTATATGACGAAACTGGGATGGTGTGGACTTACTTGCGTGATCCACGCATTTAATTATAATGATAGAGAGTTCTATAGGGAGTAGCGTGTACCATAACTGGAGGTTCAGCTTTCTTTTTTGCTTGGGAATTTTTCGGTCTGATTTATGCATGTTGTTTCTTATACGGTGATGATTGCTGTCGCAGGGGCAGCTTGTACTGTTTTTGATGCATAGTTTACATGGGATGGATAGGATCTGTCTTAGAGTATAAGTATATGGGTCTGAGCTTTCGATTGAATGTTTGAATTTTTATTATATGATCTATTGATAGTGTTATATATGTTGTACACATGAGTATCATGTATAGCCAATTGCGTGATCGTGATGGCATTGGGAATTTTGATCTGGTACTGGGGTATTAAGAGTGATGACTTTTTTGGATATGCTTTTGGGTGGCAGGGGACTGAGGACCGAATGGGTTCTGCTTGAGCAGTGATGCAGTGAGTTCTTCTGTGACGATTTTATGGTATCTTTTTCCATTTCATTTGGTTAAATTTTTTGATTGGGATAATCGAGTAGTATGAGTGCTTTGTGGTGTTGTGCGGCCAGTGGGTTCGAGTTGGAGATGCTGACACTCAGGGCGAGGTTGTTTTGGGAGGTGTTGTTTCTGTGCCGAGACTGGAATAAGTGAATAGGGTGGTTGTTGTTGCGGTGTAGGTGGTGGTAGAGTCTGTGATATCGCAATCTACAGGTTTCTTGGCAGAGTGCTCTTAAAGAGAACTACTGAGTTTTCTCTGGCATATTATGTTGCTGTTATAGATGTTGTGTTGGTGGGATGTAGTGTGTGTGAGTAGGATGAGGGGAGGAGGGAGCGGGAGAGAGAGTAGAGGAGATTTGAGAGGATGGATAGAGGGAGCAGGGGCGACGTGCAAGGTGTGCATCGTAGGTTGTAAGGATGAATGTGCGCAGCAGTAGTACGTCGTGTGGCATGACTCCTATGGATGATCGACCACTGGGATTGACTGTTTTGGAGATGAAAGAATGCCCTGGCAAGTCTTGGAGCGAATTGGTGCAAGTTGGAGCTGAGGCTTCGAATGTTCGATTGATCTGCTCGATTGTGGATGATTAGATATCAGAGGAGTGGGAGCATTTCGATGATCTGAGGCCTCAATCGTCAGTCGATCAGAGTAGTGTCTGTGGATTTGCGCTCAGGCCTCAGCGACTGATTAGTTGGTTCGATGCTATGTACATCGAGGTGAGTCAGTGTTCTACGTTGAGATTTGATGTGGCTTGGATTTGGTAGTCACTTTATCCTGGCTTCATGTGTTTATGGTTGGTAGTTGGATGTTGTGTTGATTGAGCTACATGTAGCTGAGGGCGAGTCTTTGCAGTTGCTGGGATCTTTTGTGACTCGGTCGGTAATGATCGTGCAGCAAATCCGATTGGAGGGTTCGTTGGGATTAATGTGATTAGCACCTGCAGGTCCGGCTAGATTTTATTACTATCTACATGAGCACCTAAATTTTGGAAGATAGGTGTTTGGGAGGTAATTAGTCATGTGCATGGTATGTATGCACTCTGGAAGGATTGGATCGCATATTGGATATTGTGAGAGTGGTTTGTGAGATTGAGGCTGATCGCTGTGGGGGAGAGGGATTAGATTTGGGTCGCAGAGTTGGATTACGATGGTGAATGACATCGCTTTACGTCATATTGGTTTGAATTGGAAGGGATCAGGTGCCTGACTCGTGGGATCGTCATGTGGTAGTTGGTTCTTCAGTTTTTAGATGAGTTAGCGGCTGGTGGGATGGATTGTTTTCGTTGTGCGCAGGCATGGAGAGGTGGGGAGTGGTTTTCTGTGGAGTCGTGATGGTTTAGCTAGGAGTGCAGGATTAGCAGATAGCTTGGGGGGCTGCGTGGCTGTTCGGGAGGATGCAGTTGGAGATATAGTGGGCGGCCTGGGAGCGAGAGATGTGCCTTAGTTGAGTTGGGTTGGGAATCAGATTCTGCTAGCTTGATGCGCATGGTGCGGGTGTGCATCTTGTAGGTTGATACATGGCGGCTAGTTGCTTTGCTTTGAATAGCTATCAGTTAGGGTGTGGGATTGTAATACTATGGCACTGCGTAGATTTCTTGTGTATTGCGTGGTGCAGTAGATTGCAGAAGCCTGGTGACACATAGGTGCCTTGGACGCAATGCTGCGAGGCGGGTAGATTTGGTAGATTTATGTTATCAGTGATGTGGTATGACATTGATTATAGTAGTGCGACGAAGAAGTGAGAGGCAGATAGTGTGGTAGGGGTTTTATTTGTATTATTTGTTTTCTAGATTTTAGATTGAATTGGTTTTGTGTGATATATTACGGATGTGTGTTGGATAGAAGTGACCGCGATGGTGGCACTGTTTGTCAGGTCATGAGTGAATGGTCAGTGACCTGGGAACGATGTGAAGTCTCGCACCGTGCAGATGTCGTGAGCGAAGGTTGTGGAGGATAGTGCGTTATGGATTGGTGGGTTGGTATGGTCTTCGAGGGATTAGTAGGTTGTCAGGGATGGTGATAACGATTGGACAAGGAGGATGGTGATTTTGTAAGTGATGATGGGGTGACTTGGCCATTTGAGCATGTCACCTCGAACAGGTTGCCTTTGCAGAACAGAGGATGGAAGTTGACGTAATTTGAGTGTTACAGTTTGTAGTTTTGTATTTATGTCAGTTTTGATTGAAGGGGGTGAAAATTTGCGTGACAGGTGTTTTTTGGTGATTTTATGCGATTACATTAGCCATTATGAGGTATTGAGAATGAGTGTTTGTTGTGTGTGAATATTGTAACGTGCATGTCATCTGTGTTATGCATGTCTAGGAGGTCCGTTTGGATGGATTCTAGGGAATCTTGATAAGCTTGGCAAGGTCTGGAGTATGTCGTGATCCTTTGGGCGGCAATTGTTCGTTGCTGCGTGGTTTCAGGCTAATTCAGCCATGGATGATGTCCTCGTCTTCTAATATAGATATTGCTTTTTTGAGGACCATGATTTATGTTGTTGGGTAGAAGTGAGATTAGAGGAAGCGATTGCCCGCGTAGGTCTGGTGGTCTCGTGATGATGAGGTCAGTGATGATTGGGTCGGCAGATTCAGGCAATCGTGGAAAGGAGTGAGGACGAAATGATGTTCAGTGATGATGGGGTGATGATGATGTGGTTGATGATGGTGATGATCGGGTCTGTGATGACGTAAAAGTTGATTGATGATGTGGGAAGAGCGACGGCTCTCTTCTTCGATTGTTTTTTTCCCATGATGAGAATTTGCGTTTTTGTATCGGGTATGCGTGACTCTGGAACTGTGATCAGTAGTGGGGATTGGATTGTGTATTTTATTGGTTAAATTGTTCGCCATATTTTTTCTTTTTTTCGTGAGATAGATGTGGGTTGCTACTATATGAGAGTTCGGAGTGGATCAAGTTGCATTTGAGACTAATTTGTCGTGATGTGCGTACCATTTCATACGGTGCTTGATCTGCGTGCGCTTCGAATTCGAGGAGTTGGAAGTAGTGAGAGCGTGATCAGTTCAGGCTTGGCTGACTGTTTGGTCAAGATTCTTTGTAGGGGGTCTATATGGGATGAATGTGGATACTCGGGAGAGGAGACGGAACTGGGGAAGTCAGTGAGTGCTGCATTTTTCAGAGAGGGGGTCGGGGATGGCACGTGTTTTATGGACTGAATTGGCCAAGTGTCAGGTTGAGTTTATCCTGTGGCGTTGTACTTTGATGAGTCGAGATGGAGTCGCGTCAACTGGCTTTGAGGGCGGCAGGTGAAATTCGGATGTACCACTGATGATGTTGATGGTCAGGACGATGTGGAAGAGGAAGGATGGGCCTTCGCATTTATGTTATGGTGATGCTGGGGATCCAGGCATGGCAGTTGGGTGGATGTGGTGAGCAGGTTTGATTGGTTGGGACTAGCTTGCTAGTGATTTACGATCCTTGATTCATTTTATCTTCCGAATAGGTATCTATAAGTATTGGGAGTTCGATTTGTATTTGTTGATCTGAGTGTGATAGAAATACAGGATTTATTATTGGTGATTGTATAGTTAGTTTCCTGTACTAGTCGCAATAGTATTTTACAACAATTATTCTCTCAATCGATTTTTACATATTTTTCTTTTTTCTATAAAAAAGATAATTAAAAAAAAAATTTTTGTTTTATTTTTTTTTTTTTTTTGGTATTTTTTGACGGGTTCACACTTGTCATTTGTCGCGAGAGCTAGTATCGCTGGACATCTTGACACGGGATTGCATCCTTGATGAGTACTGCTGACTCGTTCGCACTCCAGTTCAGCAGTGAAGGATTGGATACTCTGCATGTTTGGCTTTCACTTTTTCTTGAATTTAATTTCATATATTTCTACTGACATCATCACTGTCATCCAACCTTCTTGAATGTGTCGATGTGTTACTCAATGCGCCATTCATGCTCACTTGTGGTAACAAAAATTCGATGGACTCCGGAGTTTTGTGGCATTGGTTCTCCTTTCTTAGACATTTCTCTTGTATTGCGGCTCCAACGTGCCGAATGACTCATCGACGGTGGAGGCTATCGGTGACATGATCACGCATCCTCTATCATCCATCAGCAATCGGTCTTGCATCAGTATCCTATGCAATAGTCACTCAGGTATTCATTCATCATTTCTCTCGAGAGTGTCTCACGGGATATCTCTCTTGAGTCTATATGCATATTTTTCCAGCTTTTTTTATTTTATTTTCATCGTTTCATTTTCTGTTTCTTTCGTTGTGTATGATGTACTCGTCTGCTGTAGGTTTGTGCGATGTGTGTGCATGTAGGGTCAGGCGGGTGTTGGATGCTGGTCTGCGGTTGATGGTTTGAGTAGACAATGTGGGTGTGGCGTCTGGGTTCTGCGCGTGTCTTTGTGGCTTTGCGTTTTTAGTTTATGAGATTGGGGTGGAGATCTGGTGTTGAGTTGGCTTCTGTTTGCGCAGGGTCGGGTTGATCTTGGCGTGCATCTTGTCGGCATTGGCGCGTTTTTATTCTGGAGGGCGGGGAGGCGGCGCCGGGAGGGGAGGGCAGATCTCTGTTCAGCGCTGATCGGAGCTGGGACTAGGGCTGTTCGGCCACACAATATTATATTTATTTATTTGGGAGGGAGAGGGGGGAGGGAGGGGGGGAGAGGTGCTGGGTTGGTGGCCTTATTCGACTTGGGGGTTTCAGGGGTCAGTCTGATCTCTTGGTTGGAGGGCTGGGGCTGTTTCAGGCTGAAGTTGGGGCTAGAGGGTCTGTGTAATTATTACTGAGTTCGTTCTGTCTCTGGGCTGCCTTTCTACCTCCACTGACAGCATCAACATCGCTGACATCAACAATATCAACACTGACGTCATCACCATCATCACAGCATCATCACCATCATCAAACTGACGATCATCACCATATCTTCTCCCATGCTTCACATCCCCATCCACCCACCAGATCAGTCACATAACATCACCACGCATCATCAACTGTCATCAATCACATATCAATCACCACTACATCATACACCGACCTCATAAGCACTCAGACCAGTCATCACCATACATCTGGAGTGACATATCTCCTACCTATTCCACATACTCATTACCTCCACAGAGTGTCATACACAGACATCATCCCCATATTTGCTGACATCATCATTTTCTCCCTCATTGCTGACATCATTATCACCACATCCTTGACATCACCGTCATCACTGACCACATCAACCAGACATCACTTGTACTTTTTTTTTTTTCTTATTTCTCTACTTCGAACATTCGCGACATCAATCATTATCACCATCATTATCATTCTTGATATAATTATCACCATCGTCATGACATTATGCCAAACAGTTTATCACCTCGTTTGTCTTACAACAATGTCATCAACATCGTAAGTGACATCATGACCTCCTTCTCAGCCAAATATTCATCACCATCATCACTGGGACATCATCACCTCCCCTTACAAATCATCATCACCATCATTCCTGACCTCACCACNGAGCTTTGCAGGAAAATGGCTGGAGCTAGAGGACATCATGCTGAGTGAAGTAACACAGTCCCAGAAAAACAAACGACGAATGGTATCCCTCATCTGTGGATGCTAGTGCCAATTACCTAGTTGTAAGTATTTCTTGTGTAGGGCCCCCTGAGCTTTTGTCCAAAGCAGTTGGGCATAATGCATATTGGAAACAACAACAACAACAACAGAAAGGACTACATCAAAGAACTGACTGAAACAGTGAACTTCTGCTCAAAACAGTCAACTTCCTCATGGAGAATATTGAGAAAGACTGAGAAAGAGATGAAAAGCATGTTTGGCAGAATGCATGAGCTCTGGCGGGTTCGGGGGGATGGGCGGGAACACGAGTCTAGATTTGTTTAAAAAATAAAAATAAATTTATGTAAAAAAAAAAAAGTGATACCTGACGACAAATGTCAGGATGGTTGGTGGGTTGTACTAATGCCAAAGTCAAACACAGACCTTGTGGGAAGAACAAAAATGGCAGAAAGATAGAGGTAAAAGCAAAACTTGCCCCTGCTGCTTTGGGGTCTATGGTAAAGCAACAAGTCATGACAAAATATATGACAGAAATTAATATATGGCTGTTCAGCTGTCATGCTTTCCTCTCAAACACCAGGAATGCCATCAGTTCTTACATTTTGGATTATAACTTCCCATTGAGCTAAACAGCCATTTTCTTCCTTCTCATTGAGTTTCCATTCTGGACAGTCACAGGAATTAGGGTGAGGGCTCAGCTGTTAAGAGCACCAACTGCTCTTGCAGAGGACCTGGGTTCAATTCCCAGCACCCACATAGCAGCTAAGAAACTCTTTAGTGCCAGGTGTGGTGTCACAGGCCTTTAATCCCAGCACTTGGGTGGCAGAGGCAGGCAGATCCCTGTGAGTTCAAGGCCATCCTCATCTACATAGCGAGCTCCAGGCCAGCTGGGACTAAAGGGAGACTGTCTCAAAAATACCAAAAATAAATAAATAAGTAAATAAATATCATTTAAAAAATTAGGGTAGTTGTCTACACCACTGTGTTGTTGCTAAGGAAGATCTGGCAATCTGCTGAATAATGCATGAAGTACTCCACATCTTCACACTGGAAACAAGGTGCACACCAAATACCAGAATAGATAATAACTTTGTTTTATTAAACTGTTTAGTAGTATTTAACTAGGAGCCAGGGATGTAGTGCCTTTAACAAGGTACCTGCCTGGCATGTGCAAGGCCCTAAATTTCATCCCTAGCTTCACACCTCCTACATATATGATTAAATTGAAAAAAAATTTTTTTGTTTCTTTTTAAATCTAATTTTATGTATTATTGTATGTATGAAGGAGCACTTAATACCATCTGTGAGAAGATTAAAGGAAAACCTCATAGAGTCAATTCTCTCCTTTTACCTTTAGGTGGGTTCCAGGGATTTGAAATCTGACTGTCTTTTTTCTTTATCTACTGAGACATCTTGGAGCCTTTGTTTGTTTTTTGATTGAGATCAAGCTGGCCTCAGTCTTAATATGGAGCAGAAGATGACCCTGAGTTCCTGATCCTCCTTCCTGCACCTCCCAATGCTGAGATTATAGATCTGCCCCATTACATCTAGCTTCAAAATTAAGATTTAAAAGCTGGATAAGAGCCAGGCCTGGTAGCACATGACTTTAATTCCAGCACTCTGGAGGCACAGGCAGGCAGTTCTCTGTAAGTTCAAGGCCAGCCTGGTCTACAGACCAAGTTCCAGGCCAGTTGGGGCTACAGGGAAACCTTGTCTCAAAAACACCAAAAAAAAAAAAAAAAAAAAGCTGGATAAGAGCTGGGCATGCTGACATATGCCTTTGATCACAGCATTAGGGAGGCAGAGGCAGGCAGATTTCAGTGAGATCAAGGCCAGGCGGCATGACGGATTATTTGTCTCAAAATAAATAAATAAACAAATAAATGCTGGGTAAAGTGCTGGACAGATGGTTCTGACTGATCTTGCAGAGGACCCCAATTCAGTTCCCAGCATCCACTCAGAGACTAACAATTATGTCTGTAACTCCAGTTCCAGAAGAATCTGACACCCTCTCCTGTGGGCATTGAACGCACAAGTACAATTATATGGATGGAGGAAAAAACATTCATAGACATAAAAAATGAAAGTAAATAAAATTTTTAAACATTTTTTTCTTTTTTTTAAAGACTTTTTCTTAAAAATAAATAAATAAATAAATAAATAAAGAGATGGCTCAGCAGTTAAGAACACTGGCTGTTTTTGCAGAGGAACCAGGTTCCATTCCCAGCAGCCACATGGCAGCTAATATCGATCTGTACCTCCAGTTCCAGGTGATCTGATGCCCTCCCTTGACTTCTCTGGGCATTGCACAACAAAGTAATAACTAGATTTGGCCATTTTACTTTGTTTTTTGTTTTGGGGGGGTCTTTTAGGTGTTGTTGAGACACGGTCTCCATTTAGCCCCAGCTGGCCTGAAGCTCACTATGTAGATCAGGCTGGCCATGAACTCACAGAGGTCCGCCTGCCTCAGCCTTCTGAGTGTTGGTATTAAAGGCAGACACCACCATGCCCAGCTAGATTTGGCTATTTTAGATATTTCAGCAACATTGCCTTATCGTTTTCCACACTGCATGGCTTGCTATTCCCTGGTCCAGCATGCCTCTCTGTCTTTGCTTATTCTGCTTTCTATTCTGGGGGAAACCTTCAAGCTCCTGCATCTAGGAACTGAACATTGATGCTATCTAGATTCACCTCCACAAGGCAATCTTTCTGAACTTCCGGGCTCATATAGGTCCTAACTTCCCTATATTATGACCAACTTCATTATAAAGTTTTAGAAATTGGGGTTTATTGAGGGGGGTGCTTTAGTAATCTGTGCTGAAGTAAACAACAAGCTGTCTCTACATCTACAGTGATTTTTGTTGGTCCTTCAAAGTATTATAAAGATGCCTTTTGCCAAGTCAGGTAGCACATACCTTTAATATCAGCACTCCAGGGGCAGAAACAGATAGATCTCTGTGAGGTCCAAGCCAGCCTGCTCTACATAGAGAGCTCCAAGCCAGCTGGCACAAAAGGGAGAGACTGTGTCAAAAACAACTGCCCCACCACGTACACTCCACACCCATTACCCAATCACCAAAAAAAAAAAAAGATGCCAGTCACTGTGCAGGGCATGATACACCATGCCTGTAATCCAAGCTCTCCAAAGGCAGAGGCAGTTTGATCTCTGGGAGTTCAAAATTAGCATGGTCTACCAGATGAGTACCAGGCCAGCTGGAGCTACAGGGAGAACTTGTCTCACACCAAAAACAAAACAAAACAAACAAGCAACAAAAACAACAAAAAGTGTGGGTGAAAACCGCACAGGTTTTGTGGAAGACCTTGAGAGCTTCATCAGCCTTTGTTCTCCCAGAAATGTCCCTGTTGCTTAGGAGAGTCACGTGACACAACGGTCTTTAAGAAGGGTGTGGTGTGTGATGGCACATACCTAAAAAAAGAAAAAAAAAGGTGCCAGTTACTGTTGTAATAAAACAAGCTATCATTTTTTAAATTATTTATTTATTTTTAGGTACTAAATTACATACAACACAAATCTAGACCAGTGTCCACCTCCCTCCCCCCCAACACACCAGAGCTCATGCATTCTGCCAAACATGTTTTTCATCTATTTCTTAGTCTTTCTCAAAATTCTCAATGCAGAAGTTGACTGTTTGGGCCAGAAGTTCACCGTTTCAGTCAGTTCTTTGATGCAGTCTTTTCTGTTGTGGTGGTGGTTGTTGATGTTGTTCTTTCCAATATGCATCGCTCCCAAATACTTGGACAAAAGCTCAAGGAGCCCTGCAGAAGAAATATTACATCTAGGTAATTGGCCCTAGCATCCACAGATGAGGGATACCATTCGTCTTTTGTGTTTCTGGGACTGGGTTACTTCACTTAGCATAATATCGTCTAGTTCCATCCACTGGCCTGCAAAGTTCATGATGTCATCTTTCTTTACTGCTGCATAGAACTCCATCGTCTAGGTGTACATTTTATCTGTCCTCTAGTCAGTTGAGGGGTACTTGGGTTGGTTCTACATTTTGCTATTGTGAACAGAGCTGCAATAAACATGGCTGTGCATGTATCTCTGTGGTAAGATGAGTCTTGTGGGTATATACCCAGGAGTGGTATGCCTGGGTCAGGTGGTGAGCTCATTTTGAGTCTTCCAAGGGTTCTCCACACTGCTTACCATAGTGGCTGTATGAGTTTACATTCCCACCAGCAGTGGATGCAATGTTCCCCTTTCCCCACAACCTCTCCAGCACTTGGTATCATTTGTTTCCTTGATCACAGCCAGTCTTATCAGAGTGAGATGATAGCTTAAAGTGGTTTTAATTTGTAGCTCCTTAGTTATTAGCGATTTTTGCACATTTTTTAAGATGATTCTCAGCCATCTTTAATTCCTCCCTTGTGAAGTCTCTGTTCAGCACTTTGCTCCATCTTTTGAGTGATTCATTCTTCTTTTTTTATCATTTTTAAATATCTTTCATCTTGACAGATACCTAAGTCTCATTCCTAAAATTTTTAATTGACATATACCTTCAGGAAGACTCCAAACATAATACATTTCGATGTTAAATGAACCATTTTAATCCAACTCCTTGAGGAAGCACAGTTCATGATTGTAACACTTTAAATTCCGCTCCTGCCAACACTGCTTGGTTATTCATTTAAACGGTGTATTGGCCAGGGGAGATGACCCACGCCTTTAATCCCAGCACTCTGGAGAGAGAGGCAGTTGGATCTCTGGCAGTTCAAGACCAGCTTGGTCTGATTGGTTTGTGGACTTGGTCTCAGCTTCCCTGGGATTCCCCCCCTCTTGAAGAGGCTCTGATCCTGAAGGAGTCGAGAGAGAGTCCTTCTGTTTTTCTCGAAACTCCTCCTCCTCATCTGATCTTCTTTTAAAAGAAGAAGAAGAAGTCATCTGTTGAGCAGTGTGGCCGCGCAGTGGTGGGCAGTAAGGGCCTGCTGTGTCCCTTTCTAATTCCATGCTGTGGTTAAAGGGACAGCCTTCTCTTCTTCCTTGGAAGAATGAGCAGGGGTTAGCCTGATGCCAGCCCCTTTGTAGGCCCTCCGATGGGCGTGGCTTTCTCTCATTGGCTGAAATCCTTGCCTCCTGCCGCTCCTCAGGGCTGGGCTAAGGACTGCACCTGTGTGTTGTGCTTGAGTCCTGGATGTGGTTGTAAGAAAGGCCTTGGGGATGGCGTCACTTGGTATCTCCACACAGATAACGAAGCCAGGACCAAGGGGACAGAAAGGCCAGAGGCTCGCTCACACATAAGGCCTAGCCCGATGACCACCTAGAAATATGTAAGCTGGGGCTGGAGAGATGGCCTAGCGGTTAAGAGCGCCGACCGCTCTTACAGAGGACCCGGGTTCGATCCCCAGCACCCACATGGCGGCCGAAAACCGTCTGAAACTCCAGTTCCACGGGAATCCTGGACCCTCTTCTGACCTCCGCTGCATTGCATGACACGGGTGCACAAACCTGCATTCAGACAGTACATTCATACACATACAGAAATAAATAAAATTAAAAAAAAAAAAAGAAATATGTAAGCTACTGTCTAGAGTTCTGCGTTAGGATGTTAACTTACAGTTAAGTCCTGGCAACATGGCACACCAGTTTAATTCCAGCACTTGGGAGGCAGAGGCAGGCTGATATCTGGGAGTTCAAGGCCAGCCTTGTCTACAGAGTGAGTTCCAGGCCAACTGGGGCTACAGGGAGACCCTGTCTCAAAAATACCAAAAAATTGGCTGGCATGGTGGTGCTGCCTTTAATCCCAGAGCTTTGGAGGCAGAGTGCGGGCGTATCTCTGTGACTTCAAGGCCAGTCTGGTCTACAGAATGAGCTTCAGGCTAGCTGGAAATAAAGGAGATCCTCTCAAAAATACCAAATAAACAAAAAAACAAACAAATAAATAAGCAAACAAAAAATGCCAGTTGCTGGCCTGCAGAGATGGCTTATCGGTTGGGAGCACCAACTGCTCTTCCGGAGGACCCGGGTTCGATTCCCAGTGCACACATGGCGGCTAACAACGGTCTTTAAGAAGGGTGTGGTGTGTGGTGGCACACACCTAAAAAAAGAAAAAAAAAGGTGCCAGTTACTGTTGTAATAAAACAAGCTATCATTTTTAAAAATTATTTATTTATATATTTCTCGTACTAAATTACATACAAAACAAATCTAGACCAGTGTCCACCTCCCTCCCCCCCCAACCCACCAGAGCTCATGCATTCTGCCAAACATGTTTTTCATCTATTTCTTAGTCTTTCTCAAAATTCTCAATGCAGAAGTTGACTGTTTGGGCCAGAAGTTCACCGTTTCAGTCAGTTCTTTGATGCAGTCTTTTCTGTTGTGGTGGTGGTTGTTGATGTTGTTCTTTCCAATATGCATCGCTCCCAAATACTTGGACAAAAGCTCAAGGAGCCCTGCAGAAGAAATATTACATCTAGGTAATTGGCCCTAGCATCCACAGATGAGGGATACCATTCGTCTTTTGTGTTTCTGGGACTGGGTTACTTCACTTAGCATAATATCGTCTAGTTCCATCCACTGGCCTGCAAAGTTCATGATGTCATCTTTCTTTACTGCTGCATAGAACTCCATCGTCTAGGTGTACATTTTATCTGTCCTCTAGTCAGTTGAGGGGTACTTGGGTTGGTTCTACATTTTGCTATTGTGAACAGAGCTGCAATAAACATGGCTGTGCATGTATCTCTGTGGTAAGATGAGTCTTGTGGGTATATACCCAGGAGTGGTATGCCTGGGTCAGGTGGTGAGCTCATTTTGTGTCTTCCAAGGGTTCTCCACACTGCTTTCTATAGTGGCTGTCCAAGTTTATATTCCCACCAGCAGTGGATGCACTGTTCCCCTTTCCCCACAACCTCTCCAGCACTTGGTATCATTTGTTTCCTTGATCCCAGCCAGTCTTATCAGAGTGAGATGATAGCTTAAAGTGGTTTTAATTTGTAGCTCCTTAGTTATTAGCGATTTTTGCACATTTTTTAAGATGATTCTCAGCCATCTCTAATTCCTCACTTGTGAAGTCTCTGTTCAGCACTTTGCTCCATCTTTTGAGTGATTCATTCTTCTTTTTTTATCATTTTTAAATATCTTTCGTCTTGACAGATACCTAAGTCTCATTCCTAAAGTTTCTAATTAACATATACCTTCAGGAAGACTCCAAACATAATACATTTCGATGTTAGATGTACCGTTTTAATCCTACTCCTTGAGGAAGCACAGTTCATGATTGTGAGTAACACTTTAAATTCCGCTCCTGCCAACACTGCTTGGTTATTCATTTAAACGGTGTATTGGCCAGGGGAGATGGCCCACGCCTTTAATCCCAGCACTCTGGAAGCAGAGGCAGTTGGATCTCTGGCAGTTCAAGGCCAGCCTGGTCTACTGGGTGAGTTCCAGGCCAGCTGGGGCTACAGCTGGGAAACCTTGTCTCAAAACAAAACAAAACAAAACAAAACAAAACAAAACAAAACAAAACGAAAAAGAAAGAAAAGAAAGAAAAAAAAGAAAAGAAAAAGAAAAGAAACCAAACCAGTGTACGTGAAATCACACAGGTTTTCTGGAAGACCTTGAGATCTTCATCAGCCTCTGATTTCCCAGAAATGCCCCTGTTGCTTAGGAGAGTCACGTGACCCCGGTTCACAGTTAGTCCGATTTCCTGGGAGTACCTGTGATCTCCACTCCCTCTGATGAAGAACTCTGAGGTTCATTCTCAGAAAGGACCTGGGGAGGTGATGTGGAGCATGCGGCCAGCCAGCCCTCAGCAGGCACCCCAAAGGCCGCCTGGGAGGACATGCTGTAGAAGGTCTGCGCCAGGCTGGTCAGAGGATCCCGGAGCTCCGTGAGTTCAGAGAGCTGCTCCCAGCTGAGCGGGCAACGAGCCCCCTGTGCCTGCACCTGGGCTATTTCTTCATCAATTTGCTCACACAAAGAACGAAGAAAGGTGACCAGGCTCTTCCGGAGTGGTGGTGGCGTTGTGTGCTGAGGCTCCGGGCTGTGCGCTGCGCTCCCTGCTGACCCATCTGGGCCGGCCTCAGGCTTCTGATGGATTCCCCTCTGTTCAGAGATCTTTCTTCGCTTTTTCAAGTGGGACATGCCCTCATTTCCTGTTCTGACTTGACTGCTCTCCTGGGGACAGCCTTTTCTCTCCCTAGATTCATCATCAGGACTGGAACTTGACTCTGATTGGTTTGTGGACTTGGTCTCAGCTTCCCTGGGATTCCCCCCCTCTTGAAGAGGCTCTGATCCCGAAGGGGTCCAGAGACAGTCCTTCTGTTTTTCTCGCAACTCCTCCTCCTCATCTGATCTTCCTTTATTTATTTTTGGGGGGGGGGGTCTTTTCGAGACAGGTTCTCCCTAAAAGAAGAATTCATCTGTTGAGCAATGTGGCCGGGCAGTGGTGAGCAGTATGGTCCACCATCAGTCTTCTGGTGGATTCCCCTCTGTTCAGAGATCTTTCTTTTCTTTTTTAAGTGGGACATGTACTCATTTCCTGTTCTGATTTGACTGGTCTATTCCCAGTGCATACATGGCGCCCAAGAACCTTCTTTAAGCAGGGTGTTGGGTGTGGTGGCACACACCTAAAAAAAAAAAAAAAAAGAAGCCAAATAAAGGAAAAAACAAAAAAAAAAAAAAAAAAAGATGCCAGTTACTGGATAAGACAACAAAATTTAAGCAGAAAAGTGGCAGAGGCAGGAAAATCACAAGTTAATACCAGCCAGGGCTACACAGCAAGACAGTGTCCAAAACAGAAAGAAAATTCAAGAGGGAAAATGTCCCCTCCGCTCTACTCTCTGTCACTAGTGTCCGAGCCTGGCTGTGTTCCCAGAATTTAATCAGATCTGCCATCTGTGTTCCTGTTTCTCCTGGATCCTCACCCATTTCCAGACTCTTAATGGGCTAGTTTTCCATTCTGTTGTTTAAAAAAAAAAATTGGGGGGCTGGAGAGATGGCTCAGTGTTTAAGAGAACCACCTGCTCTTGCAAAGACCTGGGTTCGATTTCCAGCACCCAGGTGGTGGCTAAGAACCATCCTTAACTCCAGTTCCAGGGGAATCTGTTGCCCTCTTCTGACCTCAGAGGTACTGCAGGCCACGGGTGCACCAACCTACATGCAGATAATACATTCATACACATAAAAATAATTAAAAGGGCTGGGCTTGAGAGATGGCCTAGCGGTTAAGAGCATAGTGGCTGAGAACTGGAGAGATGTCTCAGCCATTAATAGTGGTTAACAGCACCACTACTCTTGCAGAGGGCCAGGTTTGATTCCCAGCACCCACATGGTGGCTAAGAACCATCTTTAACTCCAGTTCCAGGGGAATCCAACACCCTCTTCTGACCTCTGCAGCACTGCACAACACCGGTGCACCAACCTACATGCAGACTGTACATTCACACAAGTAATTTTGGCTGAATGTGGTGGCACACGCCTTTAGTCCTAGCATTTGGGAGGCAGAGGCAAGCAGATCTTTGTGAGTTCAAGGCCAGCCTGGTCTACAGAGTGAGTTCCAGGACAGCTGGGGCTACAGGGAGACCCTGTCTGGAAACGAACAAAATAAATAAATAAATAAATAAATAAATAAATAAATAAAATTATTTTAATCTCAAAATCTTTGTGGTGACACAATTCTTTGATGCACACTGGCTGAACACCTTCCACCTCAACCCCTCTATAATACAAAAATTCTATTTATTATTTTTTTGAGACAGGGTCTCCCGGTGGCCCCAGTTGGCCTGGAACTCACTATGTAGACAAGGCTGGCCTCGGACTCACAGAGATTCTCCTGCCCCTGCTTCCTTAGTGCTGGGATTAAAAGTGTGTGCCACTGGGTCCAACTCAATGCATTTAAAGCTTTAATGTACATGCAACATGCCCCATTGTTGTGATCACCTACACAGAGTAACTTAGAATGAATTAGATGCTGTTGTCCATTGGCAGTGAGCATAATATCCGCCTGACACATTTACTCACAACCGACATCTCTGCCATCATATAGCAATAGAAGATGCCATTTTAGGAATGATTCCTGAAAACTGTCCATTTATAATGATGTCTTAAGATAGTGCTGTCATGGGCAGTAATAGATAAACCAGAGACATTTCTTAGTAAAGTTTCCTTTAGAAAGGTTATATATCACAAATGAATGAGAAAAACTCAGCAGGAGAGAAGCAGATCAACTGAAGTAGACAGTTTAACTGCTATTCGATAGAGCATGACAGTGAACTCCTAATAGATAGAAGGGTGAGATGCCGTCAGGCTTAATAGCTAGGAAACGAAACGAGAAATCGGTTGCTCTTAAAGACTTTGAAAAACACCGAGGAAGGCCGGGGGAAAAGCCACTTATTAAAACAGGAGCAAAAATGTATGGAAAGATGGACTTAAGATAGCCCCTAAGAACCATCGGGCAAAGTTCAATCCACTGGCTCCCACTTACTGTGTGTGTGCATGCGTGCCTGTGGGGGGGGGGGGCTTGCATGTTCTTAGTGTGTGCACATATATGTGCAGGTGCACATGTACCTACATGCATGTGCTTATGAAGGCCCAAGTTTAATGTCAGGTGTGTATGCTCTGTTGTTCTCTGCCTTATGTGTTGAGGTGGCGTCTCTCACTCAACCTCGAGCTGGCCATTTTGGGCTAGCCTGGAAACCCAGTTTGCTCTGGGGATTCCCTGATTCTGCCTGCTGTGCACTAGGATTACAGGCAGGCCCCCACCCCCACCCTCAGCTTTTATCTCTGTATTTGGGGGATCCAAACTCTGATCCTCAGGCTTTACAGAGAGGAGATCTCTGCTGTTTGCATGTACCTTCCTGTCGGTCTTCTCTCTGTTATTTATTTGTTCTTTTTTTTTTCTTTTTTTCACCCCCTTTTTCTGTCCTGTGGATTTCTCATCTTCAGAGCACTCAGAAAAAGTTGGAATTTGGGGTGTTAGCCCCCAGGCCTTCTCCCAGAGCACAGTAGCCTACCATCCACTTCCGAGTCCTGAAGAGGAAGATAGCAACATACATGACACAGATATTTCTTTCTGTTTGTTTGTTTGTTTGTTTGTTGAGACAACATCTTACTATGTATCTTTGGCTGGCCTGGTACTCATTATGTAGCACAGGCTAGCCTTAAACCTTCAGTGACATTCCTCTTAGTTTCCTAAGTGCTAGGATATAGATGTGAGCCATTACACTTGGCTTCCCTCCAGCTTGATCCTGTTAAAATTGCTAGTGAACAGAGCTATATGTTCCTCTGGTCGGCAGTGCAGTAATCTCTCTACTCTGAGCGCACACAGTGGGTTCCCTTCAGTAAGTCCATAAGAAGGCCTCCCAGATAGAGCCAGGCACTGTCCTTGTCTTCTGAGTGCCGGGACACCACCCGCCACCCCAAGTTGAACCTCTGGCTCATTTAGCTCATTGATCAGCTTCACCTTAGTAAAAGCACTGTGCCAGAGGCCAAAAAGCCCACAGGTGAGCTCTACTAGGCGTGATATTGGTGAGCTCACACTGCAAATGTAAACCTGGGGCTTCATATGCACACCCTTTTTTTCTTTTACAGTATATGGTAGGCAAGTTTTCTGTCACTTAACATTCTTAACCCTCTATTTTTAATGTGAAACAATATCTTGTTAAACTGCCCATACTGCCCTTGTATTCGTTCTTCAGTGCAGGCAGGGCTGGAACTTGGGATGTTCCTGCCTCAGCCTTGGTGAGTAGCTGAGATTCCAGGCCTGTGCTCCCCAACAAGTAAATGTCTCTAATTAACTCTCTCCTCCCATCTTACCTACCTCTCTCAGCATAGAGTACTGTCATTGTCCCCAACACACAAGTACCCTCATGTTTTTATGTTTGTTCCTCATTGTAGCCAGAGCACCTTAATCCACTGGTGAGCCCCTGCCCATCTTTCAAAGCCTAACCCAAATGTCTTCTTCTCTGTAAACTCATAAATTCTGTCAGGCCTGTAAGTCTTTCTGCTTCTGTAAGATCTTCTATAGCATTATATGAACCAAAGCCCTTATTCCATTGTACTACAGCAATCTGTTCCTAGATCTAGCTCCTAAGCAGTAGAAAAAAATAATTGAGCCGGGCATGGTGGCGCATGCCTTTAATCCTAGCACTTGGGAGGCAGAGACAGGCGGATCTTTGTGAGTTCAAGGCCAGCCTGGTCTACAAGGCAAGTCCCAGGACAGCTGGGGCTACAGGGAGACCCTGTCTCGAAAAGACCAAAAAATAAAAAATAAAAAAAAATAATAATTGGATATGGATGAATGTACAGCCACTACTTACTGAACAATGGCAGTATCTCATCTCACTATTAGATGAAATCGGAATGACCCTCTTTATTGCTAATATCTTTGAAGTATAAGAAACAATTCAATGATTCAAATGACAAAGGCCATATGTCAACATACAATATGACAATGGATCAGCAGCTTTAGGCCAGTGTATCCAGCAAAGGCAGATGGAAACAGTCTTCATCTACCATCTGAGGGGCTGGCCTGGGCAACATGCAGCTACTGAGCACTTGAACTGTATTAAGTGCAAGTGAGGAAAACTATGTTTATATTTTAATTATCATTACTACATCCAGCTAAGACCTACTATATTAGATTTGCTAGTTTTTGTTTATTTATTTGTTTTTGGTCACCCTGACACAAACTAGGATCACTTGGGAAGAGGAATCCTCAACTGAGGAATTACTTCCATCAGACGGACCTGTGGCCCTGTCATTGAGGCATTTTCTCAATTGCTGAATGGTATAGGAGGGCCCGGCTCACGGTGAGCATTGCCGTCCCTGGACAGGTGGGTCTGGGCTGTAGAAGGAAGATAGTTGGCTGGGCGTGAAGGAGGGATAATTGGTTTTCTCCAGGGACTAGCACCTAAGAGTTTCTCTGATCCCAATGGAACATCACTGACTGAACTCAGTGATTGTGTGTGTGTGTGTGTGTGTGTGTGTGTGTAAGTCCCCCAGAGGCTCCAAATATTCCGACATTTTTTTCTCCAGTTGGCAACGCTGTTTTGGGAGGTCTTAGAAGCTGTGGCCATGTTGGAGGAAGCATGTCCCTGGGGGTGGGCTTAGAGAGTTCTAAAAGCCTTGCCATTCTCAGTCGATCTCTGCTTCCTATACCTGCTCAAAGATGTGAACCTCTGCTTTCTGCTCCTGCTCCCGGACCTCCTGCTACCACGCCTCCCTGCCAGTCCCTGATGGATTCTGATTCCCCTGGAACTGTAAGCTCAGATAAACTCTTCCTTTTATAAGTTCCCTTGGTCATGGTGCTTTATCACAGCAACAGAAAAGTGACTAATACATGTATATATGAATGTATGCATATATGACAACAATAATGAAGGGGGAAGAAATTATGAAGGAGTGGGGGGGGAAGGGGGAGGAGTGGGAACAATTCAAGTATAATACTCATGTACGAAATTCTCAAAAGAAATGTTTTAATGCCACAAAACTTTTATATAGATGCTGGAGAGATGGCTCAGCATGGGGGGAGGGGGGGAGTTGGGCAGAGGCAGGCAGATCTCTGTGAGTTCAAGGCCAGCCTGGTCTACATAGTGAGATCCTGTCTCAAAAAGACAGAAAAAAAAAACTTTTATATAAGTATGTAAAATATGTGAAGTATTTTAAAATATTAAGTAGAATGCTGTGTATGAAAGTGGCTGGATTATGGGCAATTTCATTTTCTGGAAATAAAATTGTTTTTGTTTTTGTTTTTTTTTTTTTTGTCTTTTCGAGACAGGGTCTCCCTGTAGCCCCAGCTGTCCTGGAACTCACTCTGTAGACCAGGCTGGCCTTGAACTCACAAAGATCTGCCTGCCTCTGCCTCCTGAGTGCTAGGATTAAAGGCGTGGGCCGCCATGTCCAGCTCTTTTTTTGTCTTTTGAGACAGGGTCTCCCAGTAGCCCCAGCTGGCCTGGAATTCACTATGCATACCAGACTGTCCTTGAACTCACAGAGATCCGCCCACCTCTGCCACCATGGCTTCTTGAAATAAAATTTTATCATTAATAAAATATAATAAGCTGAAAAAAATAAAGATAGCTGGGCAAACCAGAGGAGGCAAACCAGCGAGCAGCACTTCTCCACAGTCTCTGCTGCATTTCCTGCCTCCAGGCTCTGGCCTTGAGTGCTGTGCTAGATGGCGTTAGTGTCAACTTGACCCACCTGGGAGGGGAGCCTCAGCTAGAGAATTGCCTCCATTGGACTAGTCTGTGACCATGTCTATTGGGTATTTTCTTGATTACTGAGTGATGTGGGAAGGCCCAGCTCACTGTGTGTGGTGCCACTCCTGGGGAGGTTGTTGTGTATTGTATAAGAAAGCAGTTGGAGCCTGGACCAGGGGAGCAAACCAGCAAGCAGCATTCCTCCATGGCCTGTGCTCCAGCCTCCAGGTGCCTGCCCTGAGTTCCTACTTTGGGCTCTCTGAGTGATGAACTGTGATCTGGGAGGCGTGAGATGAATAAACCCTTTCCTCCCCTAGTTGGTACTGGTCAGAGTGTTTTGTCACAGTGATTATAAAGCAAACTAGAACAAGTTCCTGCCTTAGTTTCTCTCGGTGATGGACTGTGAGCTATAAGTCAAATAAATCCTTTCTCCCCAATTCATTTTTGGTCAGAGTCTTTTATCACTCGACAGAGAAACAAAGTAAAATATTAGAAAGCACAACTTTAGACACAAACATAAGAGGAAAATTCTGCCTCATTACAATTTTCCTGTAAAAACAAAACCAAAATATAGCCACTTAGACCCCAAGTGATCTTACAAATCTCCCGTAACATTTTTCTCTTCCTCCCTTCCTCTCTCCCTTCCTTCTTTTCTCTGTCCCTCTCTTCCTCTCTCCCCCCTCCCTCTTTCCTTTTCCTGAAAACCCTATAGGTAGGAAGGACCAGATAATATAAGACTGACAGCTCGAAAAAAAAAAAAAAAGCACTGTCCTTGTCTTCTGAGTGCCGGGACACCACCCGCCACCCCAAGTTGAACCTCTGGCTCATTTAGCTCATTGATCAGCTTCACCTTAGTAAAAGCACTGTGCCAGAGGCCAAAAAGCCCACAGGTGAGCTCTACTAGGCGTGATATTGGTGAGCTCACACTGCAAATGTAAACCTGGGGCTTCATATGCACACCTTTTTTTCTTTTACAGTATATTGGTAGGCAAGTTTTCTGTCACTTAACATTCTTAACCCTCTATTTTTAATGTGAAACAATATCTTGTTAAACTGCCCATACTGCCCTTGTATTCGTTCTTCAGTGCAGGCAGGGCTGGAACTTGGGATGTTCCTGCCTCAGCCTTGGTGAGTAGCTGAGATTCCAGGCCTGTGCTCCCCAACAAGTAAATGTCTCTAATTAACTCTCTCCTCCCATCTTACCTACCTCTCTCAGCATAGAGTACTGTCATTGTCCCCAACACACAAGTACCCTCATGTTTTTATGTTTGTTCCTCATTGTAGCCAGAGCACCTTAATCCACTGGTGAGCCCCTGCCCATCTTTCAAAGCCTAACCCAAATGTCTTCTTCTCTGTAAACTCATAAATTCTGTCAGGCCTGTAAGTCTTTCTGCTTCTGTAAGATCTTCTATAGCATTATATGAACCAAAGCCCTTATTCCATTGTACTACAGCAATCTGTTCCTAGATCTAGCTCCTAAGCAGTAGAAAAAAAAATAATTAGCCGGGCATGGTGGCGCATGCCTTTAATCCTAGCACTTGGGAGGCAGAGACAGGCGGATCTTTGTGAGTTCAAGGCCAGCCTGGTCTACAGGCAAGATCCTCAGGACAGCTGGGGCTACGGGAGACCCTGTCAAAAAATCTCGAAAAGACAAAAATAAAAAATAAAAAAAATAATAATTGGATATGGATGAATGTACAGCCACTACTTACTGAACAATGGCAGTATCTCATCTCACTATTAGATGAAATCGGAATGACCCTCTTTATTGCTAATATCTTTGAAGTATAAGAAACAATTCAATGATTCAAATGACAAAGGCCATATGTCAACATACAATATGACAATGGATCAGCAGCTTTAGGCCAGTGTATCCAGCAAAGGCAGATGGAAACAGTCTTCATCTACCATCTGAGGGGCTGGCCTGGGCAACATGCAGCTACTGAGCACTTGAACTGTATTAAGTGCAAGTGAGGAAAACTATGTTTATATTTTAATTATCATTACTACATCCAGCTAAGACCTACTATATTAGATTTGCGTAGTTTTGTTTTTTTATTTGTTTTTGGTCACCCTGACACAAACTAGGATCACTTGGGAAGAGGAATCCTCAACTGAGGAATTACTCCATCAGACGGACCTGTGGCCCTGTCATTGAGGCATTTTCTCAATTGCTAATGGTATAGGAGGGCCCGGCTCACGGTGAGCATTGCCGTCCCTGGACAGGTGGGTCTGGGCTGTAGAAGGAAGATAGTTGGCTGGGCGTGAAGGAGGGATAATTGGTTTTCTCCAGGGACTAGCACCTAAGAGTTTCTCTGATCCCAATGGAACATCACTGACTGAACTCAGTGATTGTGTGTTGTGTGTGTGTGTGTGTGTGTGTGTAAGTCCCCCAGAGGCTCCAAATATTCCGACAATTTTTTTCTCCAGTTGGCAACGCTGTTTGGGAGGTCTAAAGCTGTGGCCATGTTGGAGGAAGAGTCACCTGGGGGTGGGCTTAGAGATTTCTAAAAGCCTTGCCATTCTCAGTCATCTCGCTTCTATACCTTGCTCAAAGATGTAGACCTCGCTTTCTGCTCCTCTGCTCCCGGACCCCTGCTACCACGCCTCCCTGCCAGTCCCTGATGGATTCTGATTCCCCTGGAACTGTAAGCTCAGATAAACTCTTCCTTTTATAAGTTCCCTTGGGTCATGGTGCTTTATACACAGCAACAGAAAGTGACTAATACATGTATATATGAATGTATGCATATATGACAACAATAATGAAGGGGGAAGAAATTATGAAGGAGTGGGGGGGAAGGGGGAGGAGTGGGAACAATTCAAGTATAATACTCATGTACGAAATTCTCAAAAAAAATGTTTTAATGCCACAAAACTTTTATATAGATGCTGGAGAGATGGCTCAGCATGGGGGGAGGGGGGTTGGGCAGAGGCAGGCAGATCTCTGTGAGTTCAAGGCCAGCCTGGTCTACATAGTGAGATCCTGTCTCAAAAGACAGAAAAAAAAAAAACTTTTTATATAAGTATGTAAAATATGTGAAGTATTTAAAATATTAAGTAGAATGCTGTGTATGAAAGTGGCTGGATTATGGGCAATTTCATTTTCTGGAAATAAAATATTTTTGTTTTGTTTTTTTTTTTTTGTCTTTTCGAGACAGGGTCTCCCTGTAGCCCCCAGCTTGTCCTGGAACTCACTCTGTAGACCAGGCTGCCTTTGAACTCACAAAGATTCTGCCTGCCTCTGCCTCCTGAGTGCTAGGATTAAAGGCGTGGGCCCATGCCAGTTTGCCAGCTCTTTTTTTGTCTTTTGAGACAGGGTCTCCCCAGTAGCCCCAGCTGGCCTGGAATTCACTATGCATACCAGACTGTCCTTGAACTCACAGAGATCCGCCCACCTCTGCCACCATGGCTTCTTGAAATAAAATTTTATCATTAATAAAATATAATAAGCTGAAAAAAATAAAGATAAGCTGGGCAAACCAGAGGGGCAAACCAGCGAGCAGCACTTCTCCACAGCTCTGCTGCATTTCCTGCCTCCAGGCTCTGGCCTTGAGTGCTGTGCTAGATGGCGTTAGTGTCAACTTGACCCACCTGGGAGGGGAGCCTCAGCTAGAGAATTGCCTCCATTGGACTAGTCTGTGAGCCATGTCTATTGGGTATTTTCTTGATTACTGAGTGATGTGGGAAGGCCCAGCTCACTGTGTGTGGTGCCACCCTGGGCAGGTGTTGTTATTGTATAAGAAAGCAGTTGGAGCCTGGACCAGGGGAGAAACCAGCAACAGCATTCCTCCATGGCCTGTGCTCCAGCCTCCAGGTGCCTGCCCTGAGTTCCTACTTTGGGCTCTCTGAGTGATGAACTGTGATCTGGGAGGCGTGAGATGAATAAACCCTTTCCTCCCCTAGTTGTACTGTCAGAGTGTTTTGTCACAGTGATTTAAAGCAACTAGAACAAGTTTCCTGCCTTAGTTTCTCTCGTGATGGACTGTGAGCTATAAGTCAAATAAATCCTTTCTCCCCAATTCATTTTTGGTCAGAGTCTTTTATCACTCGACAGAGAAACAAAGTAAAATATTAGAAAGCACAACTTTAGACACAAACATAAGAAGGAAAATTCTGCCTCATTACAATTTTCCTGTAAAAAAAAACCAAAATATAGCCACTTAGACCCCAAGTGATCTTACAAATCTCCCGTAACATTTTTCTCTTCCTCCCTTCCTCTCTCCCTTCCTCTTTTTCTCTGTCCCTCTCTTCCTCTCTCCCCCCCCTCTTTCCCTTTCCTGAAAACCCTATAGGAGGAAGGACCAGATATATAAGACTAAGCTCGAAAAAAAAAAAAAAAATATATATATATATATATTATATATATATAATAAAAATAAATTAAAGAAAAAAAAGACTGACAACTCAAAACAGGAGCACTCACACCTAGGGAATCAGATCTCTTTTTGTAGCAGCAAGCTCTCTGAAGGGCAACTGAAAAGAGCACCCTTTATCCCTTCCCACAGTGGGAGAGCAGATCGCAGGGGTTTCTCCAAGAATGACAGATGATAGGTCTCTTGTAATCCATGAGTCCTAGCACCATGGAGAAAACACACCTAGTCCCCATCCTCAGAAGAGAGGGCAAGGCTCCCTCTCCCAAAGCCACAAACTGAATCAAGCGTTGAGTTCTTCCTGTTGGAGCCTTCAGGAAACCTGCTTACTCCAGCTTCCTGGGTCCCATTTGTGTGCCTGGAGAGTATGAGCTTGATTGTCTAAGTTTCACATATAAAAAGAGCACTTTGGGGGCTGGAAAGATAGCCTAGTGGTTAAGAGCGCCGACTGCTCTTGCAGAGGACCCAGGTCCGATCCCCAGCACCCGCTCACTAGGCGGCTGAGAACCTCTGAAACTCCAATTCCAGGAGAAACTCCAGTTCCAGGGGAATCCGACACCCTTCTGACCTCCGTGGCATTGCAACGAACACAGGTGCACAGACCACTCGACTATCGACACATAAAAATTAAAAAAAAAAAAAAAAAAAACATAGAAAATTAAAAAAAAAAAAAAAAAAAAAGAGCACTTTGCTGGGCTGGAGAGATGGCTCAGCAGTTAAAAACTCTGGCTGCTCTTTCAGAAGACCTGTGTTTGGTTCCCAACACCTGCATGGCAGCTAATAACCATCCATAACTCCAATTCCAGGGGATCTATGCTGTCTTCTACCTCTTTGGATGCTGCAGGACACAGAAGCACTTACATACATGCAGGCAGTATATCCTACATATAAAATAAATTAAAAATAATAAAAATATTAAAAAAAAAAAAGAAAAGAAAAGAACACTTCACAGTCCCTAAGGCCAAGGACTGAAAACACCAAAGCCCTTCCCAAGTTCTCTGAGAATACTGGTGTCATTTGCTCCTGACAGTTGGAAGCAATCATTGGCTCTTTTTCTTTTTCTCCTCTCTTTCTTTCCTTCCTACCTTGTTTCCCTCCTTTATTTAAATTTTGGCTTAGTATATGTATGATGTATTTGTGGACATGCACCTTCATGGCTGCACATAGAGGTCAGAGGACAGCTTTGTGCATTTGACTCTCTCCTTCCACATTTATGTGGTTTCTAGAAATTTAACTCAGAGCCCCAGGCTTGGAAGGCAAGTGCCTTCATTGCTGAGCCTTTTCATGGCCTCCCTCACCCCTCTCCCACTATCCCTCCCTCCCTTCTTTTGTTATTTGTTTCCTTTAAAAATTGTTTTAGAAGTTTATTTTTATTTTATATGTACAAGTGTTTTGCTTACATGTATGTAAACATAGCACGTGTTTTTTTTAAAAAAAGGCACTGGAACCAAGTTAAAGATGATTGTTAGCCACCATGTGGGTGCTGAGCACTGACCTGGGTCCTCTGGAAGAAAAGCCAGTGCTCTTAACCACTGAGCCACCTGTCCCTCTCCAGGGGCTTGTTTGTTTGTTTGTTTGTTTTCAGAAAAAGTCTGAAAGGATGGCCTTGAGCTCCTTGTCTTCGACATCCACCTCCCCACCCCCGAGCAGAGGTTGCAGGCATGTACCACCACACCTGGCATTCCTTTTTTTTCTTAAAAGCATGAGAGAAAGGGGCTGGAGAGATAACTCTGTGGTTAAGAGCACTGGCTGCTCCTCTAGAGAAACTGGGTTCAGTTCCTAGCACCCACATGGCAGTTAACAACCTTCTGTAACTCCAGTTCCAGGGGCTCCAATGCAGCTCTTCTGGCCTCCATGGGCATTACACAACATGGGCATGTTTAGACACATCCAGGCAAAACATTCATACACATAAAAAATTATAAACAATATATGTGTGTGTATATATATATATTACATATATATATTTGTCTTTTTGAGACAGGATTTCCCTGTAGCCCCAGCTGGCCTGGAACTCCCTCTATAGACCAGGCTGGCTTTTAACTTAAAGATATCTGCCTGCCTCTGCCTCCTTCCTTAGTGTTGGGATTAAAGGTGTATACCACCATGACTGGCCATAATATTTTTTCAAAAGCACAAGAGAAGGGAGAGAAGGAAGGAAGAGAGATATGGAGGGAGAGACTTCCAGGTCCAACTGTAGCCCCTCCCACTACCTGGATAAGAAGGATTATACAGAATCAGAGCCAGGTCAGACTTTTGACCTGGCTCTTCAATTTCTTTCTTGAAATAAGCATAGGAGGATATACAGCCAGCCAGAATACCACAGTTTATTTTATTTTACTGATGATTTAGTCTACTTAATGAGATTTAAGAGATACCTTCCTATTTTTATACTAGCCTTGATGGAGACATAGGAAATGACTTCTATCTGTTTGTGCCATGCACTATAATGAATGCATTAGACAGATAGGACTGCCACATCAAATGTAGGCCACCTATACGTTTCAGTGCATATGCAGTATTTGGGACATACCTATGATAAAAAGTGTTCTGTTTATGTGTTCATATTTATTGATTTTTTTATGCATAGGAGTATTTTCCTGTATCTTTGTAAGTACACCACATGCATGCCTGATGCCTGCAGAGACCAGAGGAGGGTGTCAGATCCCCTGGAACTGGAGTCACAGATAGTTGTCAGCCACCATGTGGGTGCTGGGAACCAGATCCTAGTCTTCTGCAAGAGCAGCCAGAGTTCTTTACCGTTGAATCATCTCCAGCCCCTAAAAAGTTTTTGCTTTCATCTGAAATTCAAATTTAGCTAGACATTATGGATTTTTATTTGTTAAATCTTTCAGTGCTGTACACAGATTATTGCTAATCCTCATAATCATTCCAAAATGTAGGCATTATTTTATTGGTTCCACTTTAGAAATCCAGACACTGAGACACAGGGCTGGGGATATCGCTGAATCACTGTCAGGTGTGGTATCTTTCAGTCACGCGTGACTGCCTTCCACACGCTGTCCTTCCCTTCTTGGCTCAGCTCCAGGATTTGTCTCCTGCCTGCAGGCCGACAGTCTCTGGGCTCTGCTCCCACAAGAAGGGGGGAGGGAATACCACCAGAGAACACCCGTAGGAAAAATAAGCAGACTCACACACACGCATGGAGAACTGGGGAGGATAGGAACTGTGTTTATTTTTTGTCAGTGAGATCTATATATTCAAGACTACTGTGTTTTGGGCAAGGAAGTGGGGAGCAGACAGAAGGGAGGGGTGAGCCAACCTGGTTCTAATGGGGGGCTGCAGAACTCCGGTTTGTGCAACAGGTAACTAGAGGTGTGGCATTCTGCTCAATGCCTCAAGGGAACAGGCCTGGAACTTTGCAGAGATAGGGCGAAGCAAGAATCATTGTAATATCCCGAATCTTCCAACTACAGATAACTCTGGAAGCCCACAGAGATATCAGATAACTGGAGATCCTCCCAGGACAGGTCTTATAATTTCTCACTTCAAGCCACACACAAAGTTCCATTCCCACAACTGAGTACTTGCCACAAGGTCCTGGGTCTGACACTAAAGAAAGAAAGGGAAGGGAGGAAGAGATGGAAGGAAGGGAGGGAGGGAGGGAGTGAGGGAGGGGGAGGGAGGAAGGAAGGAAATTTCGAAATGGAAGACAGGGATAAACATGTACTTGTGACGAAAACCAGATGTGTATGTTTCAAAGAAAGTGTGTCTTGTTGCAATGCTGGTATGAGGTGAGGGCATGGAAAGATAGCACTAGCATCTCATGGAGCCAAGCTGCTGTTCTGGGACGGGTGTGACTTCAATGACCTGTCCAAAGTCTAGCATTTTGTTAGAAGCCTTGAATTTTAAGGTTTGTCAACATAAGACATACCTATTTAGATTTTCTCCAAATTTTCTTTTCCTTAGTCCCAAAGGAAGTTTTTCTGATTGTGACATAGGATTAGCCTCTATTTAAACTCTAATTAAAGAAAATTGAGTCATATGAAACTGCTGTCTTTGTAAGTTAAAATGGCCAGACACCAGCAATTTCATAGGGTTCAACTTAGTGTAAATACCTACAATAATACATAATCCAGTGCAACCCCCTTCATGCCTCTGCATCATCATGACAATAACAAGCATCTCCATAGTGTTCTGGTTTCCTGACAATGCACATTCAAATACAGAGCTCCAGGACAGCAGAGAATGAGTGGAGGAAAGGGGGTATTCATGGAAAAGCAAACAAACTACAGCATCAGGTCTTGAACATAATTACATGAAACATTAAAAGCTGCCCTTGAGAACATTCCAAGTCACATGGTCCAAAGAACTAAAGCTATTTCTGACCAAAGAACTTTTCCTTTTCCTTGAGAGCTCTGATTTCTGGTTCATGCTTCAGCTTAGGGGTAGAACGAATTAAAAGTGAATTTATGAACAAAGCTGCCATTTTCCCTGATAAAGCTCTGGGTCCTTAAGAATACTATATATATATATAGTCCTTAAGAATACTATATATATATATATATATATATATATATATGAATACTATGTGTGTATATATATATATATATATATATATATATATATGAATGGTCCTTTAATCACAGATCACTCCGCAACCCACATGATGATATTCTTCCCTCCTAGAACCAGGCTGGCAAGGCTATAAGCTTCAGGGCTGTCTCCTGCCTGCAGGCTGACAGTCATTAGGCTTAGCTCTGACAAGGAGAGGGGAGAGAACCACAATAAGAGAAAGAAAGACACGGACTCAGAGAAAGTCTGGGAGATAAACTCAGTTTTATTCATGCCAGAAATGTGTTTTGATACTAAATACTACTGTGCTCTGGGCAAGGAAGTAGGGGGCAGGCAGAAGGGAAGGGCAAGCCACCTTGGCTCCTACTGGGGGGGGGGCTGCAGAGCTCCTGTTTGTGCAACCGGTAAACTAGAGGTGTGGCTCAATACTTCAAGGGAACGGGCCATCCGATTCTGAAACTTTACAGAGATAGGCGAGGCAATAAAACACTGCAGTATCTCACAGAGACAACTGAATGCCCACAGAGATCTCAGATAACTCTCAGGGGTTCTTTGAGACAGGTTTTACAGGTCTTTGCCTTGAGCCAGGCAAAGTTTCATTCCTTACATGGCTACTCTTACAGAGGACTCAGGTTTGGTTCCTAGCATCTACATGACAGCTAATATCTGTCCTTAACTCTAGTTCCAGGAGATACAAGGCCCTCTTCTGGCCTCTGTGAGCATTGCATGCACATGACGCACTTACATACATACAGGCAAAACACACATACACATAAAATAAAAATAAATGCATTCAAAAAAACTTAAAAAGTATTTTGAGTCATTACTTCATATTTTCAGTCACTTGCTCCATTGCTTGTTATTATCATTGTCTTATGTCTATTGAGCATGATGTCCTCCCAACAAGGAGAATTAATAGACATAGAGGCCCTAAGTTGCAACTGAAATATGTAACAGAATCACTTTACCCAGGTAGGATGCAGTGAACAGTATCTGCCAACAAGACTGACAGTCACAGTGACCCATAGTGAGTAACAAATTCAGCTCAACTTGTCCTTATTCAATGCTGTGGAGTAAGAAAGGAATTAAGGAGTTGAGAGAGGGGGGAGATTCTCACAAGTAGCTCAAAACTTACAAACACTATCCCCTCAGGAAGCACTCCTATCCTCAAACTAATAGTCATTGCTTATTTAAAAAAAAAAAAAAACATACCAGAAGCTGGATGTGGTGGCACACACCTTTAATCCCAACAGAGGCAGGTGGATCTCTGTGAGTTCAAGGCCAGCCTGGTCTACATAGTGAGTTCCAGGACAGCTGGGGCTACAGGGAGTCCCTGTCTCAAAAAGAACTCCCCAAAACAGAATCGAATTGGTGGGGCTCAAGAGATGGCTCAGTGGTTAAGAGCACTGACTGCTCTTGGAGAGTAACCAGGTTCAGTCCCCAGCACCCACATGGCAGCTAACAACGATCTGTAACTCCAGTTGCAAGGGTTCCAACTCCCTCTTCTGACCTCTGTGGTCACCTCACAACATGGGTGCACATACATACATGCTCATATACATAAAATAAATTTTTTAATCTAAAAAAGGATCAAATTGGTGGCTTAAGATTTTCAAATGTATATAATTTTTTAAATACACAGTTACTGGGGCTGGAGGGATGGCTCAGTGGCTAAGAGCACTAGCTGTTCTTGCAGAGGAACTGGATTTGGTTACCAGCACCCATATGGTGGCTAACATGCACACACACACACACACACACACACACACACACACACTAATTTTTTGAAAAAGAAACTGTAACTTCGGTTCCAGGGAATTCTGCCTTCTGCCTTCTGCCTTGGCCATTGCATGACATCAGTGCACTTACATGCATGCAGGCAATATATTCATATACATAAAATAATAAACTACTGGGCTGTTGAAATGTTTCAGCAGCTAAAGATGCTTGCTGCCAACCCTGCCCCCTGAGCATCCCAGAAGAAGGACCTCAAGGTGGAAGAAGAGAACTAGCCCTTCAAATTATACTCTTAGCGAGCTCTCATGCACTCACACAATACACATTCATACAATAAACATATGGGCTTTTTATTTTTTTATTTTTTTTAATTATTTTTATTTATTTCTGTATGTGTATGAATGTACTGTCTGCATGCAGGTCTGTGCACCCGTGTCATGCAATGCCGCGGAGGTCAGAAGAGGGTCTCGGATTCCCCTGGAACTGGAGTTCTCCTGGAATTGGAGTTTCAGACGGTTCTCGGCTGCCATGTGGGTGCTGGGGATCGAACCCGGGTCCTCTGCAAGAGCGGTCGGAGCTCTTAACCGCTAGGCCATCTCTCCAGCCCCACATATGGGCTTTTTAATGTTTCAAATTGTTACATTAGCCTTGATCATGGCTCTGTAGATGCCCATTAGGGAAAGTTATTTCTCCAACATGGTGGCTTATACCTACAATCCCGGGACTTGGAGGGTGAAACAAGTATCACCAGCCTGGATTACATAATGAGTTCCAGGCCAGGTAGAATTACATAGAAAGACGTTGTCTCAAGAAAGAGGGAGGGAGGGCAGGGTGTGATGGTACCAGTCTTTAATCCCAGCACTCAGGAGGCAGAGGTGGGCGGATTTCTGTGAGTTTAAGGCCAGCCTGGTCTACATAGCTAGTTCCAGGCCAGCTGGGGGTACAGAGGGACCCTGTCTCAAAAAAAAAAAAAAAAAAAAAAAAAAAAAAAAAGGTAAGCAGTCCTTGGTTACTGTAATCTCTACTTCTAAACTGGCATGCCGCCTTCCTTGCAGCTTCTGTGTCAACCCTTCCTCTCCTTTTCCGTATAAGACACCAGTGAAGGAGACCTGGTGGCCCCTGTACCTGTAATCTAAGGTATTAGGGAGGCCGAGGCAGGAAGATCACAAGTTCAAGGACAGCCTGAGCAATTTAATGAGACTATCACAAAACATCTCTCTCTCTCTCTCTCTCTCTCTCTCTCTCTCTCTCTCTCTCTCTCTCTCTTTGTGTGTGTGTGTGTGTGTGTGTGTGTAAGAGAGAAAGAGTGGGGCATAGTGGCACAAGCTTTTAATCCCAGCATTCAAGAGGCAGCGGCAGGCAGATCTCTGTGAGTTCAAGGTCAGCCTAGTCTACAGAGTGAGTTCCAGGCCAGCTGGGGCTACAGGGAGACTCTGTCTCAAAAAAAGATGAGAGAGAGAGAGAGAGAGAGAGAGAGAGAGAGAGAGAGAGAGAGAGAGAGATATGCCGGGGTTACAACCGAGTGATAATCTCACATAATGTGCATAAGGCCACAAGTAAGATCCCAACACCCAAACCAACCAAAGCAAATAAAACCCAGTAACAGGGGCTGGAGAGATGGCTCAGTGGTTAAGAGCACCGACTGATGTTGCAGAGGACCCAGGTTTGATTCCCAGCACCCACATGGTGGCTGAGAATCATCTTTAACTCCAGTTCCAGGGGAATCCGATGCACTCTTCTGACCTCCATGGCATTGCATGATATGGGTGCACCAACCTACATGCAGACAGTACACTCATACACATAAAAAATTTTATAAAAAAGTAACAATAATAAATCAAAACCAAAAAAGACACCCATTATCACAGGTGATGGAGGTTAGGGTTTGAAGATATAGTGTGTGTCTGTGTGTCTGTGTCTGTGTGTCTGTGTCTGTGTTTTGGGGTAGGGCAGGGAGGTATGGTTTAACTCATTCACTAGACAATCCAATAGAGAAAAATAAGATTGACAAAAAAAAAAAGGGAACCCTCACCCATACTCCTGTAGCAACCCTGATTAAATTCATTGGTCATTTATTTTTGGCTTTTAAGAATTTTTTATTTAATTATGTATATGTGTTTGGTGGGGTGTGTGTACACATGAGTGCAGGTTCCCACAGAGGCCAGAGGGATCAGATTCCCTTTGGACTAGAGTTACAGTTGGTTGTGAGATACCCAATGTGGGTACTGGGAACCAAACTCAGGTCTACTGCAAGAACAGTGCATGCTCTTAACCACTGAACCATCCCTCTAATCTCACATTGTGTCATTAAAAAAAGAGAAGCATGAAAATAAAAGGGAAAATAGTTGAGAATATGAAGATGACTAATGGGAAGGAGACAAGAGAGGGTAGTGGGGGAATAGCATCAAATGTATCAGATACATGCATGAAAATGTTAGAATGATGCCCATTATTATGTACAACTAATACACATTAAGAAAAAAGGAAGGGCCAGCCTGGTCTACAGAGCGAATTCCAGGACAGCTGGGGTTACAGGGAGACCCTGTCTTCATTCAATAAAAAATCCAGAAAAGAAAAAAAAAAAAAAAAAAAAAAAAAAAAAAAAGAAGTAAGAAAATGAACAAACACATGAAGAGGAAACACAAATTTCTAGAAAACTAATGAAAAAGATGTTTGTTTAAACTCCTGAGTTTAAATTCGGAAAATTCGGAGAAATGAAAATCAAGGACTAGCAGACAACTCAGCAAGTAAAGGTGTTTGCCACTGACCCTGACAACCTGTTAGATTCCTAGACCCCACATGGTGGAAGGAAAAAACAGGTGCATATGTACACACACACACACACACACACACACACACACACACACAATAATTTTTTGAAAAAGAAAATGTAAAACTGCCAGGAGATGTGGCATACAATTTTAAGCCCAGCACTCAGAGGCAGAGGCAGGCACTCGGGTTTCTGTGAGTTACATAGTGAGTTCCAGCCCAGCTGGGGCTACGCCAGGGAGACCCTGTCTCAAAATAATCAAAAAGAAAATAAGGGGGCTGGAGAGATGGCCTAGCGGTTAAAAGCGCTGACTGCTCTTGCAGAGGACCCGGGTTTGATCCCCAGCACCCCACATGGCGGCTGAGAACCGCCTTTGACTCCAGTTCCAGGGGAATCCGACACCCTCTTCTGACCTCCTCAGCATTGCATGACATGGGTGCACAGACCTGCATGCAGACAGTACATTCATACACATACAAAATAAATAAATAAATAAATAAATAAAATTTAAAAAAAAAAAAGAAAGAAGAAAAGAAAATGGGGGGGAGGGGGCTGGAGAGATGGCCTAGCTGTTAAGAGTGCTGATTGTTCTTGCAGAGGACCTGGGTTTGATCCCCAGCACCCACGTGGCAGCCGAGAACCATCTTTAACTCCAGTTCCAGGGGAATCTGACACCCTTTTCTGACCTCTGTGGCACTGCACGACACGGGTGCACAAACCTACATGCAGACAGTACATTCATACACATAAAAAATATTTAAGCTCCAGAGAGAGTGGACTGTTTTACTTCTCATCCACCTGTGCCCCTTTTCTAAGCCTAGGGAACAATCTGCGGAAGAGGGGGCGTGGTAGAATGTAAAGGCTGCAATTGGGGTGAATGGTGAAACTACAGCGATGTAGTCTGGACACTCATTTGATCAACTTGATTGAACAAACAACCTGTCACCCCCCATGGATGGTGGAGCTGTGGGGGTTTGGGCACAACAGCCTGCAGATTGGTTTTGCACGAAGGATGCTTGTACTCATGGATTATCACTTATAGCTAAAAAATGAAAAAAAAAAAAACTGAGAGAAAGATGCAGGACAGTTATGACAGAATGCATGATCTGGGATGGGGTGGAGGTGGGGGGGAAGGGAAAGGGAAATATGCCTGATCTGAATTGGAAAATGATGTATGAAATGCACAAAGCATCAATAAAAATTAAATTAAAAAAATATTAAAAAAAAAGAAAAAATGGAAAACACAAGAAGTCAGGCCTAGTGGCTCACTGTAATTTGAACACTTGGGAAGCTGAGGCAGGAGAATTACTGTGAATTCAAGGCCAGCTGGTCTATGACATTAGACCTTGTCTCAAAAAATAAATAAGGGTCCTTGCTGCCAAGCCTGACAACTTGAGTTTGATCCCCAGAATATACACAATATAAGGAGAGACCCAAGTCCAGCAAGTTGTCCTCTGATCTCTACACATGTACCAACATGCACACACAAACACACACTAAATAAATAAATAAATAAATAAATAAATAAATGTAAAGTAAATAAAAAGGGTGAGGGATGAAGCTCAGCTGGTAGAGTATTTGCCTAATATGCAGGAGGCCCTGGGTTTGATACTCTTCACCACATGAACAGCATGGTGCCAAGGCCTCTGACCCCAGCACTGGGGAGGTAGAGGCAGGAGGATCAGAACTCCAGTCATCTTCAGCTGGAGACATACAAATTCAAGGTCAGCATAGGATACATGAGATCTTTTCTGCAAAAAATTAAGGTAATAAAATCACAATGAGATATTATTCCACATCCCTATATTTATAGAAATTAAGAAGCAGGAGAGATGGCTCATTACTTAAGAGGACCGACTGCTTTTGCAGAGGACCCGGTTTCGATCCCCACATGACAGCTAAGAACCATCTTTAACTCCAGTTCCGGGGGAATCCAACACCCTCTTCTGACCTCCGCAGCATTGCATGACACAGGTGCACAAACCTACATGCAGACAGTACATTCATACACATAAAAATTAATTAATTAATTAATTAAAAAGAAGAAGAAGAAGCAGGGACAGCTGGAGAGATGAGTCAGTGCTTAAGAGCATTGACTACTCTGGCAGAGGACCCAGGTTTGATTCCAAGCACCCACATGGAGAATAACAACTTTCCATAACTCCAGTTCCAGGGAATATGACACGCTCTTCTGACCTCCTTGGACATTGAACAACATGGGTATACTTACACACATGCAGGCAAACACTGAAAAGAAAAAAAAATAATACATCGCTTTGTGAGGACCTAAATTTAGTTCCCAGAACCCACATCAGAAAGCTTGCAACCACCTGTAACTCCAGCTCCAGGGCATCTGATGCCTTCTTCTGGACTCCACTGGCACCTGCACACATGTGCACATACAAATACACAAAAACACATATACACATAAGTAAATAATAAATCTGAAAAAAAAAAAAAAAAAAAACAGAGCTAGGTGAGGTGATACCCAGTAGGCCTGTGGTCTCACCTCTCTGGAGGTTGATGTAGGATGCTTAGTTCACAAGTTTGATACCAGCTGCCTGACCAACATAGTGAGATTTCATCTCAAGAACAGAAAGAAACAAAACAAACAGAAAAAAGAAAGGAAAGGAGGAAGAGAAAGGAAGGGAAGAGGAAAGAAGGGAACAAAGGACTTAAACTTGCAAATCAAAGAAGAAAAAATAGGGTTGGGGCTATAACTCAGTAACAGAGCACTTACATTCTATCTACAGGTCTGTATGTAAAATGGAGCCCACCTGTGGCTTCTTTGTACCAAATTACCTCCTTGACTGTTTACACAGAAACCTGGCCATAGGCTGGATTTTCCCACATTAGCAAACCCGTGACACCTTGGGATCAAAGACACTCACGAGTTCTTTTGCTCATGATGCTAGTGTACTCCTGATGCTAAGGAACATGAGGCACCAGGCCCTGGGATATGATGTCACTCTTGGTATAAAAACAGAATGCTGTGAATAAAAAGATTGGTTCTCCTTACCACCAGACAGGGACTCACAGCCATTATTTTTCGAGTGTTATTTTAGCCATCAGGCTTGTGTGTTATTGACTAGCAGAATTTGATGGGGAAAATCAATCAGATGCCAGCCTGGGAAATCAGTGAGTGCCAGCAACATGGACAATGATGTGTGGTGACAGTCTGGCATTAGGCTGTGGAGTGCCTAGCAGGCAGCAGCCTAGAAGATCTGGGAGTGCCAATAAGCCATTGCTCCATCTAGATGTTAGATGGAACAGGTAGGCAGTGGAAAGGTTATCAGCCTTTGGCCCCAAGGCTTAGGACAGCTGCTGGCAGCTGTCTTGCGTTTTCCTCTCCCTGCCATCCAGTGGACAGTTCATGTATCCTCCTCCATGTGTGGAGGATGACACCACACAGGTCCATGGGTTCCACCACCAGTATCACATAAAAATAAACAAATAAGCTGGGCATGGTGGCACACACCTTTAATCCTAACACTCAGGAGGCAGAGGCAGGTGAATCTTTGTGATTTCAAGGCCAGCCTCGTCTACAGAGTGAGTTCCAGGACAGCTGAGGGTACAGGGAGACCCTGTCTTGAAAAGACCAAAAAAATCAGTCAATCAATCAATCAATCAAAATCAGGTGGACCAGGAGCAGCAGACTATGCTTATAAACGTAGCTATTCAGGAGGCTGTGTTGAGAGTATACTTCAAAACCAAGAGTTCAAAAACAGACTGGGCAACCTAGGAAGACCCTGTGTCAAAATTCAAAACTTGGCATATGCTCTAAGAATCTTCTTCCAGTGGAGTCACACAGACATATGTAAGTAACTCTTACAACAACTAATTATGGCAGACTATTCCCCCAAAACATAGGTATGTAGCATAAAGTAAATTGTACATTGCAGTGAATCACTCTATCGCTTTTGGGATTGGGGGAAAGTTCCTAGATAGAAGCATGAGTAGGCTTTTCAAAAGATAGCATGTAGCTATTCTTTTGGCAGAAGCACTTAAAAGCAGTTACCTGACATCCTTGACCACTGCTGTTTCTCACAGACCTGTGAAAGTCTGTACTGTCCTTTGATCTCTCAGGAAAGAACTTTGATCCGGATTTTAGCCTGAGGTTCCCTTGTCCCAATTACCTACCCCAGCCCCCAATTGTGTGTACTTGTCCTGTCCCATGCCTGGGTTAGTATATAAGCCTTGAGTTCCAACATTAAAATTGAGTCTATTCCTTTGGGCTTTCTCTGAGTCCATGTATGTATGTCTGCCTATATGTCTGTCTTTATCTTTCTACTTCCTCGGGTAAAATCCCTCTCGGCCCCTCCCCTCTCCTGGTGGAAGCTAACCCAAGGAGGGAAGAACAATAAACAGCATGTGGATGTCGGCCACACCTGTATAAAGGACTACACAGATGATGAAAAACTCGGACAAATGGCGCCCAGAATATGGGGCTTTGATTTCCACTAAAGACAGAGGAAGAGGAAAAAGGTATTTTTCGGGCTGTCTCTCTTAGCCCTTACTTTTCCTCCCACGCGAGGGGAAAACTTCAGAGGGATTTACCGTGAACACAGAGAGTTGCAAGATTACAGTAGTCATGGCCAGCTCAGCACATCTCTGTGGAATTCTCTCTTCCAGTGAGATTAGTCTTTGAACTGTCTCTTTCCATAACCACTAGTATTTCCTATCTTCCTTTATCATGGGTAACAAACAGTCATGCCAATCAAAACCAAGCGGCTGTGGCAGCAGCTCGACCACAGTCCAGGCTAACAGAGGGGCGGTGGGGGGTGGAGACCCAGTGGGGAGCTCACCAACGCTGCACTGCAGCATGCCCCAGGCATTTGGAAGAGTGGGAGCACTGGGCTGGGAGCCAACGAGGAGACTGCACGGGGACCCAGATGAGTGCAGACAGAGATCCTCTCTCAGCCCTGTGCTGCCGCACATATGGCACTGCCCACTCAGCCTGCACCCCAGCCCGGCCCCTCCCTCTTATTCCCGACCATTTTCCTTCCTGTTAATATAGTCCCAACGTGGGGCTGGAGAGATGGCCTAGCGGTTAAGAGCGCCGCTGCAGAGGACCCAGGTTCGATCCCCAGCACCCACATGGCGGCCGAGAAACATCTGTAACTCCAATTCCAGAACTCCAGTTCCAGGAGAACTCCAGTTCCAGGGGAATCTGACACCCTCTTCTGACCTCCGTGGCATTGCACAACACGGGTGCACAGACCTGCATGCAGACAGTACATTCGTACACGTAAAAAATAAATAAAATAAAAAAAAATATAGTCCCAACTTTGAGCTGCAAAATTATAACCAGATCATTTTTCAGGAAAGGAAAATGTAGCATCCGCCACCTGCATCTAGCACATGCCAGGATCGAGCACAGAGCTACATTTCCTAGAATTCCTTGGGCCTGTCACAGTCATGACAACTTTCTGTCCCCGGCACTTTTAATTTCCTTTTTTTTTTTTTTTTCTTTTGGTCTTTTCGAGACAGGGTCTCCCTGTAGCCCCAGCTGTCCTGGAATTCGCTCTGTAGACCAGGCTGGCCTTGAACTCACAAAGATCCACCTGCCCCTCCCAAGTGCTAGGATTAAAGGCATGCGCCACCACGCCCGGCCTTCATTTCCTTTTCTTTCAGACCAAAAGACTATGTTTCCCAGGGTGCTTCATGTCTGTTGCTCTACATAGTTACTATGATTCCAGGTTTTCTTATTTCAGGTTTTTCAGAGAATATACAGAAAAAATGTACCTTAAACTTTATTGTGTTCTTTCTCATGATACTTGTTCAGAATTAAGGTAATTGGACTGCTCCTTGCACATCAATTTTTATCTCGAGATAATATTGAATGATGGCCAGTTAGAATCTATAACATGCTTCTCTAAGTCTGATACATGGGAACCCAAAAACATCTTTAAGCAAGTTGTGCACAACTGATCAATTAATAAGTCCTAGGCATTTCACAGGTTTTTTATTGTATTTATTTTCGTATGTGTATGAATGTACTGTCTGCATGTAGGTTTGTGCACCCATGTCGTGCAATGCCTCAGAGGTCAGAAGAGGGTGTTAAGATGGTTCTTTCGTTTTTAACATGGTGTTTGTTCTGCTTTTTTTAAATTTCTTTTTATTTGTTTATTTATGTGTATGAATGTACTGTCTGCATGTAGGTTTGTGCACCCCTGTTCTTGGGGCTGGAGAGATGGCCTAGCGGTTAAGAGCACCGAATGCTCTTGCAGAGGACCTGGATTCAATCCCCAGCACCTACATGGCGGCTGAGAACCGTCTGTAACTCCAATTCCAGGAGAATTCCAGTTCCAGGGGAATCCAACACCCTCTTCTGACCTCCGAGGCACTGTACAACACGGGTGCACAAACCTACATGCAGACAGTACATTCATACAAATAAATAAATAAACAAATAAATTTAAAAAAAAGATGGTTCTTAGCTGCCATGTGGGTGCTGGGGAATCTAACCCAGGTCCTCTGCAAGAGCAGTCAGTGCTCTTAACCACTAGGCTATCTCTCCAGCCCCAGTCCTAGGAATTTCAAAATCAATCAATTAAGGATCCTATACAACTATTTGCCATTTTTAGGTTTTGGTTAAAAATTATTTTATGTGGTTTTTCTATTTACATAAGTTTACTAAAGATTAACTCTAAAACCAAAATTAATCTTTCCCTAACTCAGGTTTCCCAATATATTTAAATGGTTAATAAATTAATTGATTTGTAATGGGTAAAAATAAATCTGCACAGATAGTAGTTCGAAGTTTTATTAATCGTGTACTGTCATCTACTAGGGGTAACCCACCAGTGCCTAGTGGGATCTGTGAAACCCATTCTACAAATTTATACCTTAAAGTTATACATCTAAAATTGTAATATTTATAAAGGTTAAAATTATATATATATAAACCTTATTTCCACAGGATCTAGTCTTAATCAGGTAACTTAAAAATCACAATGTATGTTTAATTAAGGTTCCTCTAACTTATTTTTACTTGTGTTCAAAATNCAGGACAGCTGGTACTAAAAGGGAGACCCTGCCTCAAAAATAAAAAAAAATAATAAAAAAAAAAGAATAAAACTGTGCTGGATAGCTTTAGTGTCAACTTGACACACCTGGGTTGAGGGATCCTCAATTGGGGAATTGGCTCTATTGGACTAGCCTGTGGCCACGTCTGTGGAGTATTGTCTTGATTGTTGAGCAGTGTGGGAGGGCCCAGCCCACAATGAGTGGTGCCACCCTGGGCAGGTTGTTGTGTACAGTATAAGAAGGCGGGCTGGGCATGAGCCAGAGGAGCAAGCCAGTGAACAGCATTCCTCCATGGCCTGTGCTTCAGCTCCTGCCTCCAGGTTCCTGCCCTGAGTTCCTGCCTTGGGCTCCCTAAGTGATGAACTGTGACTCAGGAGATGTAAGCTGAATAAACCCTTTCCTCCCCAAGTTGGTGTCAGTCAGAGTGTTCTGTCACAGCAATGGAAGACAAACTAGAACAAAAACTAAAAAAAAAAAAAGATTCCTCTAACTTATTTTTACTTGTGTTCAAAATCTATTCACACATTGGATAGTGGTAAACTAAATTATTTATGTTGTTTAAACTTGGTCACACTTAAATTTATGTAAACTACAAATTACTCTTAATTCTAATCCATACTAAATTTCCGGGTAACAGCCTTGACATTAATATATATCCAATGTCCTTTTATCTGTAACATGTACAGATGTTGTCTATAACATCCTCTTTTATCTTTCTATTTCCTCAGGTAAAATCCCTTGGAGCCCGTCGTCTCTCCTTGCCAGAGCTAAACAAAGGAGGGAAGAACAACAAACAGCATGTGGATGTCGGCCACACATGTATAAAGGACTACACAAAGATAAACTCTGACAATAGCAATCTCTTGTGCTAGCTTTGGCAGCACATATACTAATATTGGAACGATACAGAGAATATTAACATGGCCCCTGAGCAAGGATGACATGCAAATTCGTGAAGCATTCCATATTAAAAAAAAAAAAAAAAAAAAAGCAATCTCAGGGCTGGAGAGATGGCTCAGCAGTTAAGAGCAGTACTGGCTGCTCTTGCAGAAGACCCAGGTTCAATTCCCAGCACTCACACAGCAGCTCTCAACTTTTCCTAACTCTAGTTCCAGGGAATCTGACACCCTCTTCTGACCTCCCTGGGCATTGAATGACACAGGGGGTGCACTCACATACATTTGGGCAATACACTCATACACATGAAATAATAAATAAAGGGGGCTGGAGAGATGGCTCAGCGGTTAAGAGTACCAACTGCTCTTGCAGAGGACCCAGGGTCGATTCCCAGCACCCACATGGTGGCTAAGGACCGTCTTTAACTCCAGTTCCAGGGGAATCCGACACCCTCTTCTGACCTCCACAGCATTGCATGACACGGGTGCACCAACCTACATGCACACAGTACATTCATACACATTAAAAAATAAATTAATTAATTAAAAAAAAAGAAATAAATAAAATTAAAGACACCAGTCTCAGGTCTTTTATATTATCTTTTCTTTTAACAGGGGAGACCATAAATGCAGTCCCCCACTACCACAAATTATGCAGTCGAGTTTCCCAAATTTGGAGAAATCGCAGGGGTCAGCACACCTGGAGTGCAATGGATGAGCCTTGCCCTGGGAAAACCACCTTCGTGATCATGGTATCTCCCCTGCCAGGTAAGTAGTATATATTATATTTTTTATGCTCAAATACATAATCTGAAATTTGGGATATAGTTGTAGAATGGGGATATAGATGAAAAAGTATCTGCCATATTAGTGGTATATTAGTTACTTTTCTCTTCTGTATTAGTCACTTTTCTGTTGCTGTGATAAAACCGCCATGACCAAGGGAACTTATAAAAGGAAGAGTTTATTTAAGCTTACGATTAGGGAATTAGAGTCCATTGTGGTGGGAGGTATTGTGGCCAGGGCTGGAGCAGAAAGCCGAGGTTCATATCTCACAATGAGCACAGGAAGTCAAGAGAGAGCCTCTGGAGACTAGCAAGGCTTGTTAAGCTCTCTAAGCCAGCCCCCCAGTGATGTACTTCCTTCAGCATGGCCACACCTCTTAAGATCTCCCCAAACAGCACTACCAACTGGGGACAAATGTCTGAATACTTAAAGCCTATGGGCGACTGTCTCATTCAAACCACCACACCATCACAATGACCAAATGCCTGACAAGAAGCAACCAAAGGGAGAAGATTCTTTTGGCTTACACTTGGAGGGGATACAGTTCATTTTGGTGAGGAGAGTATGGTGGTAGTTGGCTCCATGACGTAGAAGCATATGGCAGCTACTTACATTTCAGTGGACCAGGAAACAGAGAGAGGGCAAAAAGTGGGGGTAGGCTTTATAAGGCTCAAAGCCTATCCACAGTGACCTACTTCTGCCAGCTGGTCCCCTTCTTCTAAAGGTTTCTATCTCCAAAAATAGTGCCATCAGCTGGGTAAAAAGCATTCAAACACGTGAACCTATCAGGGACACTTAACACCAAACCATAATGTTCTGCTTTTGGCCTATAGGGTTATGACTATCTCACATTGCAAAATGCATTTAATCCAAACTCCCCATAATCTTTAACAGTGCAAACACTTTTCAAAAGTCCAAAGTTTCTTTCAGGACTTAAAGTAACACTTTTTTTTTTTTTTTTTTTTTTTTGGTCTTTGCGAGACAGGGTCTCCCTGTAGCCCCAGCTGTCCTGGAACTCATTCTGTAGACCAGGCTGGCCTTGAACTGACAAAGATCCACCTGCCTCTGCCTCCCGAGCTAGGATTAAAGGCATGCACCACCAACCACGCCCGGCTTAAAGTAACACTTATCTACAAAATCCAAAGACAAGTTACATACTTCCAACATAAAATGTAGCCAAGTAAACAGTCTCATTCCAAAAAGAAGGAACAGGAGAATACTACAAGGAAAGGTTAGATAGACAAAAGCAATACAGAAATACATCAGGACAAACACCAAACCCTGAAGCTCCATGTCCAGCATTCAGGGATCATGCTCGCATCATCTGGGCTCCAATGGGCTTGGGTAGCCCTGTTAGGACCAGGTCAGAAAGAAGTTAATCAAAAGGAAAGGGTTAACCATGCAGGAGCAACTCTCTAGTTGAAGCAGGTCTGGTTCCCATAGTTACTCCCTCCCACCTTGAGTTCCTAGTTCCCAGAGCTACCTGAGGTCAGGATGAACTTTCCCAGCCCTGTAGGAGTGCTTCTCACCCCCTAAGGAGCCCATTACTCTCCAAGGGGCTTCGCTGCTAAACACAACCATTGTTTCAAACAAAGGGGTGCAGAATGGGTGGACTGATCCAAAGAAAGACTGCCTGGTCTGCAACCACCAAGACCCCACCAATCAGAGAAAGGATCACCGTAACCACAGTGGAAATCCCCTAACTGGGAATAAAAGTGGGAGAGAATCGGACCTTGGGCCGCTGCCCTCCAGTCCCATGGGAGTGTGCTCAGCCCTACAAATCAATCTGTCTCTGTCACTGTCTCTGTGTTGTGTTCTGTACTTTTCCCTTGATATAATGTTCTTTTTTTTTTTTTTCTGTATGTGTATGAATGTATTGTCTGCATGCAAGTTTGTGCACCCGTGTCGTGCAATGCCACGGAGGTCAGAAGATGGTGTCAGATTCCCCTGGAACTGGAGTTCTCCTGGAATTGGAGTTTCAGATGGTTCTCGGCCGCCATGTGGGTGCTGGGTATCGAACCCGGGTCCTCTGCATGAGGAGTCTGCACTCTTAACCGCTAGGCCATCTCTCCAGCCCAGATGTAATGTTCTTTTATTAAAGCTTTTCCTCCACGGTTTTTGGCCTCTTGAGAGATTCTTTGGTAGAGTGACATTTCTAACTCAACAGCCCCACCTCTACATATTGGATGCCTATGGCACATGTGACTCCAGTTAGTGCAGTTCAATGCTATGATGTCCAACGTATGTAGCATCTCCAGTATCCTGGGGTATCCATTGAAATTTAAGCTTCAGCTTCACAGCTTCATGCAAGGGCTTTTCAGGCACTTCATGCATAGAATACGACTCTTTTACAAACATGTAAACATGCCTGGTCTGACCTGCTATCTGGAACCTTGGTGCAAACCTCTGTGATGCCGTCATTTCACATCTTCCATACCCTTCAGACCAGCACCATTTGAATACTACCAAGCCTGCTACCAGCTCAAGACACAGACTGCCTGTAACAGTCTTTTTACGATTTTGCTGCTGAACCTGGGAACAGTTCCTAGGAGGCTCTGCTTGCGCAGGATGACCTGGAGCCTCTATTTGTTCAAAATTCTCTTTTCAAAAGAAAGTTTTTCAAATGGATTGGCATTGTTACCTTCCTGAGCTCTCAGAAGTGTCTTACCTTCAAGGCACCTTTCTTCCTGTCCTAGTACGGAGTATAATATTTCTCCCCAGTGATACCAATCTCTTTGATAGTACAGCCACTTTGTCCATGACTTTAATCCCTTGTTTCATCACTAAGCTTCACATTTTTTCATATCTTTCTGCTTTTGTATTGCCAGTATAAACCTCACTAAACGCAGTAAGTACTCAGGATTCGGCCTGGATGAAATACTGTCTTGAATTTCCTCTGTCAAATAAATTAATCCATTACTTTAAGGATTTAACTTCACTCAAATCATCAGGAATATCAGAAATGCAGCCAAATTTTTCTGCCAGAATATAACATGAATGCCTCTATTCTTTTTTTTTGGTCTTTTCGAGACAGGGTCTCCCTGTAGCCCCAGCTGTTCTGGAACTCACTCTATAGACCAGGCTGGCCTTGAACTCACAAAGATCCGCCTGCCTCCGCCTCCTGAGTGCTAGGATTAAAGGCGTGTGCCACCACGCCCGGCCGCCTCTAGTCTAATTCTTAGAGAGTCCGTATTCCCCTCTGAAACCTCACATTCACAGTCATTATTGTCCACCTTTCTATCAGCATTCTAGTCATCCACACTCCCAGCAAAATGGTCTGTTAAGCTTTATTTACAGCATTCTAGGCCTTCTCCACCCACAGCTCTACAATTTTTCCAAATTCCTCCCACAAACCATTTATTCAGGCTCACAAAACCACATCGTCAGGTTACAGCAATGACCCCACTTTTGGTAGAGATTTTCTGTTACCTTTCTCATCACTATGACCAATGCCTGCCAAGAAGCAATTTCAGGGAGGACACATTTTTGTTTTTGTTTTGTTTTGTTGTTTTGCTTTGGTGTTTTTGAGACAGGGTCTCCCTGAAACCCCAGCTGTCCTGGAACTCACTCTATAGACCAGGCTGGCCTTGAATTCACAAAGATCCACCTGCCTCTGCCTCCCAAGTGCTAGGATTAAAGGCATGTGCCGCTACGCCCGGCCTAGGGAGGACATGTTTAATTTGGTTTAGAATTTGAGGGGATGTAATCTTTCAGAGGAAGGAAGGCTGCCAAATGGTTCTGTGTTGGCGAGAGTCTGGCAACGAATTGCTCACATCTCAGTGGACCAGGAAGCAGAGATGTTAAAACCAGGGCTGAGCTATAGTTTAAGACCTGCCCCTAGTAACCTACTTACCCCAGCTACACCCCACCTCCTACAGGTTCCAGAATCTTTCAAAACAGTGCCACCAGCTGGATATCAAGTGTTCAAACATATGAGCCTGCAAGGGATATTTTACATCCAAAACATAATAGGTAGCATTTAAAGCCATACAAGCCAGTTATGGTGACCCATGACTATAATCTCAGCATGTAAAAGGGTGAGGCAGGAGGAGAATAAAATCAAAAGCTGGAACTCAGATATATATTTATAAATAGTAAAGCCAGGTGTAGTGACTCACACTTGTAATTCCAGCACTTGGGAGATGGAGGCAGTCAGATCAGGAGTTCAAGGCCAGTCTGTGCAACAGAGCAAGTTTGAGGCCACCCTGGGCTGTAGGAGATCCTGTCACAAAACAAAAGCAAATAAAAAACTAATATGCTGCCGGGTGTGGTGGCGCACGCCTTTAATCCTAGCACTTGGGAGGCAGAGGCAGGGGGATCTTTGTGAGTTCAAGGCCAGCCTGGTCTACAGAGTGAGTTCCAGGACAGCTGGGGCTTCAGGGAGACCCTGTCTCGAAAAGACAAAAAAAAAAAACAAAAAACAAAAAAACAAAACTAATATACCACAACTCTATATATCATATCAATATCATCATACTATGCTATCATATGATAAATGGTATAGTTAGTACCTGTTAATCTCGCTGCAGTTTTATCTATATTAGCAATTTTTTTAATTTTTATTTATTTTGTATGTGTATGAATGTACTGTCTGCATGTAGGTTTGTGCACTCGTGTTGTGCAATGCCGCGGAGGTCAGAAGAGGGTCTCGGATTCCCCTGGAACTGGAGTTAAAGACGGTTCTCGGCCGCCATGTGGGTGCTGGGGATCGAACCTGGGTCCTCTGCAAGAGCACTCGGTGCTCTTAACCGCTAGGCCATCTCTCCAGCCCCTATATTAACAATTTTTAAGTGTTGAAAATTAATTTGGATGTGGTGGCGCATGCCTTTAATCCCAGCATTCAGGAGGCAGAGGCAGGTGGATCTCTATGGGTTTAAGGCCAGCCTGGTCTACATAGTGAGTTCCAGGACATCTGGAGGTACAGGGAGACCCTGTCTCAAAAAGACCAAAAAAATTAATTTGGCTGGGTGTACTGGTACATGCCTTTTATCTCAATACTGGTAAAGCAGAGGCAGGAGTATCTCTGAAATTGAGACTAGCTTGGTCTACATAGCAAGTTCCAGGCCAGCTGGGGACCCTGTCTCAAAAGAACAACAACAAAAATTAATTGCATTCATCTGATCAATGAAATGCTTTTGGGGGTGTATTTTTGAGACAGGGTCTCCCTTTAAGTACCAGCTGGCCTAGAGCTCACTCTGTAGACCAGGCTGGCCTTGAACTCACAGAGATCTGCCTGCCTCTGTCTCCCAGGTGCTAGGATTAAAGTCTTTTTATTTTATTTTATTTATTTCTGTATGTGTATGAATGTACTGTCTGCATGCAAGTCTGTGCACCCGTGTCATGCAATGCCGCGGAGGTCAGACGAGGGTGTCGGACTCCCCTGGAACTGGAGTTCTCCTGGAATTGGAGTTTCAGATGGTTCTCGGCCGCCATGTGGGTGCTCTGCAAGAGCGGTCGGTACTCTTAACCACTGGGCCATCTCTCCAACCCCCTTAAAGTCTTTTTAAAAAGAGTTTGTTTGTTTGTTCATTTTGGCTTCTCTTGGCAGGGTCCCCCTGTTGCCCTAGAAATGTTTGTTGTTGTTGTTGTTGTTGTTGTTGTTTTAAAGGTCTATGACCAAATTAGTTGTATATAATCCAGGATCACTGCTTTCTTTTAACTTCTTCCAAAATCATGCATAATTATACAACAATTTTGTCTGTTTACAATAATACTGATTAACCCCCTATTATGTGGATGTATTACCAATGTACCTCTAAACCCGGCATGGTAGCTCATGCCTTTAGCTCTTGCACTTGGGAGGCAGAGGCAGACAGATCTTTATGAGTTCAAGACCAGCCTGGTCTACATAGGGAGTTCTAGGCCAGCTAGGGCTACTAAAGGGAGACCCTGTCTCAAAAAGACAAAAAAAAAAAATTTTATCTGTAATCTTTTACAAATTACTCACACTAGTAAAGGCAACAGTGTATCCCTCACAATGTTAACAGTGCAAATGTATCATTTCAGCACTTGAAACAATCTGTTATTTTTGTTTCTTCTTACACAAATGCAACAAAGAAGTCATTGTGTGAAGCTATTTGAAACCAGTATTTAGGAAAGCAGATAAAAGAGGATGTTCTGAAAAGAAGAAAAAAGTCCGTGTTATTTCTCTTTCAGTAGAGCATGCATCACAACATTAATGAAAGACTGTCGCATTGGAAGTCTTCCTTTAGTGTCTAGGACATTTTATTATCTCTCAAAAGGGTTGTTTCCACAGGTCCACTGGTAAGTCATGTTCTCCCAGACTTCCACCTCTTTCATACAACTCCTTATTACATGGTAAATAAACCGAAGAGAGAGGTGAGACTCCATTGATTATTTTTTTGGCAGGGGGAAGAAAAGGAGTATTTTGTTTTGCATTTGAGACAGGGTTTTACTGTGTAGCCCTGTCTGGCCTATGACTGCAGACCAGGCTGCCCTCCAACTCACAGAGATCTGCCTGCCTCTGGCCCCTAAATGCTGAGATGAAAGGTGTGCACCACTATGCTTGCCCAGTTTGTTTGTTTGCTTGATTGTTTGGTCTTTTTGAGACAGGGTCTCCCTGTGGGCCCATTTGGCCTGGAACTCACTATATGGACCAGGTTGGCCTTGAACTCAGAAATCTGCCTGCCTCTGCTCTCCAAATGCTAGGATTAAAGGCGTGTGCTACCATGCCTGCCTCTGTTTGGGATTACTGGCAGGCATCACCACCACACCCAGCCCAGTTTGTTTTTTGAGATAAGGCTTCATGTAGCCCAGGCTAGCCTGGAACTTGATATGTAGCCAAGACTGGTTTTGATACTCTAGCCTCCAGCTTCTGCTTCCAAGTGCTGAGATTATTGGCATGAGCCACCACAACTAGCAAGAGGTACTTGTTTTTAGACAAGTGTCATATATCTCAACCTGGCTCACATATACCCAAGGATGACCTTCAGCTGACCCTCCTGCCTCCACCTCCCAAATATTGGAATTACAAGCATGAACCAACCACCACCAGGTTGAGTTACTTTGCTCTAGAAAACATGTTCTGCAATCTTTTTAAATATTTGATTCTATTTTTTTGTGTGTATGACTGTTTGCCCGCTTGTATGCATGTGTACCACGTGAAGGCCTGATGACCACAGAAATGTCCGATTCCCTGGAACTGGAGTTCCTGACAGTTGAAAGCAGCTATATGGGTGCTGAAAACCTAACAGGAATCCTCTATAAGAATAGCAAGTGCTCTTAACCACTCAGCCCTTCAATTCCAAATGCTGGCATGTTGTGGACATTTTTTCTGGAGACAACGTTTAGAACTTTCAAAGACCTCCAAGATTGTGGCCACTCCAGAGTAAGGACCTCCACATTTTTTTTTGGTCTTTTTGGTCTCCCTGTAGTGCCAGCTGTCCTGGAACTCACTCTGTAGACCAGGCTGGCCTTGAACTCACAAAGATCCGCCTGCCTCTGCCTCTCTAGGACCTCCACTTTTACACCAAGCAGTTGGGGGATGGGTGGGCGGGTCGCTAGCAACCTGGCTCAGCAGAGCCTCAGTTTAGCCCTCTGCTTCTACCGCGGTCCTCCAAGAAGCGGCGTCCAGCAGGGGTCGCTGTGGCCGCGCCACAGAACTCTGGAGCCTCGGGGTCCGCTCTAGCTGTCCGCGCGCGGGCGGAAGAGGCGGTGCAGGGACAAAAAGAGTGGCCTGTAGGCCTGCAAAGTGCGACGCTGCGGGGAGGGACCTGCCGTCCTGTGTGCAGGTGAGTGCGCCCCTACTGGCGCGGCATCCGGGCCTGCGCCCCCGGCTGGTGGGTGATATGTCCGCGGGGGTCCAGCCTCTGTTCCGCCGCATCCTCGGAGGGGTTTGCAGGTTTCGGCTGCATCCCTCCGAGTCGGGCCAAACTCAGGACGCCCCTCGAACCCAGGGCTGTCCCGGGACGGTGGGAATTGGGCTGGCCCAGGCAGCGCGCCTCTGGGCCGGCTGCTACTGACTGGCTCCGGACGCTGACCCTAGCCGGAGACATTCGTGCCCAGTTTTCTTTGACCTTGAACCTGAGGCGGTGCGCAGCCTGAGGGTTGAGTAGGGCTCGGGGAACCCTGACCTGGTTTCCAGAGTCAGTCTCCGACGCTTGCGGAGCGCAAGGGTTTCCTAGCTGCGGTAGACCTCACTGAATTTGGGCCACGTGCCCCATCTTTCGGAGAAGTGACAGGCTCGGGAACGTGAAGTGATTCCCAGTGTCATGCAGGTCAGGGACAGCGCTGCATTTTTATCCTAAACATTGCTCGTCTAGCAGTCTTCATTTTTATAGAAATCTCACTCAAACCTACGGACTTTCTCCCCTTAGTCTTCCTCTTACTCAAGTGCAAACCACGGCCAAAAGATCACGTAATACGCACTCCTGTCAGGTCACTTTCCTACTCTTTCTGTGGCTGCCATGCTGTCGGGGTCACAGCCAAACTTTGATATACAAGACCTTTAGAGGTCTAGTTCTTTTTCATCAATACCGACGCACCTTGTGTTCCTTTCCCTGGCCATTCTGGTGTACAGTCATTTCACATATTTTATTGTTTTGTTTTTTGAGACAAGGTCTCCCTGTAGACCCAGCTAGCCTGGAACTCTCTATGTAAGACTAGGCTGGCCTCGATCTCAGAGAAATCGATTTGCTTCAGCCTCTGCCTCCCCAGTGCTGGGATTAAAGGTGTTTCGTCTCCACACCCATCCCAGTTTCAAGTTTTCCAGACTGGAAGCCATGTTGCCCAGAGTGGCCTTCATTCCCCAGAGGTGGGAATTACCCACCTGGGCCACCATGCCTGCTTCCATAATTTTATTTTAAGCGTGTGCCAGGCTGTAGTCTCTGCACTTGAAGAAGCAGGGGGAAAAATTGGGGTGAAAAATCATATTCTTGGGGAGTTTATATGAATGCAAACAAATAATACCCAGTAAATTATATGGCAACATGTGACAAGAGCTCCATAGCTAGGGGGCCAGTTAAGGAGGATGAGAAGGTAGGATGGGGCTGGAATAGTGGGGGAATGGGTACGCCTTACTGAAGGGACGCATAAAGGGCATTTATATAGCTTTCCATGGCTACAGCCGAATTCCACAGCTTAGGCAATTTAAAAAAGAATAGAGACACTCTATTCTTGCATGTTGACACATGTTCTGCCAACCTAGCCCATGTGTTATTTATTTATTTATTTATTTATTTATTTATTTATTTATTTAGAGTCAGAGTCTCTGCTGTATTACCTAGGCTTGTCTAAAACACCTGGGCTCATGAAGCTTTCTTGCCTTAACTTCCCAAGGGGACACTTGCTTAAAGAGGGTGAGTTACTCTTGCAGCTATCTAGCCAAGAGTGTTCTTGGCCCATCTAGAACAAGGGTCCCAGGTTTGGTGTAAATGTGTTCCCAAATTTCATGTGTTGGAAATTTGGAGCAGTATTGTTGAGAGGCGAGACCTTTGGGAGGTGAAGGGGTCATGAAAGTTCTTCCCTGTGGATGGATTAATGACTTTCTTACAGGAATAAGCTCTATCTGCTATGCCTTCTTTTTCTCCTCATAACATCATCTACCTTGTGATACAAGAAGGCCCTTCAAGCTGGGTGGGGTAGCACACGCCTTTAATCCTAGCACTCCAAGAGGCAAAGACAGGTGGATTTCTGAGTTTTGAGGCCAACCTGGCTCACATATCAAGTTCCAGGCCAGCTGGGGCTACAGAGAGACCATTTCTCAATGGTCCCTTGTGTATGAGGAGCATGAAGAAGGCCTGTGGAGGTGGGAGATGAGCGGGAGTGAGCAAGACCCAAGCCTGGGTCTTGTTTTGTGGATGTTTAGTTTTGGTTTAGATTTAGTTTTGTCCCATTTAGGACTCAGCTCTTAGCAAGCACTTATTCCCAATGCTTTGACCAGTCTCTGCATTAACTTGCAACCCCACTGGGGGAAAAAAAAGTTGGTTGTTTTTTTTTTTTTTAACCAAGATTAACAGTGAAATTAATCTATGGGTATAAACATAAATATTTAGAAAGCAGTTTGGGCATGGTGGTGCACACCTTTAATCCCAGCACTCGGGAGGCAGAGGCAGGTGGATCTCTGTGAGTTCAAGGCTAGCCTGGTCTACAGAGCAAGCTCCAGGACAGCTGGGACTACAGGGAGACCCTGTTTCAAAAAAAAAAAAAAAGAAAAGAAAAAAGAAAGAAAGAAAGCAGTTTGACAGTGACGACAGCAGCAGTAAACTCCCCTAGGACTTTCCCAGCTGTGGGCTTCTGACCAAGTTTTTACAGTATCACCTTTCTTAATTTTTAAGTTTTGAGACAGGGTCTCATTAAATTAAGCAGGCTGGCCTTGAACACACTCTGTGGTTCAGGTGGGTGTTGAACTTGAGATCCTCCTGCCCCACCAGACCCAGAAGAGGTCTTTTCTCTTGAGTGCCTGTGTGGGATTTGGGGGGGAGGGGGGTATTTTTTTAATTAATTAATTTTTTTATGTGTATGAGTGCACTGTCTGCATGTAGGTTTGTGCACCCATGTTGTGCAGTGCTGCAGAGGTCAGAAGAGGGTGTCGGATTCCCCTGGAACTGGAGTTAAAGATGATTCTCAGCCGCCATGAAGGTGCTGGGGATCGAACCCAGGTCCTCTGCAAGAGGGAGCCATCTCTCCAGCACATTTGTTTTGTTTTGTAGACAGTCTTGCTTTGTAGTCCATGCTGACTTGAAAGTTTTTAAGTATGTATGTTTATTTTTATGTGTATGAGTGTTTAGCCTGTATATATGTAAGTGCAGTACATGTATACAGTGCCTGAAGAGACCAAAAGAGGGCATCAGCGCCCCTGGAACTGAGTTAGGGATGGTTGTTAGCTGCCACGTGGATGCTGGGGACCAAGCCCTTTAGGTCTTCCAGTGCTCTATCACTGAGCCAGCTATCCAGCCCCTGGCCTGTAATTGTTCTGTGTAAGGTAGAGAGGCCTTGACCTGCCTCACCCTCTACAGTGCTCCTGGGATTAGAGGCCGTGCCATTACACCTGGTGGCTGCTGCACGTGGTTTGGGTTTGGTTTTGTTTGTTGCTCATTTTTTTCCTGGTGTTGGAGATTAAACCCAGGACTTTGCTCAGGTCATGTTTAGCACATGTTATGCCAACCTAACCCATGAATTAGAGTCATATTCTCAGCTGTTTTACCTAGTTTGTGTCAAATTCCTGAGCTCATGAAAGTTTGTCTTCCCAAGTAGCTGGAGTTACAAGGCACCTTACTGTCCTTTAAAAGAATCACATAATTGGGGTTAGAGAGATGGCACTGGCTGCTCTTCTAGAGGATTCAAATTCAGTTCCCAGCACCTACATGGGGGCTAACAACCATCTATAACTCTAGTTACTGGGGATCCAATGCCTTCTGGCCTCCTTGGGCATTGCATACGCATGGCCCACTTACATATATACAGGCAAAGCATTCATACAAATAATATAAGTAAATAAACAAACAAATGCCAGCTGTGGTGGGTGTGGTGGTGCATGGCTTTAATCCCAGCAGAGGCAGACGGGTCTTTGTGAGTTCAAGGCCAGTGTGGTCTACAGAGAGTTCCAGGCCAGCTGGGACTACAGAGAGACCCTGTCTCCAATAAATATATGGGTTTTTTGTTTTTTAGAGAATCATATAATCAGACCAACAAATGGCTAGGCAGGTAAAGGTGGTTGCCACCAAGCTTGGTGACCCAAGTTTGATCCCTGGAACCCCACAAAAAAGCTAAATGGGTAGTGCAAATCTGTAATCCCAGGATAGATGCCTAAGGCAAGATGGGAGGCGGAGGCAGGAGAATTGCCTGGATCCAGCTAGCCTGGAGTATAGTGTGACAAACGAAATAGACCCTGCCTCAAAAATAATAAGTCAGAGGAGAGAGGGACTCCTGAGAGACCTTCCCTGGCCCTCACATTGCAGTCGTGCCTCCCACTCTCACACGTTGTCCACAGTAATCCAGGGGATCCCTGGTCTCCACGGGAATTGCACAAATGGATGCACTTACATAGATGCAGGCAAAGCATTCATCCGCACAAAATTAAATAAGTAGAAAGGCAAGTAGCTTCTATCTTAAGCAACTAGAAGGATGAAGTTATATTAGCTGAGATAAGAAGGCTGCAGCTGGAGCAGGTCAGGGGTTAGGAGTGTGTAAGGTGTCTGTTAGTTACCCATGTGGAGATGTCATATACGAAGCTGGACATTGTGCTAGGTATACCCTACTCAGGGTTTGTTGATTCACAAAGAAGATTCATAGGACTCAGCCATACTTAAAGCTGTGATTTATTTTAGCACAGGGATGTGAAGCACGATGTAATACAAAGGGGGAAAATGAGGACACAAAGTGAAAGCCCAGGCACAGTGTCACCTATGAGTAACACTTCCCCCAGGGGCACGTCACCTGAGACAAGTAATTTCTCCAGCAACAAATGGTGTAAGACTCCCAAGTAGATGTTTGATATAAAGCAAATTATACATTTTGAGCACAGTAGTCACTATTATCACTCTGGGGAATGGGGAACACTCTGCTGAAGCCCAGCACGAAGCTTAGAAGCTTCCAAGAGTCTTTCATATTAACTCTGTGTGCAAATATACAAGTCTGGAATTTGGAAAGAAATTATTCAACATACAGATGGTAGTTAAAGCCACGAAAACCAGGCATAGTAACCTGGACCTGTCTTCCCAGTAAAAAAAAAGAAAGAAAAAAAAAAGGTAAAGGAAAAAGACAAAAGATACTATTGGGTCCAGCAGAATCTGGAAAAGGATGCCGGGCGTGGTGGCGCACGCCTTTAATCCTAGCACTTGGGAGGCAGAGGCAGGCGGATCTTTGTGAGTTCAAGGCCAGCCTGGTCTACAATGTGAGTTCTAGGACAGCTGGGGCTACAGGGAGACCCTGTCTCGAAAAGACCAAAAAAAAAAAGAATCTGGAAAAGGATGAGCAGTGTTGGGGGTGCTGTGTGCACGTGAGTGTGCGGGTATGCACTCATGCACATGCTTGCCTATGCTAGACATGACATGGGATGTATTCCTCTGTTGCTCTCCATCTTCTTGCCTTGAGGCTCTGTCTCTCACTGAACCTAACCCTTGCCCTTCTGACTAGGTGGCCAGTGAGCTCTCAGATTCCGCCTGTTTTGGCCCTCAGTGCCAGGGCAGGACAGGCACAGTCACGCTCAGCTTCTTACATGAGTGCTAGGGATTCAAATTAAGTCCGCATGTTTGCAAAGCAGGCCATCTCCACTGCCCCGAGAATTTTGTTGTTGTTCTTTTTTGAGACAGGGTCTCCCTATAGCTCTGGCTGTCCTGGAACTCACTCTGTAGACCAGGCTGGCCTTGAACACACAGAGACCTGCCTGCCTCTGTCTCCTAAGTGGTAGGATTAAAGGCGTGTGCCACCACGCCCGGCCTAGTTTGTTTGGCCTGATGGCACAGTCTTTGATCTCAGTGCTGGGAGGAGGAGGCAGGAGGATCTCTGTGAGTTCAAGGCCAGATGGGACTAAAGGGAGACCCTGTCTCAAAAAGACCGATTTTTGAAGCAGGTGTAGCCCTGGCACCCCCTGGTTAGAGCAGCACAGGCTCTGTCTGCCACTGCTGGGCTCACAGCTCTGCCGCCAGGCCCAGTCCTGCTTTTTGTGTTTTGTTCTGTTGGGGTTTGGGTTTTTTGTTGTTTTGTTTTGGTTTATTTTTTGGTTTGGGTCATTTTAAGGCAGGGTCTCCCTGTAGCCACAGCTGGTCTAGAACTTAGGTTGGAAACAAGGCTGGCCTTGATCTCACAGAAATCTGTAGCCTCTACTTAGCCTCTGTGTCCAGAGTGCAGGGATTAAAGGCACAAGCTACCACACCTGGCTTTTGGTCTTTTTCTGTTGTTTGTTGTTTGTTTGTTTTGGGTCTTTTTGAGACAGGTTTCCCTTTAGTCCCCTGGAGCTGGCTCTGTAGACAAGATTGGCATTGAACTTGCAGATCCACCTGCCTCTGGGATCAAAGGCATGTGCCACCACACTCCCTCCTCTTCCTCCTCCTCTTCCTTCTCCTCTTCCTTCTCCTCCTCCTCCTCCTCCTCCTCCTCCTCCTCCTCCTCCTCCTCCTCCTCCTCCTCCTCCCAGTGTTAACCAGCACTGCATTGAATAAAGAGGGGCTGGGGACCATTTTGGTACCCCATTCCCTACTTAGGCCTCTCCTGCCCATTTCTGGATGTTCAGGCTCCTCTCTTGAGGCCTTAAACATCCACTGCTAACCTCTACAAATGGTCATCTCCAGCAAAAGTTAGGATAATGTTTTTCCTCAATTTTATGATTTTCATGTAGTTTATCTAAAATTCCAGCATTTGCCAATGTTTGTCTGCTAGAAAGTGAAGCAGAGGGGCTGGAGAGATGGCCTAGCGGTTAAGAGCTCCGACCGCTCTTACAGAGGACCCGGGTTCGATCCCCAGCACCCACATGGCGGCTGAGAACCGTCTGAAACTCCAATTCCAGGAGAACTCCAGTTCCAGGGGAATCTGAGACCCTCTTCTGAACTCCGCGGCGTTGCACGACACGGGTGCACAGACTTGCATGCAGACAGTACATTCATACACATACAGAAATAAATAAAATTAATAAAAAAAAAGAAAAAAAAAAAGAAAGTGAAGCAGATCACAGAGGGCTGAGTAATAAACACAGAGGTGATATTTGGCTTCACATTTTGAAACATCTGCTAATGTCGACACATGATTTTAAGTTCATATTTTCTGCTGGGTTTTCTAGTGTAGGTTGGCAGGCTGCCTGTGAGGGGTGCAGAAAGCAACATACCCCATATTCCTGGAGGAACAGTGAGGGTTGGGAAGCCAGGACTTTTTATTTTGTGTGTGTGTGTGTGTGTGCCCACTCACATGCATGTGCTGTGGAGGGAGGAGGACAACGTGCAGGAATCTGTCTTTTTTTTTTTTTTATTTTTTTTTATGTTATTTTAATTTATTTCTGTAATGTGTATAATGTCCTGTCTGCATGCAGTGTGTGCACCCGGTGTCGTGCAATGCCGCGGAGGTCAGAAAGAGGGTTTCAGATTCCCTGGAACGGAGTTCTCCTGGAATTGGAGTTTCAGACCAGTTCTTCGGCCGCCATGTAGGTTGACTGGGATCGAACGGGGTCCTCTGTAAGCATCGGCAGCTCTTAAACTGCATAGGCGCCATCTTCTCCAGCCTAGGAATCTGTTCTTTCCTGTGGGTTCTGGGACTGACCTGAGTCATCACCCTGTCTTCCTCTCCCTGGCCTGGGTACCTCTTAGGATTTCTTCTAAGCTGATTCGGCAGTTCCTCTTGCTCCACTACTCTCTAACCTCTCTACACCCACTGTAGTGAACCATGAACTATAAAAATCTAGAACACCAGAGAGATACTATTTTCTTTTTATTCTGCAATGCAAGGATCAAACTAGAGTCATGTACATGATGCTTGGCAAGAAGTCTCCAACTGGGCTACATCCCCAGCCTAGAATATGCTACTTTCTTCCTTTTTCATAATTCTCTAAAATTAACGTTCTTTCTTTGAGTAGGAATTGGAATATCTATAAATACGATTTCTTGCCGACATGGTGGCTTACGCCTGTAATCTCAGCACTTTGAGGCTGAGGCAAGAGGATCATCCGTGAGTTGGAGCCTGTGAGCCTGAGCCACACGAGTTCCAGACCACCTTCAACTACATTCAACCACCTTCAATCAGACTCTGCCTAAAAAAAAAAAAAAATTCGGGGAAAGAAGCCAGGCATGGGGTGCACGCCTTTAATCCGTAGCACTTGGGAGGCAGAGTGCCAGGTGGTCTTTGTGGTTCGGCCAGCCGGTCTACAGAGTGAAGTTTCCAGGACAGCTGGGGCGACAGGAGACCCTGTCTCAAAAAAAACAAAAAAAAAAAAAAAAAGCAAAATCTCACCATCCCTGAACTGATTTGAAACTGATCCTGTTTCCTGTTTTTCATTAGGATTTAGATTGGGATTCTTAGAATGGACGAATAGGAGTTGAGTCTGTTTTTCATCTTATTCCAACCTCCAGTTCTTTTCAAGACAGGGTCTCCCTGTAGCCCCAGCTGTCCTGGAACTCACTCTGTAGACCAAGCTGGCCTGAACTCACAAAGATCCGCCTGCCTCTGCCTCCCGAGTGCTAGGATTAAAGGCGAGTGCTAGGATTAAAGGCGTGCACCACCACTCCCAGCTGAGTTCTTAACTATAGATTAGAAGTAGCTACCAGTGAGCTTGTGTGAGCCATACAGCCTTGTACTTGATGATGAAAAGTAGGAAGGAAAAAGTGAGTTATCGTCAAAGAAATCAGTCCTAGAGATAAAGGAGAGTCAGTCTCAGATTCAAAATCTGAGGATAATTTCTGACTATCAGAGTTAGTTAGAGGCTGGGCGTGGTGGTGCATGCCTTGAATCCCAGTACTCAGAGGCAAGTGGATCTCTGGGAGTTCAAGGCCAGCCTGGTCTACATAGTAAGTTCCAGGGCAGCTGAGGCTACAGGGAAATTTTGTCTCAAAAAAAGGTCTGTGTGTACTGGTGCATTTGTGTGTGCAGGTGCTTTGAGAGCAGAAGTAATGGATCCTCTGGAACTAGAGTTGTGAGCCGCCTGATGTGCTGGGAACCAAACTTGGGACTTCTGTAAGAGCAATACATACTTTAACCACTGAGTCATCTCTCCACTCACTCTGGATTTTATAGTCACAATCATCTGATCTTCTGGGCAGTGTCAGTAGTAGAAGGATATGGTATATGCCCATAAGTGTCAGTATAGAAGGATATGGTATATACCCCTAAGTAGTCTTCCAGATATTTCTTTTTTTCTTTAACAAATTATTGAGAGCTATTATTAATATTTCTCGATAGCAGTCAATACTAAAAGCTAACTGGGAAGAGGAAGAAGAGTAAAACCAATGTTTTCTTAGATTTATTTGTGTCTCACTGAACCATTGAGACAATCCTGTGACCTGAGCAGGCATGTGAATTGCAGCTGGAAGACTCACCCTAGTGTGGTGCATGGCCCTCAGAGTGAGCGAACCCCTGTAGCCTTGCATGGGGATATGTCAATACAGCGCTAGGTGTAAAGTGCTCATGTGTGTGCTTCATGTTCTAAGGTTGCTACAGCGCTGTGCTTAAATGAAGTCTTCTGTTTTCTGTTCCAGGTTGTATGCACCATGGCTATGACTAGTGTTCGGCTGCTTACTGGTGCTGTAAGAAAGCCGGATGCCTGGACTGGACTCTGGAGTGTGCTTCAAGGGACATCTTCACACAAACTTTGTGCTTCTTGGAATCGGTACTTATATTTTTCTAGTACCAAGTTAAATCCATCAAATTACAAAACACTTTTCCATAATCTTTTCTCTCGGAGACTCCCAGAGCTTTTAGTATCTCCAGAATGTATTTTTCCATTTTCCATGCGACTCAAAAGCAATTTAAACTCCAAAAACTCCACTGAAAAGACTCTGGAAAAAGTAGCAGGTGAGGAAGACTTTGAGGAGAGTGATCAGGAAGAGGACCTCGAGGATGAGCCCAGTGTGGTCAAGGACTACAAAGACCTGGAGAAGGTTGTGCAGTCTTTTCGGTATGATGTTGTCCTGAAGACAGGCCTGGATATTGGGAGAAAGTAAGTATAGACTATCTGTATTCTGTTCTCTGTGGCATTAGGAGTTACTCAGCTTGTGTTATGGGGAATAATAACCAAAGGTATGAAAGGACTATAGGGAACCTATTTCAAGTATTTCATTTGACAGAAGAGAAATCTGATCTCCAACAAAGCCAAGTAACTGCCTTCAAGTCCCCTATGCCTTAGTTCCTTTATTTATTTGTTTGTTTGCTTGTTTATTTATTTATGTTGGTCTTTTTGAGACAGGGTCTCCCTTTAGTCCCAGCTGGAGCTCACTATGTAGAGCAGGCTAGATCCGCCTGCCTCTGCCTCCCATGTGCTGGGATTAAAGGTGTGCACCACCATGCCCAGCAGTTTCCTTTATTTCAAGACACAGTTGAGTGTACCATGAGCCATTGATTTACTAACAGATCGATCTCTCTCTCTCTCTCTCTCTCTCTCTCTCTCTCTTTCTCCATGGTGCTGGGAATCACATCCAGAGCCTTGCACTTGGTGGGCAAGTGTTCTACCAATGACCCACACTCCTACCCCCAGTAACACCTCCTTGAGAAGAAAGGAATCAGCATATTAAAGATAGATAGAAAGCATAGAGATCGTGGGGATTTCCCACATGCCAGCGTGTGAAAGAGAAGGTATGCCCAGAAGCAGTAGCAGGCGAACAATGCAGGTTCTGGGGCCAGCAAGACGGCTCAGTTTGATAAGGATACTGACACACAGTAGAGAGAACGGGTGCCTGCAAGTTGTCCACAGACCTCCACACATGTACCCATACTCACACACTAAGTAAATAACAAAAAAAAAAAATTAGTTTTTATTTTATGCATATGAGTATATTGCCTGCAGGTATGTAAGTGCACCTGTGTCATGCAATGCCCACACAAGTCAGAAGAGGGAGTTGGATACCCTGGATCTGGAGTTATGACAGTTGCTAGCTGCCATTTGGGTGCTGGGAATTGACCCAGGTACTTTGCAAGGGCAACCTGTGCTCATAACCACTCAGCCACCTCTCCATCCCCACTTTTTTTNTTTTTTTGTCTTTTTGAGACAGGGTCTCCCTGTAGCCCCAGCTGTCCTGGAACTCACTCTGTAGACAGGCTAGCCTTGAACTCACAGAGATCCACTTGCCTCTGTCTAAGATTAAAGGGATGTGCCACCATGCCTAGCTATAGTCTTTTTTTTTAAGAGAAAGGAAAAGCAGATTTTCTAGGCTGACAAGGGAGTTAAAAGCATGTGCAGATAGCCCTGATGCCCTGAGTTTGATCCCTAAATCCCATAAGGGAGATGGAAAGAACAGACTTTTGAGAGTTGTCCTGATCGCCAATACCTTGCTGTGGCATGCACATACCTGCACTCACACATACATATGCACAAAAAACAATACTCAACTCAAGCAGGCTCTTGAGTTAGAGTATTGGTTCATGCCTGTAATCCCAGCACGTGGAAGGCTCAGTCAGGAGGCTCTCAAGTTGCAAGCCACCAGAGGCTACAAATTGAGATAGTGCCTCAAAAAAAAAAAAGAAGTCTACTTTTGGCCAGACTACTGGGCTTCTGTGTGCCCAGCTTTTTTTTTTTTTTCCCAGCTTTAAAAAAAATTTATTTGCGGTCAGATATAGTGGCATCTAAATCTGCCTTTGATCCCAGCACAGCATTTGAGAGGCAGAGGCAGGCAGATTATGTAAGTTCAAGGCCAGCCTGATCTACATAGTGAGTTCCAGGCCAGTCAAGACTACATAGTAAAACCCTATCTCGGAGCCGGAGAGATGGCTCAGTGGTTAAGAGCACTGACTGCTCTTGCAGAGGACCCGGGTTCGATCCCCAGCACCCACGTGGCGGCTGAGTTGTGACAACTTTGTGGAATCAGTTTTTCCCTTCCACCTTTATGTGGGTTCCATCTTGCCGGCCCTTTTTTTTTTTTGCTTTTCGAGACAGGGTCTCCCTGTAGCCCCAGCTGTCCTGGAACTCACTCTGTAGACCAGGCTAGCCTTGAACTCACAAAGATCCGCCTGCCTCTGCCTCCCAAGTGCTAGGATTAAAGGGCTTTTTAACCCACGTTATCTCACTACAGACTTGGTTGTCCTGGAGCTCATTTAGTTCTTAATGGCTTCAAATTCAGAAAAGTCCTCCTGCTTCAGATTCCAGGCATGAGCCACAAGGCCTGGCTCATTGCTAGGATTAAGTAAGGATCTGAGGAACTTGTAACTGCCTAGCATGTAGTAGGTACTCAGTATATTTTAGCTATTATAAAGAAAATAAATACTGTGTTAATGTGTAACATACAAACATTGAGTGTAACTTTTGAGATTTCCTTAATGCATTCATTCTGTCTGCTAATGACTTATAATTGTGGCCTTCCATCTTCCTTCATCGTGTATATGCAAGATAAGAACTGTGATAATAGTAAATTCAGAAAGATTTCCTGCTGGGCGTGGTGGCACACGCCTTTAATCCAGCACTTAGGAGGCAGAGGCAAGTAGATCTCTGCGAATTCAAAGCCAGCCTGGTCTACATAGGGAGTTCCAGGCCAGCTGGGACAAAAGGGAGACCCTGTCTCAAAAAGACCCCCCCCCCAAAAAAAAGCAACAGATTTACTTAGCAATGTGTATTCCCCCACCCCTTTTTTGAGACAAGATCTCCCTGGAACTCACTGTGTAGACTAGGCTGGCCTCAAGCTCGGAGAGATCTGATCACCTCTGCTTCCTGAGTGCTTGAATTAAGTCATACACCACCATGCCCAGCTTGTAATGTGTGTCCTTATGGTATAGTTTACATAGTAAACATTTTAATTGTTTAATGTGTGGAACCTAAAAGACTCATAAAGGTGACCTAGAGCCCATAGGCCCAGCTTTGGGCATCCTGATTGCTGGTTATTGTCTGAAGGCTGGCATGCTCTCCCAGAGCGGTAGCTGCTGCTGTTGTTAAGCTGAGCCCCAAATGTCAGTCATCTGGAGTCAGATCATCAAAGGGAAGGACACTGGTTTTTGTCTCTGTCTGCCCTGCTCTGGTCACCCAATGGTTTAAGTTCAGAGAGATGAAGAGCTGTCAGACTGGAATTACTCCAGCCTCAGTGCAGACTGGCGGCTTCTTAATGGCCTCTCTGTATGTGTAGTGCCTGGTTTTTCTCTGAGTGCAGAGCAGGTATCTGAAATTTTGATTGATGAAGAGGTATCATCTGGCCAGGTATATAGTTCTGTTCAGTTCAGCAGTGCCCAGAGAGCACTTGCTGAATGTGCCGCTTGTGTACAGGGCAGCTGACAAAAAGATGTTCTGTGTTTTCTGACAGGTCCTTACTAATCCTATGCATTGGAGCTGCTACAGTGGGCAAGTGAAGTTCAGCCTGCTGCTAAAACTGCCCATAAGGCCAATCCACTATCCACAAGCAGCAGTCCTGGCAGATCTTCACAGCAGTGTAGCGTCTAATCAGAAATATCCTTTGATCTGCCTGATTTAGGTATATATGAACGATGATGCCAACTTTCACTTTGCCAGTGAATGGAGATTTTGGTGGAGAGGCACTGTCAGAATATGTATTAACAGCAGTTTTTTTTTTCAAACCTGTATAATTATTGAATATATTTCAACGTTTTAAGTCTTTTTTTTTTTTTGTGTGTGTGTGTGTGTGTGTTTTTAACAGTAAAGTAGAAGATGCATTCTACAAAGGTGAACTCAGACTGAATGGGGAAAAATTATGGAAGAAAAGCAGAACGGTAAGACACAAACCCTGCGACAGCCACGTGCTTCTCACTGCTGCTCCCGCTTCTCTGTGCTTCTCCCTCCTGCTCCCACTTCTCCGTGCTTCTCACTGCTGCTCCAGCACTCACTGCTGCTCCCACTTCTCCTGGGCTCCTTAGGGAGGATGATGGCTTCTTCTCTGAGGTCTTTTTTTTTTTTTTAATATTTCATTTACTGGGGGCTGGAAAGATGACTCAGTGGTTAAGAGGACTGGCTGCTCTTGCAGAAGACCCCAGTTTGAATCCTAGCACTCAGCATCTGTAGCCCCAGTTCCAGCGCACCCAAAGCCTCTTCTGACCTGTGCTGGCATTGCATGACACAGGTGTGGTTACACACATGCAGGCAATACATAAAGATAGATTTTAAAAGTTCTAGAAAAAATGCTTGTATTTTATTTTTATTGTTTGAATGTATTGCCTGTATGTGTTGTGAGTGAGCCTCAGAAGAGGGCATCAGATCTCCTGGAATCGGAGTTATGGACAATTGTTAGCCACTGTGTGGGTGCTGGGAACTGAACCCACACCTCTGCAGGAACAGCCAGTGCACTAATCTCTAAGCCCCACCTCTCCAGTCCCATTCTTTGAGGTCTTTTGTCGTCCTGGTCAGGCTAGTAGGAATCAACAGATCACTGTCTCTTCTCAGCCTTCATGACCTTGTGCTTAAGAAGAGTTTGTAGGCGCTGGAGCAGTGGCTCAACAGTGCTGGTCTTGCTGAGGACCTGAGCATGGTCACAAAGGCTGCTCACAATCACCAAAAACTGCACTTCCAGGGGATCCAGCACTTGCTCCTGGCCTTCACAGGCAGCAGCATATAACATGGCGTGTATACATATACTCATAAATAATAAAAAAAAAATTAATTGTAATAAGCTACCCTTGGTACTGGCAAAGACCCCTTAATCAGACTTCCAGGATATGAATGTTGTTAGTCTAACTAGATTGCAAAGAAATTTTGATTGATGAAGAGGTATCATCTGGCCAGGTATATAGTTCTGTTCACTTCAGTAGTGCCCAGAGAGCACTTGCTGAATGCGCTGCTTATGTACAGGGCAGCTGACAAAAAGATGTTCTGTGTTTTCTGACAGGTCCTTACTAACGCTATTCAGTAAAAAAAGTCAAGCCGGGAGTAGAGGCACAGCCTTGTAATCACAGCACTCATGGGCTGAGGCCAGAAGATCTTGAGTTCAAGGCCAGAAGGTCATGAGTTTGAGACCAGCCTATGCTACGTATCAAGGCCCTGTTTTACAAAAACAAAAAAAAGTGGGCTAGTGGTTAGAAACTCTGGCTACTTGCAGAAGGCCCTCCAGTTCCCAGCACCCACATGACAAGTAACAATTGTCTGAAACTCCGGCTCCAGAGAACCCAGTGCCCTCTTCTGGCCTCCACAAGTACATACCTGGTACACTTATGGCATGCACACAAAACACTCATACACATAAAATAAAAACAAGGAGTTGGGCATGGTGGCCCATGCCTCTAATCCCAGCACTCACCTCTAATCCCAGGACCACAGAGGCTGAGGCAGGCAGATCTCTGAGTTGAAAGCCACCATGGGCTACATAGTTCCAGGACAGGGAGACCCTGTCTTGAAAAGACCAAAAAAAAAAAAAAGGTATAGGATGAAAACTCTTAAGTTTGAAGACAGTGTGCTGGAGAGATGGCTCAGTGTAGTTAAGAGCGCTTGTTCCTCTTTTGAGGACCTGAGTTCTGTTCCTGTGACCCCACCATCTGTGGCCCAAAACCATCTGTAACTAACTCCAGGTGATGAGTTACTCTTCTGGTCTCTCCAGATATCACACACACACACACACACACACACACACACACACACAGAGAAAAGAAAAAAATTAAAACAGGATTTTTAAAATATATATATATAGATAGATAGATATATAAGGTGTCCTCTGACCTCCACATACAGAACATACATAGCATGCCCACTCATAAACACAGCATACAAACTCACGCAATAATAAAGGAATTTAAAAAAAATTAGAAAAGGCACGAAGAAAATTAATATATATATATACATATGTGTGTGTGTATATATATATGTTTGAAACAAGACTCAGGGTACAGGTCAGTGGGCAGCCCCAGCCCTGCATAAACTGGTGGTGCAAGCCTATAATCCCAGCACCTGGGAGGTGGAGGCAGAGAAGCTCAAGGTCATTCTCTGTTACATAGTGTTAGACCGTCCTGGAATACAATGAGACCTATCTCTGAGAAGAAAGGTCATCCTCCCCTACATAGTGTTAGACCGTCCTGGAATACAATGAGACTGATCTCTGAGAAGAAAGGTCATCCTCTGCTACATAGTGTTAGACTGTCCTGGAATACAATGAGACTGATCTCTGAGAAGAAAAAAAGTTTGAAACCTAAGATACATGAAATCTTGGCAGCATAATCTATTACCCTGGGGGGGAACAATTTTGTAGGGTGATATATATATATATATATATATATATATATACATATATAATATATATTTATATTATATTATATATAAATATATTTATATTTATATAATATATATATATAATATAAATATATATTTATTTATTTATTTCTAAAACCTGCCAGGGCGGAAGAATCTCCCTACCTCCCTGTTGCCCTGGGATATGGGACGTGACATGTGTCCCCGGTGTTTCTGGATGAGCCCTGAGACTTGCTTCAAGTCATTTCATGGGCAGAAAGGGGGAGGGGGACTTCCCCACTCATGGCTCTCAGTTAAGGCCAAGAGTCTGAGAACCTTGAGCTGGCAGGTGCAGACTGGCCTGTCTACCATTGCTCAGTGGGCTGCACAAAGCAAGTGCTCAGTCCCTGTCTGCTGCTTTCTCCTGCATGGCTGGGTCCCCTTCTCGGCTGCATTACCCCCTGAATACGCTCTGCTACACCTCATTACAAGCCCCCCAAGCCTGGTTTTGCCCCTGCTTTGAGGTTTTTTTAGCTACAGCCTAATTGCTGGGCTTCATTCTGCCTTGGGTGTTCTGTCGTCTCAGCTGCTTTCCAGATTTCTCCTGAGGGTGAGCAAAGGCAGAGGCCAGTATTAATGTTCAGCTGCCTTGTTACCAGGAGCCCTGGTAGCCATAGAAACTGCAGCTAAGGGGAGATTTGAAATGTAGATATTTGGAGCAGCCACTAATCCAAGCCAGTTTTGCTTTGTGTCTGCTAAAGGACAGGGCCTTAGAGGGGACTAAAAAATGCCTGCTTTCCTCGGCTTGGAGCATGGAGCCAGCCCCTGGCTCCAGGCCTGAGAGTCAGGCTCTTGTCTGGCTGCAGCTCCACTCCCAGCTACCTGCCACTAAGCTGAGCTTTTCTGCACTGGATAAACTAGGTGGGGCCCGGAGTGCACAGTGCTGAGTAACTGCAGTTACACAGTGAGTGCGGCGAGAAGCCCGAACATGGGAATCGAAGCTGCCCTAAAGTGGCCTCTCCCTGAGTCACTGGGCAAAGGAGAACAGTTCTCCTGTGCCCAAGAGGCTCCCAAAGGCGTTCACTCTTCACTCTATCTGCACCTTTTTAAAATCACTTTTTTCTTTTATTTTTTTAATGTTTTTATCAGTATATATTCATAATAATGTGTTTCACTATGCATTTGTTTTTATTATCTCCAACCCACCATCACCCCTCATCCTTTCCCACTTTAGTCCCCCTTATATTTTCATAATTTGGCTTTTTTCTTTTTTCTTTTAATTTTATTTTTTAGTCTCACTGTGTACGTAGCCCTGGTTGGCTCTGGAACTTACTCTGTAGCCTAGCTAGCCTCAGACTTGCAGTGATCCTCCAGCCTCAGCCTCCCAAATGCCAGAATTACAGGTGTGAGAAAATACAGCTGACTTAAAAGTGAATTTTAGGGCTTAAGAGATGCCTGTGGGTAAAGGCATGTGGTGTCAAGTCTGACAACCTGAATTCCCTCTCCAGACCCACATGGTAGGAAGAGCCAATACCCATGGTTGTTCAGACCTTCCTGAGGATACCAGGACACAACATCCCTCCAAACAAATAAATATAATTAGAAAAAATTTTTGTTGTGTTTTTGAGACAAGGTCTCCCCAACTCACTATTACAGATCGCACAGAGATCCACCTGCCTCTTCCTCCTGAATTCTGGGATTAAAGGTGTGTACCACCATGTTTGGTGGTTTTGGATCTGAACGTCTGGGTATTGTGGCTTGAAGGACTTCAAAGAATTTTTTCTTTTTTTTTTTTTTTTTTTTTTGGTCTTTTTGTCTACAGGGGTCTCCTGTAGCCCCAGCTGGCCTGGACCTCACTATGTAGACTAGGCTGGCCTTGAAGTCCCAGAGATCCACCTACCTCTGCCTCCCGAGTACTGGGACTAAAGGTATGCACCATGATGCCTGGCCAAAATTTTGGACTAGTAAGATTGCTCATTGGGTAAGGGTACTTGCTGCTAAGCCTGACAAACCTGAGTTTGATCCCTGAGACCTACATGGTGAAGGAACAAACTGACTTTACAAAGTTGTCCACTGACCTAACACATAGGCCTTGGCACATAAACCCATCCCTCCCCCAAAGAACTAAATGTTTATTTATTGATTTATTTTGAGATACGGTCTTACCATTTAACTCTGGGTTGCCTTGAACTCTGTAGAAACAGGTTGGCCTCAAAGTAAGAGATTTGCCTGCCTCTGCCTCTGCCTCCTGAGTGCTGGATTTCAAAGGAGTGATCCTGCTAAAAAATAACTGAGTGAATTTTAAGGAAATAAAGGCAGTTTCCAAGCCACCTCCCCCACTCCTCTCTCTGTGTTTGAGGAGGTTTTTTTTATCATTTTTTGAGACAAGATCTCACTAGGGTAGCCCAGGCTCGCTTCCAAGAATTCATTCCTGGTCTCCTGAGTGCTAGATTAAGGTATGCATCACCGTGCCCATGCTCAGACTCTCTCTCTCTCTCTCCTCTCTCTCTCTCTCGCTACTCTTTCTCCTACTCTCTCTCTCTTTCCCTTCTTCCTTCCTTCTTTCCTTCCTTCATTCCTTCCTTCCTTCTTCCTTCTTCATTCCTATTCCTTCCTCCCCCCCCCTTCCAGCTGGTCTCCCTGTAAGTCCCAGCTTCCTGAAACTCGATATATAGACCCCAGGCTGGCCTTGAACTCACAGAGATCCACCACCATGTATTTCTGTATATGATTTTACGAGTGACTACACAGGTTGATATGGTCAATTTTTGGTAGAACCACAGGAAGACAGGATTCCCAGATAATACCTAGGTGGGCATGTTCTTCACACGTGTGGAAGGAAGCAGTCTTGATGCCTGGATATGGTATAAGCCTTGTTTCGAAGCCCATCAAGAAGGAAGTTCCCAGTGTGAGTTTTACATCCAGTTGCCCTGGGCTTCATGGAGTGCAGCACTGCAGTTGGCCTGTGTGCATCACATTATAGATTGAATATTGGGCTTCCAGAGACTTGAGTGAATGGGAGGACAGATGGGGGCTTTCCTCAGGAAGTGCAAATCTTTTGAAAAGACTGGGTATTGTGCCACACCATTGTAATCCCAGTACTTGAAGCTGAGGCAGGAGGGTTAACAAGTTGAGGTCAACTTGGTTTACAGAGTTCAGACCCTGTCTAAAAATAAATAAATAACTAAATATAGTAAATAAAATAAATAACCAACCTGACCTGGCATGATGGTGCATGGCCTTTAATCCCAGCACTTGGAAGGCAGAGGCAGGCAGATCTCTGTGAGTTCAAGGCCAGTGTAGTTCTACACATTGAGTTCCAGGACAGCTGGGGCTACAGGAGACATCTCAAAAAGACAAAAAAAAGTGTAAAAACAAATAAATATTTCAGCATTCTAAACTTATGTCTGCTTCAGAGACTATAATGGAAAATAGGTAAAAACAATATCTGATGTCATGCATCTTTTTTTTATATTTTTTAAATTTTATTTATTTTGTATGTGTATGAATGTATGTCTACATGTAGGTTTGTGTACCTGTGTAGTGCAAAGCTGCCAGAGTCAGAAGAGGGTGTCCAGAATTCCCTGGAGCTGGAGTTAAAGAGGCTCTCGGCGCCATGTGGGTTTGGGGATGAACCGGGTCCTGTGCAAGAGCACTGAGTGCTCTTAACCACTAGGCCATCTCTCCCGCCCCCACATCATGCATCTTAAAACTGAAGCCCTGCAATAGGCTTTTTTTTTTTTTTTTTTTTTTTGTCTTTTTTCGAGACAGGGTCTCCCTGTAGCCCCAGCTGTCCTGGAACTCACTCTGTAGACCAGGCTGGCCTTGAACTCACAAAGATCCACCTGCCTCTGCCTCCCAAGTGCTAGGATTAAAGGCTTGCGCCACCGCACCTGGCAATTTTATTTTTTATGTGTATGAATGTACTGTCTGCATATAGGTCTGTGCACCCTAGGCTTTTAAATAGCCCACATGTGGGCTGCTCCGCTCCACCCCTCCCCGTCATCAGAAGCCACTGGGAAGCAGCATCCTGTTAATCCTGGCTTTTATTATTTCTAGTCATGTGTATACATTAGTGTCCGTGCCCACATGAATACAAGTGCCTTCAGGTCAGAGTTGTGAGATTCCACAATGGAATGTGGTGGGAACAGAAACTTGGGTCCTCTGGAAGAGCAGCACAGCTCTTACCTGCTCAGCCATCTCTCCAGCTCCCCCTCCTGGCTTACGTTTTAGTAGAAACAGCAGCATGTGACAGCAGGGTCACTTCAGCTACTCTGGCAAGATCCCCTGAAGTCCTGAACTGCTTGGACCCATTATTTGCCATGTGCTTCCTGCACCGCAACATAGACCTGAGTCCTTGATGTTGGCTGCCCCAGGGTGAGTTGACAAGCTCTAGCCACAGTGTCCTTCCGATGGGCTAGTTGACGTCAGCCCTTCCAGCCCACCCCTACCTTCTTCTCTGTGCATTCTGCCATTGTGGGTTGAGACCAGCTGTTTTCAAGATTATATGGCTTAGGGGGCAGCTAACTGTGGAAAACCCTGCATCTAACAAACTGCTCCATCCCATCAGGCATGGTGGTGCACACCTTTAGTCCCATCACTTGAGAAGCAGAGGCTGGCAGATCTATGTAAGATTGAGGCCAGCCTTGTCTACATAGTGAGTTCCAGGCCGCCAGGTTACAGGCAGACCCTGTCTCGGGGTGGGGTGTCGGTCAGGACAAGTTATCTTCCCACTTCATTGCATCTAGTACTTCTTTGCACATAATTGCTAAGGCCGTGTCTGACCATTTTGTGTTTTGCCAGTGCTTTCCAAACAAACGGGTTCATTCTTATGCCTCCTTCAATCACCTAGTTAGGTCTGCCTGCACCTGGACCAGTGTGTGAAGATGAACACCGGCGCGCATCCAGCCCCTCTGCTTGGGGCTCCGTTTCTGTATGCCAGTCACAGGACACAGGACTAGGGTGGCACTCAGTCCTGGATCAGTGTGTGAAGATGAACACCAGCGCGCATCAAGCCCCTCTGCTTGGGGCTCCGTCTCTGCGTGCTAGTCACAGGACACAGGACTAGTGTGGCACTCAGTCCTCCTTCAGGACAGAAGGTTAAAATCCAAAGCAGGGGTGTTTTAACTGCCCTGCGTTTCCCAAAATGTAGTAAAGGGTTCGTTTTCCTTTTATTTTCAGGTAAAAGTAGGAGATGCTTTGGACCTTCTCATTAGTGAGGACAAAGAGACGGGAACAGAGACAGTGATGCGCATTCTTCTGAAAAAAGTCTTTGAAGAGAAGACTGAAAGTGATAAATACCGGGTAGTGTTACGACGGTGGAAAGGCTTAAAGTTGCCTAAGAAGAGTAAATAGATGGCTTTTTATCCACTGAACTGCTTTCTAGTTGGGGGGCAACATAAAAAGAGGACATTTTTACTGAAATAAAGTTCTCTCATCATCTGTGGACTCGTTGAAGCGTTTTGTGGAAGCTGGGTTCCATGAGATCCTGGTGGAGCTTGTACTCCTTTAGACCTGTCAGCCTGAGAGTCTGTCCACTCGGGCGCTGGAGGAGCCCAGCCAGAGAGGACCTGTGCCCGCCTGCCATTTCCCATGGCACCTACCTCAGCAGTCATTGTAAAATAAATTGGCCTTGCTATTTCTTACTGGGTTTCGTTTTATTGTTTTTTTTTTTTTTTTTTAGGCTAGTCTTGAACTTACTGTGTAGCCAAGACCAGCCTTGAACTCATGATCTTCCAGCCTCCTAAGGGCTGGGATTACAGGCTTGCAACAAGTATTTTTTCAGCTGTCTGGGGTGCTGACTTTCCCAGATTCAGGCTTGTGACCAAATCAAGCCGTCACCCTTCGGTTGTCAAAGGAGCAGCTCTGGGGGCCCTTCCACCCCTGCCCTGTAAGTCACCGACCCTGGTCCAGAGGAGTACACTGCTCCAACTGGGCTACTCAGAACTCATTTGGAATGATTTTTTTATTAATTTTTAAATATTTTATTACTTTTATGTGTATGAGTGTATTATCTGCACGTATGTAAGTGTGATGCTTGGGGAGGTCAGAAGAAGGAACTAGAGTTATGGACAGTTGTTAGTTGCCATGTAGGTGCTGGGAATTGAACCCAGGTCCTCTGCAAGAGCAGTCGGTGCTCTTGGCCACTGAGCCATCTCTCCAGCCCTGCATGTGGAATTTATTTAGGGCACTGGTGATAAGCCAAGGACTCAGAGGCTTATTTTGGAATGGCCCTCAAGCTAACATTTTAGTGTTTATATTTGTGTGTGTGTGTGTGTGTGTGTGTGTGTGTGTGTGTACCTGTGTGTGTATCAAAATGGACTATGTGGCCCACAAAGCCTAAAATATTTACTATGTGACCTTTTGTAGAACTTTGACCCTTGTTTCAAGATAATAAACAGTTTAAAGGGGAAATAGGAAATACATGTTTTACAAAGAAAATAAACACTCTTCTTGGCTCTTCTGATTCTCATTAAATGTTATAAAAGGGACCAAACCTATTTAAAAAATACAGTAAGATTAACACATGCAGACACAGTACATGGCATCTAATAGGCATCTGTACTCATAAGTTGGGCTTCCAGGAACAGATTCCTCATACTCAAAAGGGGCAGGTCTTAAAGAAGACTCACTACACTGTTCCCCAGTAAAGACTGGCTGAGTTACCAGGCATGGTGGCACAAACCTTTAATCCTAGCAGACTCCTGTGGCAGAGGCAGACTTCTATGTGTTCTGGGCCAGCCTGATCTACATAGTGAGCTCCAGGCCAGCCAAAGCCACCCAGCAAGACTCTTGTCTCAGCAAACAAAGACAATGTGAGTTAGGCTCATGTTCACCTTCCACAGCTCCCTGAGAACTGTGGAGTCTGATAGAAGGGAGCGTCTACAGTCTAAAGCAGTCAAGACTGGGGCCCACAGTCTGAAGTCTTTTACCAGCTGGTTTTTGAGAACTCAGGAAAATCTATTTTCATTTGAAAACTTAAAACCCTCAAGGACCAACCAGATGACTCAGCAGGTTAAGGCGCTTGGTACCCAATGATGTAACCCTGATGACCTGAGTTGAGTTCCCCTGAGCCGCATGGTAGGGGAGAACCAATTCCCAAACGCTGTCCTCTGACCTCCGCACACATCCTATGGCACACACATCCCCACTCAGCTAGTTAACAAAAGTTTTTAAAAACTTAAAACTCTCAAGAAGAAACAATAGAAACTATACAGTACTGTAATGTGGGATTTTCTTCTGTTACCACATGTTATTTTGTTTTTTTCTGAGTCCGCAGCAAAAATAACACTGTCCGATTTCTATGAGGGCTAGTTATGAGTTTTGGTCTTTTTGAGATAGGGTCTCCCTTTAGTCCCAGCTGGCCTTGAGCTCACTCTGTAAACCAGGCTGGCCTTGAACTCACAGAGATGCGCCTGCCTCTGCCTCCTGAGTGCTGGGATTAAAGGCGTGCACCACTGTAACAGGCTCAACTTCTGATTTTTAAAATCAATCTAAGCAAACAATATCTGCTCACAGAAAGTGGCCTTAGCATATGGCAAAAGATTGATCTCCCAAAGCTGTCTACAATACAAGGGACTTGGAACACATGAAATTAGCAGAAACTTAAGAGCAATTCATGAAGATTTATAGAGCGCTTGCAATGCACTCATTATTGACTCTGAATGACAGCTGCCTTTTAATGTGGTCCTGCCAGGCCTCCCCAGGAAAAATGTGACCAACATTTTGATCAAAGGAAACCTGGACATGCTCCAGCGCAGTGGTTTTCCACTGGGGTGGAGTTTGCCTGCTGTCATTAGGGGCATTTGGCAATGGTTGATGTATCTTTAGTTGTCATGGTAAATAGGGTGCTGTGGACACCAAGTGGGGAGAACCTGGAGGTGATGCCCAGCACCACTCAATGTCTGAGCAAACCCCACAGCAAGAATGGTCCAGTACAGCACTGGAACAGTGCCAGGCAGGGAGACCCAGCTAGCAGGATGGCGAGAGGAAAATGTATTCTAAATACACAGTTTGGCTGAGTATGGTGCCCATGTGTCTGTAAACTCAGCACTTCGGAGGGGTGGGGGCAGGAAGATCAGTAGTTTGAGGCCAGCCTGAGCTACAGGGGGCTCTGTCTCAAAAAGCCAAAAGTGAAAAAGTAACTATGATAAATTCTTATTTTCCCAGTAAAGTCTTGAAAATGCTTCTAATATATGTTTGAGGGGTTTTTTTTTGTTTTTTGTTTTGTTTTGTTTTTGCTATTTTTGAGACAGGGTCTCCCTTTTAGTCCCAGCTGTCCTGGAGCTCGCTCAGTAGACCAGGCTGGCCTTGAACTCACAGAGATCTGCCTGCCTCTGCCTCCCAAGTGCCGGGATTAAAGTATGTTTGAGGTTTTTTATTTTATTTTATTTTGGTCTTTTTGAGACAGGGTCTCCCTGTAGCCCCAACTGTCCTGGAACTCACTCTGTAGACCAGGCTGGCCTTGAACTCACAAAGATCCGCCTGCCTCTGCCTCCCAAGTGCTGGGATTAAAGGTGTGTGCCACCATGCCCAGCATTTGAGGTTTTTAAAGGTGTTGGAGTCCCTGGAATTGAAGTTACAGGTGGTTGTTAGCCAGGATGTGGGTGCTGGGATTTGAACCCAGGTCTTCTGCAAGAACGCTAGTGTTCTTAACTGCTGAGCCAGCCATCTCTCTAGCTTCAGAAACCTTTTTGCTGCTTTGTTTGTTTGTTTGTTTTGGTCTTTTCGAGACAGGGTCTCCCTGTAGCCCCAGCTGTCCTGGAACTCACTCTGTAGACCAGGCTGGCCTTGAACTCACAAAGGTCCGCCTGCCTCTGCCTCCCAAGTGCTAGGATTAAAGGTGTGCGCCACCACACCCGGCTAGAAACCTATTTTTGTTTTATTTTTCTTTTTGGTTTTACACTTTTTTTGGTATTTTTGAGACAGGGTCTCCCTTTTAATACCAGATGTCCTGGAGCTCGCTCTGTAGACCAGGCCGGCCTTGAACCCACAGAGATTCACCTATCCCTGCCTCCCGAGTGCTGGGATTAAAGGCATGCGCCACCACGCCCGGTGAAACCTATTTTTTTTTTTATTTTATTTTTGTATGTGCATGAGTGTACTGTCTGCATGTAGGTTTGTGCACCCGTGTCGTGCAATGCCGCGGAGGTCAAGAGGGTCTCGGATTCCCCTGGAACTGGAGTTCTCCTGGAAGTGGAGTTACAGACAGTTCTTAGCCACCATGTGGGGGCTGGGGATTGAACCCAGGTCCTCTGCAAGAGCAGTCGGTGCTCTTAACCGCTAGGCTATCTCTCCAGCCCCGAAACCTATTTTTTAAGAGACTGAAAACATTTCAATTGGGATACATGTTCCTGAACCCTCTAAAAGGTACAAATGAATATCAAGCAAGGAAAATGATACTCAACTAAAATTTGTCTTATCTTGATTCTATGAAGTCTGACTTTGGGAAGAGTTACTGCCCTAACTTCATGGTAATCTCCAGGGAGCAGCAAAGGAACAGCATATTCCCAGGAGAACAGGATTCCAGCAGCTCCCAGGCTGAGTCAGGCAGCTAGCTCGAAATCTGCAGCTCCAAATCAGCATCGAGTAGCTTTACTTTGGAAATCTGAGTTTGTTTCAGCCCCTTGGAGAAGCAGCTGTTAACCACTCAACGTTACCCCACACCCCATGAGTTTCCCATCAGGAAACACCTTGGAGAGCCGGTGGCCCCCTCCCAGTACTTTGAGCTCTTGGGCATTTCTTTGACAGTGTGACATGGCTAGCTTTGGTTTGGATGCATTCTTGTAAAGTATTTGACAGTTTCCTGGACATAAACCTCCTAAATTATATAGTTCATTCAGTATTTTCTTTCCTCAGTGTGTCTTAAGCTTCATCTAATTGTTTCTTTCTTTCTTTTTTTTTTTTTTTTTGTCTTTTTGAGACAGGGTCTCCCTTTTAGTCCCAGCTGGCCTGGAGCTCACTCTGTAGACCAGGTTGGCCACAGAGATCCGCCTATCTCTGCCTCCCAAGTGCTAGGATTAAAGGCGTGCGCCACCACGCCCGGCCATCTAATCATTTCTTACGGCTGCCCAAAGTGTTCCTACCACTTGCTTTCACAGGGACACAGTCCCAGACTGTACCCTACTCCCTTCACCACAAATAACAGTACTTGCTTTCTCTCCAGAATGGTGGGGCTGGCTCTTGCCCGTTAGCAACACGCCCAGGTCCTAGAAGCGCACAGCCTCAATCAGCCCCTGACATTAACCAGCTTTCTCATTTGTGCCAATGTAATACAGGTGTAGAGTACAGAGAGCTCACTTTAACATGAACTTTTTGTTTTCTGCGGTGCTGGTGGATCAAGCACGTGTTAGGCAAGCATTCTACCTCTGCAGCCTCTTCACAGCTGCTACTACACAACCTATTCCTAGGAATTTCTCAAAGGGCCCTGGAATAGGATGAGCTCTAAAGACCATTTTGGGGCTGGAGAGATGGATCAGTGGTTAAGGGCACCAACTGCTCTTGCAGAGGACCCGGGTTCGATTCCCAGCATCCACATGGTGGCTAAGAACCATCTTTAACTCCAGTTCCAGGGGAATCCAACATCCTCTTCTGACCTCCGAGGCATTGCAGGACATGGGTGCACCAACCTACATGCAGACAGTACACTCATACACATAAAAAATAATAATAAATTTAAAAAAAAGAAGAAAACAAAAAGACCACCGACTGCTCTTGCAGAGGACCCAGATTTGATTCCCAGCACCCACATGGCAGCTAAGAACCATCTTTAAGCTGGGCGTGGTGGCGTATGCCTTTAATCCTAGCACTTGGGAGGCAGAGGCAGGTGGATCTCTGAGTTCAAGGCCAGCCTGGTCTACAGAGTGAATTCCAGGCCATCTGGGGCTACAGGGAGACCCTGTCTCAAAACAAAAACAAAACAAATAAAAATAAAAATCACCATTTTACAGATCTGCTTTATGGATCCTCTCAAGACGTTTGCTGGCCAGTGCATGCCTACCTATGATCCTAGCTCAAAGGCAGAGACTAGAAGCTGGGGCCACTGTAAGCTCCAAGATGCTGACTCAACAAAAGAGACAGCTTTGCTCACCTTGATTGGTTTGTTTTAGTTTATTTTTTGCTGGGGATTGAATGTTAATTATGTGTTCTACAACACCTCTAAGACTTGTTTGTTTGAAACATTTTTGTTCATCATTACTGGTAACAGATTGGATATATAAATGAAAAGCAGGGTGTCCAGAGGACCAGTGCACTAGAGGACAAGGGCCCAATGCACTAGAGGACACAGGGCCCAATGCACTAGAGGACACAGGGCCCAATGCACTAGAGGACACAGGGCCCAATGCACTAGAGAACAAGGGCCCAATGCACTAGAGGACAAGGGCCCAATGCACTAGAGGACACAGGGCCCAATGCACTAGAGGACAAGGGCCCAGTGCAGTAGAGGACACAGGGCCCAATGCACTAGAGGACACAGGGCCCAATGCACTAGAGGACACAGGGCCCAATGCACTAGAGGACACAGGGGCCAATTCCTATCTGGACACAGGGCCCAATGTACTTTTTTTTGTGTGTGTGTTCTTTTGTTTAAGGGGTCTCCCTGTAGCCTCAGCGTCCTGGAACTCAGTCTTGTAGACCAGGCTGGACTTGAACTCACAAAGATCCGCCTGCCTCTGCTCCCAAGTGCTAGATTAAAGGCATTGGTCACCATGCCCGGCTAGCACTTTTTTTTTGATTTATGAAGTTTTTTTTATTTTTATTTTTTCTAGCACTTTAAAACAAACAGCCTGGTTTTGTGTGTGTGTGTGTGTGTTCTTTTTTTTTTTTTTTTTGCCTTGAATTTACAATCCTCCTCAGCCTCCTTCCTATACCGTAACTAGCTAGCTTGAGTGTATTTTGTGATTCCATCATGGACCCTAAAAAACAAAAACAAACAAACTACCCCCTCCAAGCTGGCCTCTCACTCATGATCCTACCTCAGCCTCCCGAGCATCAGGATTATAGCATGCACCAGGATTACAGCATGCACCGGGATTGCAGCGTGCACCGGGATTGCAGCGTGCACCGGGATTGCAGCGTGCACCAGGATTGCAGCATGCACCAGCACTCTGTATCTGGGACTCTAAAATCTTCCTAAGACAGACAAGGGAGGCTCAACAACACAGGCAGAGCAGACAGCATGTGTCTAAAATGAGCATTTAAACAGAGAAATCGAAGGTCACACTGAAATGGGAGGGGCCAACGTTGGATCCCAGCAATGCAGAATGTATTAGCTACCTGAGAGAAGACACCCATGGCCACGGGCCTTCTGCACACTGAAGTTCAAATCTCTTCACACAGAACTGTGCCTGTGCTGAGATTTAGCTTGTCAAAACCAAGGACTCAAAGTTCTAATGCCTTGTAGCAGAAATAGCACAGGCTGAACACGGAGACCAGGGCTGCGGCTGGCTCTCAAAGCACACTTAGCAGCACTGGTTTGGTCTTGTGAGGAACAGGAGGCTCAGGAAACCATGCAGTGCTGCAGGTGCGCCTCAGGCCAAAGCTCAGCTTCATCCCAACTGCAAGGCCTAGCTCTCCACACCACGGAGAGAAGCCAAGGCCCCCAGTCTGGTTATACCCACGCACAGCATGAAAATCAGCTTCAGGCAAGATGTCGGGTTCTGTGTGGCTAACGCTGTAAGCTTTTTCACTAGCAGCTCACAGAGGCGAGGCTTGTCAGGATTACAGATGGGGCCCAGGAGCTAGCAGGCCCTCCAAATACATTCACTGGATGGATGCAGCAATGACTCTCGCTACATTTCTTATTCCATTTTTTTTTTTAATTTTTATTAGACAGAGTCTCTGTGGGCCAGGCTGGCTTTGAATTCTCAATGATACAGTTGCCTCAGCTACCTAAATACTAAGGTTATAGCTGTGGGCCACTACAGGTGGCTCCCGGTGCTGAACTTCCCAGGTTTTGGTATTTTCAGCCTTTCTCTGTCTATAAAACTGATCTTCTCTGCTCTGCCCATCAGAACACTTACACTATTTTATGGAATATTTCCAAATCTAGAAGACAATTTAAGCCAATTAAGATCATTAAACTAAGTCAGGCATGGCCGCACATGCCTGTAATCTCCAAGGATTTGGGAACTCAAGCTCATCCTCAGCTATTTAATGAGCTTGAGGCTAGCCTGGGCTTCTTGAGAATAAAAACTCAATAAAAACACAAAACAAGGAGTTGGCCTAATGGTTAAGAGTGCCGGCTGCTCTTGCAAAAGACCCGGGTTCAATTCCCAGCACCCACATGGTGGCTGAGAACCATCTTTAACTCAGTTCCGGGGGAATCTGACACCTTCTTCTTCTAACCTCCACAGCATTGCATGACACGGGTGCACAGACGTACATGCAAACAGTACATTCATACACATAAAAAAATAAATTAAAAATTTAAAAAACCACCTCCATATCCAGCTACAAAGAAAAAAAAACAAAAAACAAAAAACCACAAAACCAAACCCAAAAGCCACCAAGGCATGTGAAACCTGCCTCTTCCAACCTGCCTGAAAGTCAAGACAGCCTTTCGAAACCAAGGTGTAGTTACAATGACATTCATTTAATATGTAAGCAATAGGCCACTTAGGCCAGCTCAGATCTATTTCTTTAAAAAAAATTTTTTATTAATTTTATTTCTGTATGTGTATGAATGTACTGTCTGCATGTAAGTCTGTGCACCCATGTCGTGCAATGCCGCGGAGGTCAGAAGAGGGAGTCGGATTCCCCTGGAACTGGAGTTCTCCTGGAATTGGAGTCTCAGACTGTTCTCGGCCACCATGTGGGTGCTGGGGATCGAACCTGGGTCCTCTGCAAGAGCGGTCGGCGCTCTTAACCGCTAGGCCATTTCTCCAGCCCCCAGATCTATTTCTAATCTCAGCTTTTGTAAAATACCCAGCCCAGTTGGGAAAGTTACTATATAGTCCAGTGGCTCCCTGAGTGTCAGCTCAGGATCCAGTGAGAACCTTAGAAATTTAACTTCTGGGTCCTCACCCCAAAGCTACCCCTAGTGGTGAAGAAAAGCAGTATTTTGACAAGCCCCCTAGGATTCTCATGGGGTTCAATCCCTTTTTTTTTAAGTGTATGGGCACACGGTGCACCTGCATGTGTAAAGGTGTGTGTGGCCCCAGCTCTTGTTAGGAATGCTTTCTTTGAGACACCCTCTTTCCTCAGCCAGGAGTTAGACTTGGGGGGTAGAGGGGAAGCATGCAGCAGGCATCCTCCCGTCTTTACCTCTCCAGCTCTGGGATCACAGGTGCACAGCACCTCACCAGGCTTTTCCCATAGACTAGAACTGGGGTCCTCATGTAAACTAAGTACATTCCAAAGCCCCCCCCCCAGCCCATACGCTGATGAATTTTGAGACCCGCTGCTCAGATCTCTTATGAGCATCCCCACTCCCTAGCTGCTGAGGAGCCACTGGTAACCACAGCCCCTTTGGAAGCACTGCCCCAGGTCAAAAGGAGCCATCCTGCTAGCTACCTGCATCCTGGGCCCCTGCCCCACACCGTGAGAATCACTGCACTGTACAGTTATCTTCCTTCAGACAAAGATCAACAGTCCCCTTTTCCCTGGCTGGCCCTGATTCTACAGTGCAGTTCATAGTGCCAGCCTGCTCCTGAGTAAGTGACATCTTCCGTACCCCTTCTGAGAGTTTGCCATCAGCTTGGCTCTGCTCACAGGAAACCCGATCACAGAAGCTACCTCAAAACATGGATATACTCAGTGTTACAGAACATGGTTGTGTAAATCTGCAGTTACTTCTCCCCAAGATAATTCTAAAGCCTGCAAAGTTGTATCTAAGATCAGACCAGCTGGAACTTAAGAGGATGTGGTGACAGAGGCTACCACTGCCTTGGGGAAATTATTTTTGGATCTAGTGAATTTTGTTTTACTTTTTTTGGGAACGAGGTCTCCCTGTAGCCTCAGATGGTCTGGAACTCTCTATGTAGACCAGGATGGCTTTGAACTCACAGATCCTCCTGCCTGTGCCTCCTGAGTGCTGGGATTAAAGGCGTGTGCCACCATGGTTTTGGATCTGAACCTTCGGGTGTTGTGGCTCAGGGGTGCTTGGCTCCTAAGGGGGTATGGTATGGTAAACAGGCAAACCTGGAGTTGGGTGTGGTGATGCACGCCTTTAATCCCAGCACTCGAGGGGCAGAGGTAGATTTACCAGGAAAGGTAAATAAGGCAACCAGAGCTTCTCATTTACCTGGTCTGTTACCTAGCTGTGGCCAAACTGAAGCCTGTGAGCTGCACCCAACACTAAGTCCAAGAACACCTGGGCCGGAGAGATGGCTCGGGGGTGAAAGGCACTGGCTGCTCTTGCAGAGGACCTGGGCTCAGCACCCACATGGCAGCTGAAGACGGCCTGTAACTGCAGTTCCAGTCAATCTGGCACCTCTTCTGATCACAAGCATTGCACCTCGCAGATCCATCTACCTACATGCAGGCAATACACTCATAAACATTTAATATTAGAAAAAAAGGAAATGCAAGAACTCATGTTCTCCCCTGCAGGCAGGCAGGAAGAAGGGTAGACAGAAGGACAAGCGCTCCGAGAGCAGAGCCCTGGGAAATGAAACTCCGAGAGGCAGTTGCTTTTCTATTTTTATAATGTTTTATATAATTCATAAAACAGTGCTTGTATAAAAATTCACACAAAGTTGCTGGAGAGCATACAATTTCCAAAAATGTCCTGGGTTTTTGATACATTCAGTTTTTCTAAGGACGCACTCAAATCAATGACAAAATGCAGACATGATGTAGTATTTCATTATCTTTGGTAAAACTATTCTCATTATTTGATCTCCTCACAGTAGTAACTCTGATATCCACTTTGTGCAGGGTCTGCTCTTACTAGGATGTCAGAAAAACATTAAGGCTGGATCTACCAGAGGCAAGGATTTCCATGAGCAGTGCCAGCCCCTGGGCCCCGACCCCCACTTCAGGAAGGCCTCCAGCAGGAGTCTCCAGGCCCTGAGACAGGCAGGAAGCAAGACTCCAGGAAAGGGTGGGAGCAGAGGCCACCTCTAAGGAACCCAAGTGGCCACTCTATGGTCGATCAGGCCAATCCGGTCACCACTAAGTAGATCCCATTGGTTGGTTAATGATTGCTGCTGATATGTATCCCCTTATCCCCCCAAACTTAAAAGGAAGGTTTGGTGCCAGACACTGAGCGCTAATGACACTACACTACTCCCTGTCAAACGTTTGTCCTCACACAGACACAGCCACTGGAACTAACGCAGGATTCCAACACTGTACAGTCAGACTATCTTCATACATTCTTCGACAACTCACTAACAGAGAAAGCCATGACCACGACCACCTGCTGTGACACACTACTTGTTACCTAAAAGAATGTGTCTGCGCTAATCTTCGGTCCTCTGGATACAAAGGAAAACAAAACAAGCAAAACCCAAAGAATTTAGATGGGTGACAAGGAAAGGAGTTGCCAACAGATTTTATGAAACACATTAAATTCTGAAAAAAATAATTATTTTGTACTTATATTGCTTCATGTAAAAAACATGCCCACTGGAGCCACCTGTATGGATGGTAAGTGAGGACACCATACAGTCCAGGGACAAGAAACAGCTCCCAAAGTGTGTCTGTCTCTCCTCACTGAAAGGGACTATGGGGTTTGTGGGGAAGAAGCCCTGCACAGGAAGTGTTAAGGAAACCAAAATAGTTTCCCAACATTTAACAGGCTCTAGGTTACAAAGAGACAGGTTTCATTCCTAGAAGCTGTCGATTCTTCTGATGTGACAGGACTTCTAAAAACTGAATACACGATCAACAATTGTGCTTCTGATGCTGCGGGTCAACTGCACCCTCTAGAAAGCAGGACAATTTTCGCATGGCTTGGAATCCTCTTAGATACATCCTCAACCCCAGAACAAATTCCCTGTTATCCTCCACAACCAGAGAGACCAGTGGGAGAGTGCCACAGCCATCTTTGGGGTGGTGTGTGTGAATGTGTGTGTGTGTGTGTGTGTGTGTTGGAGAGACTAAGGCATTAGAGAAAGGTTCAAGTGAGGGGGAAAAGTGAGTGTCCTGGCTGTCCCTAGCCCTTCCTTCTGGGCACAAAGGTGAACTTGTTAGTTATGGAGGTCCCCTCATTTGAAAATTTAAGATTTTTATTTAGTGGGAGAAATGTGTGTGCAGGTGTGAGAATGTGACGCTGAGTGCCCCAGAGTCCCTGTGCATTCTCAACTTGAACAATTTAGGTATGAAGATGTGGCAGAAATAATCTGAAATAAAAATTAATAGAAACTTTACATTTTAAAAACTTCTGTTTTTTTAAATGCCCACTGAGTATAGGCAAAATTATGTCACATGGCTACTAGAACTAAAGTTCTTAACTGTATGAAGAAAATTCATAGATTTCTTTAATTTCTGCATATTAAGGTAGCAAAAATATTAAGTCATTAAGTTATGAAATCTGTAACTTCCCACAAGGGTTTTACCCTATGTAATTCAGTTATCTCCCAGATGGCAGGATGGATTTAGTTTGGCCTAGACTGCTTTCTTCCCTTCTTAGGCATCTGGCCCCAGTGTAGAAGGGCAGGAAGATATGTGCATCTTCATGCTAAGGATGGGCTGGGTAAGACAGAACTATCTAGAAAGTCCAAGGTAAAAGGTCTGACTGGGGGGCTGGGAAGGGACATGAGAGCCCCATTTCAGATGACCTGGACCCTTTAGTACCTACAGAAAAGGGCCAAGGGCCAGGCCTCTCTGGAGGAACAAGGACACGATGCTCATGGGAGGCCTTAACACTGAGGTCTGGAAACTTGGACTGGGTACAAATATACAGAAAGTAAACAGTTCTTGGTGAACCCCAAAGAAGCCCACCCTTATATCACATAAGAAGCCAGATGTCCCTATACATGGTTTTCCAATGTGTCTCCACCTCTAACCAACATCTACATGTGGTGAGTGCATGGGGCTGTGGAAGGACACAGCTCACATTGTGAACCATGTTTCCAAGGCTATCTACATTCATATCATCATCTTCCAGTGTTCTCATCTACACAGTGAGCACGGTATTCTACCCACATGGCAGTGGCAGACAGACTAAGCCATAAGTAAGTTTCCTGGGCACTACAGAAGAAAATGGCATATAAAAGAAAGGGCTCCACACTATGCCTATTCCACCCCCTCTAATGCAACCCATGGAGCCTCTGGACTCAAGTCAGATGTCAAATACAAGATTAGTAAAAGTAGTTGTTATGCCATCTAAAGCTGTCTTGTCTGAACACGGCATTCCTAAAAAATTCATAAACCTAAAATCATCTTTAAAAATCCCAGCAATTGTCAAGGGTGTTGGCACACGCCTTTAATCCCAGCACTCAGGAAGCCAGAACCAGGTGGATCTCTATGAGTAAGGCCAGCCTGGTCTACATAGCATTCCAGGACAGCTGGGGCTGCAGGGAAACCCTGTTTCAAAAAATAAAAATAAAAACAGCAATTGAAGTCATCTTACAGTATCTCAATGCAAATACTTTAAGACTCTGTTCTAAGTAAAATGTCCCAAAGAGCCCAATGATTTTTTTTTTTAAAGGATGCATAAAAAAAGCTGGGTGTCATGGTACACGCCTTTAATCCTAGCACTCAGGAGGCAGAGGCAGGCAGATCTCTGTGAGTTCAAGGCCAGCCTGGTCTACATAGAGAGTTCCAGGACAGATGGGGCTACAGGGGGACCCTGTCTCGAAAAAGACCAAAAAAAAAAAAAAAAAAAAAAAAAAGGTAAAAATAGATGTGAAATGTGGTGTTAGAGAAACAAGCTGGTTGCTGACTTTGTAAAGTGTGGGGAGGACACTGCCAAGGGAGAGGGGACCCTACTCTGCCAATACTCTGATCCTGGATACCGCCAAACTTGGGCCATGTCACCCGATAACAAAGAAGGAAATCGTGACTATAAGAGACCAAATTAAAGGCTTCTTTCTTGTGGCTGGGTGTTTACGTGTGCGAATGTAGGAAACCACTCCCCACTGACATAAGGTGCCTGCCTGTGGATATCATCTATCTATACATGTGCTCCAAAGTGATGCTCAGTCCCCAGGGCCCCCATCGCTCGGCTTTTGGTACCCCAAGTCTCTGGTTGGCTCCCAGGCCTGTCACTTCTCCACTTTCTTGGCTTTCTTGAGGATGTCGCACTTTTTCCTGTTGGGGCGGCGACACCGCTCATCGATGCTGGGGATACATTCATAATGCCATACTTCCTCCATCTTCTCCACGGGGTAGACAGCTTCCACGTAATGGCGGATGAGCCTCAGCCGCGTTGGGTCCAGCTGCTTCTTGTTGCAAGCCCCGGAGTGGTTATACTGTAGCCGAAGGTTCTCGGCAGTGAAGAGTTCAGGGAAGAGCCTGACCAGGAGGCGGGCGGCGAAGTTCCCCACAGACAGGCTCTGCTGCACGATCTCGCGTACCTCCTTGTCCGACAGCAAGTAGGGAGAAGGCACAGGAAAGTCGGGGGAGGGGACTACCAGCTCGTCCAGGGGGATCTTGCAGAAGTCCTTGCTGCTCCTTTCGGGAGGCAATGGGGGTCCTTCAAACTCTTCTCGGAACCTCTCCGGGTTGATTGCATAGCTTGTCAGGTCCCGGCACTCGGGGCCCGGCACATGGACCTTGCGCTGCTGCTGGTAGGAGCGCCGCTGCTCCGTGTCCCGGCGCCGGCAGCGCTCGTCCAGCTTACCCACGAACTCCAGGGTCCACACGCGGTCATTCTTGGCACGCGGATAGAGCAGCTGCACATAGTGGCGGATCAGCCTGATTCGGGCCGGGTCCAGCTGCTTCTTGCCCAGGGAGCCACTGCAGTTGTACTGCTTGCGCAGGTTCTCGTGGGTGAAGAGCTCAGGGAAGAGGTGCACCAACAGGCGGGAGGCGAAGTTGCCGATGGACAGGCTGCTCTCGTAGATGCTGCGCAGCTGCTCCTTGCTGAGCAGGCAGTCAGAGCCCGGCACTTCGAAGTCGGGCTGTGGGATCTCCAGCTTGTCAAAGTCAATGGGCACTAGCCAGATCTTCTTGGATCGGCGCCCCGGCCGGTCGCCTTCGAAGCTGTCCTCCACCTTGACCACAGAGATGTCGTCAGGCAGGCTGGAGGAGTCATAGCAGTCGTCCCGGGGAGGCTCACCCTCGCTGCCCCCCTCCAGCCCCAGGCCCTCCAGCTCATCGTTGATGCGCTGGGCACACTGCTGCACCCAGGCCTCCTCCTCCTGCATGTCAGGGAAGTAGATCTCCGTGTAGTTTCGGATGATCTGCAGCCTCTGCGGGTCCAGCTCCTGCTTGCCGCCGTCACCATAGCAGCTGTACTGCTCGCCCAGCTTCCGGTGGTCAAAGAGCTCCGGGAAGAGCCGGTGGAGGAGGAACACAGCAAATTCACCCGGGGAGGAGGCTTCGTCCAGGATCTCAGTGAGGTCCTGCGTGTCTACCACATGGTCTGAGGCAATGGTGCTGCTACGGTCTAGAGACAGGGCCTCCTCTTGGTCCTTATTGTCCAGGAAGTGGCCAGCATCCACTTGGTCTGCTTCAAAGAAGCTGGTGACCTGGCCTGCTGGCTGGCTGTCTTCCATTTCCCGCTGCGCCCAGAAGCGACTGAAGAAGTCGTTGAGCTGCGGCAAACACTCAGCCTGCCACACCGCTGTGTCCTTCACAGACGGGTAGTAGACCTCCACGTAGTTGCGGATGAGCTGCAAGTGCAGCGACTCTAGCTTTCGCTTGGCAGCAAAGCCACAGGCACTACAACCCCTTGAGAAGTCCACATCGCTGAAGAGCTCCGGGAAGAGCTGCACCAGTAGGCGGCAGGCCAGGTCCCCACAGGACAGGCTCTGCTCCACGATCTGCTTGAGCTCCGCAGCAGTGAGCTGGTATTCGGGTGGAGGCTGGAACTTGGCCACCTGCTCAGAGGGGCTCACCTGCTTCTTGATGCGGCTCACTTCCAGGGTGAGCACGTCCACCTTGCTGTGGAGCTGGGACATGTTGGACGTGAGTGTGTTGAGCATGTAGAACATCTTCTGAATCAGGAAGTAGATATTGGGGTCACTGTCAGAGGTTGCCCCAGCACCACATTCCCGCTTCTGAGACTCATTCAGCAGGCGCAGAGGCGAGGGGCTGCTGCTGGGGTTTGCCTTCTCAAAGAGCTCATAAGGGCTGAGCAGGTCTCCGGACGGAGGGTTCTTCTTCTCCATTATCTTGTGGGAGATGCCATAGAGTGGCTTCTTGTAGGAAGGGGCGGTGGTGTCACCAGGGGACTCCTCTTCACCAGGCCACACAGAGCTTGCAGTCCTGCTTCTGCTGGCCTGTTCTCCATTGCCTTGGCAGGGCGAGCTGTTCTCACGATTCCGCATGCCTGCCAGAAGCGCCTAGAAAACAGAAACCATTCTTCAAAGTTAGATGGGTGTTCTGATTTACCGTGCTAGACTGGGCTGGGGCAGCACAAAGGACCGAAGGCCAACTAACTCCCTGGCTAAACCACTCTGCTTGCCTATCTAAGAATACACCACAAGTATACAGTGGAATCCCAGTGCCAACCACTTCTGTCTCCCTACTTCCTGACAAAGGGCTCAGACTGGACCCAGGAAGCCTCTGCTTCTATACGACAATTACAGCAGATTCCTCCCCACCAGGCTCACAGGAGGCCAAGCACAGATGCTGGCAAAGCTGGGCATCTAGGATAAGAGAGAGACTACAACAGGATGAAGAGATCCCTTAGCTTCCCAGCCTGGTCCACAGTTCCTTCTGTTCCCAGGAACAGTGACTCCTGCCACAGTGTGGTGACCTTCAGCTTCGGGGAGAACAGGCTTCTCTGAAATATACAGTGGCAGGAACAGAACTCCTGGAAACCAGCAGTTTTGCCTGGCAAGACTATGGCTGCAGGGACTTACTTCTGCTTCAAATTAGAGAATTCATGGCCACTTCACAGAGCCCACATGGCTGAGATTCCGTTGGTGACTCTAAGTCTCAGTATAGCAAATGGCACAGCAGTCTTCCATGGCCAGAGCTCCAGGAGTTTATATATATATATATATATATATATATCCTATTTACATACAAAATTAACTCAAAATGGATCCTTACAGATGTTTTGGTGCCCAGAGAGCTGGCCAGTACTTGCTTTCTCATGGTTTCTAGAGGCTGACACAAGGCTAGTGGAATCTGTCCCCGGAACCCTTCTACACACACACCCTACTTCCTGAGCGCTGAGGCTAGGGGGATACTTGGATGGAGGGAGTAGGCCATGGGTGGTCTGCCACCTGCTCTGCTCCTTCCTGGAGGCTCCTCCCCATCCTCATTCCACAGAATGATGGGAGCATGTCACTTCAGCAACCATGCATGGGCAATTAAAACAGAGCAAACATTCTATACCATTCTCCAATCTCTGTCAACCAAAAGGACCACTGGGAGATGGGGGTGGAACACTGTGGTGGGGGGCTTGCTGCAAGGCATGAAACAAACCACAACAAAAAATTGGCTTCATGAGTCCACAAGGACAGAGGAGTGTGAAAGTATGTACAGGAGCTCTGCCACCCATCAGGACCTCCTCTGTGTAGCCTTCCATGCCTCGGCTTCCTATGTCCCACAGCAAGGCAGCTGTGAGTCATAAGGAGACAATGCATAACAAGCTCAGGCCCAGGGCCACATCACAGTAAGGACTTAACAAATATTTATTACAATAGAATTAGTATTAAACAACACTATTTTGAAGTGTAGTAGAGGTAATGCTCTGGGCCTTCTACTAAGTGGTCATGCTGACTCTCAAGCCCCAGGGGACTTCCCTGTGCACTGTAGGAAAAAATAAGGCACTTCTCAGGAGGGGGGCAGGCAGGGGAGAAATCTAGAGCAATTGCACTGAAGGGGAATTATAAATACTTATGGTTCTTTTGTTCAGCTGTTTTACACACACACACACACACACACACACACACACACACACACGCACGCGCCTCAACCATAGAGCTATTGTAGTATCCTACCACCAAGCTACACTCCAGCTGCCCCCCCACCCCCCTTTTTTGAGACATGGTCTCCTTGCAGCCGCAAATGGCCTGGAACTTATAGTGTGAACCAGGCTGGCCTCAACTTCACAGAGATTCGTTCACCTACCTCTGCCTTTTGAGTACTGGAATTAAGGGTGTGCATCCCAGACCTTTTCTAGGACAAGAAGTTTTTGTTTTCTTACTATGGTAGAGACCAAACCCAGCTAGCCATGTAGTCCAGAGTAGCCTCAGACTTGCAAAGCTCAAGGACTTGCTTCCCAGAGTGCTGAAATTTGTGTGTGTGTGTGTGTGTGTGTGTGTGTGTGTTCTAAGTATTCTTTTATTCCAGATCATATAGAGCAGTTAAGGCAACCAGAATGAGATTTTTTGAAACAGATTGTAAAATAATAAAAGGTAACAATTAAAATTAAATGGGGCTGGAGAGATGGCTCAGCGGTTAAGAGCACCGACTGCTCTTGCAGAGGACACAGGTTCAATTCCCAGCACCCACATGGTGGCTAAGAACCATCTTTAACTCCAGTTCCAGGGGAATCTGGCACCCTCTTCTGCGGACAGCATTGCACAACATGAGTGCACCTACATACATGCAGACAGTAACTCATACACATAAAAAAAAATTAAATAGATATTGTATTCTTGTAGTATGAACACTACTATTCTTTTTTCTTATGGTGTTGGGCATCCAACCCAGGACTCAGAATTCATCTTGTTTGTTTTTTCTGATTTAATTTTTCTTTCAAGATAAGATCCTACTATGAAGCCCATGATGGCCTGAAAGTTTACTTTTTTAAAAAAAGAAAAGCAGCCAGGCATTTGTGGCATGTTGGGGTGCTTGCCTCTATTCCAAGCCACTCAGAAAGCAACTCTAGACCAGACTCAGCAACATAGAGTAACATGAAAAAAAAAAAAGTTTTGTTTTTTACATTTATTTAGAACACGTGAGCACGTGCACAAGCCACACGAGCACATACGCATGCCACTCCGAAAAATAAATCTTATTATTTTTATTTTATGTTGTATGAGTATATTGCCTGCATGTAGACAGGGGTCATACAATGCCCTTGGAGGTAAGAAAAAGGCATCGGATCCTGTGAACTAGAGTTATAGACATTTGTTAGCCACTACATGGGTGGTAGGAACCGAACATGGGTCTTCTGCAAAAGCAGTCAATGCCATTAACTGCAGAGTCACCTCTCCAGCCCCAGCCCCCTGTTTTTAAATAAATAAAAGCCAAGAATGATGATGGAAATGTCAGCAGCACTCAGGAGGCTGAGGCAGGACTGTTATGAGTTTGAGCTTGGGCTACAGATCTCCAACAAACAAACAAAAATATGCAAGAGGGGCTGGGAGTTTAAAAAAAAAAAAAAAAGCCAGGAGTGGTGGTGCATACCTGTAATCCCAGCACTCGGATCTCTGTGAGTTCAAAGCCAGCCTGATCTACATAGTGAGTGAGTTACAGGCCAGTTGGACTAAAGAGAGACCCTGTCTCAAAAAGACCAAAAAAAAAAAAAAAAAAGAACAAGAGGGAGGAGATAGGGAAAGTAGAAAAGGAGAAGACAGAATTAGCCATGCATATGCCAGAAACAGTAAAAGGATAGGGGAAAAGACTCAAGTTTTTAAAATTTTGGGTTATTATATGATAAAATTGATTCAGTGGGTCATAGCCAGGACAAGAGAAAAAGGAGAGGAGGAAGTTTAAAAAATGTTTCTCTTTGGTGCTTTTTTGAGGCAGGGTCTCCCTTTAGCCCCAGCTGGTCTGGAACTCACTATGTAGGCCAGGCTGGCCTTGAACTCACAGAGATCTGCCTGCCTCTGCCTCCAGAGGCCTAGGATTAAAGGCATGCACCACCATACCCAGCTAGGAGTAATATTTTGAGACTTTAAGTTCTCAGTATGTAGACCAGGCTGGCCTGCTTCTCAGTTCTAGGAATGTGCCACCAAGGAGTAGGAGTAACTATCTAAAAAAGCAGTGTTTTTTTTATTTTTTTATTTTTTTATTTATTTATTTATTTATTTATTTATTTATTTATTTATTTATTTATTTATTTATTTTATGTGTATGAATGTATTGTCTGCATGCAGGTCTGCGCACCCGTGTCGTGCGATGCCGCGGAGGTCAGAAGAGGGTCTCGGATTCCCCTGGAACTGGAGTTCTCCTGGAACCGGAGTCACAGACGGTTCTCAGCCGCCATGTGGGTGCTGGGGATCGAACCCGGGTCCTCTGCAAGAGCGGTCGGCGCTCTTAACCACTAGGCTATCCCTCCAGCCCCAGCAGTGTTTTTTTTTACATGGAGGCTAACAACCATCTTTAACTCCAACTCCAGGGGAATCTGACGCCCTCTTCTGACTCTATGGGCACTACACAACATGGGTGCACTTACAGGCAGGCAATACATTCACACACATAAAATAATAAATAAAATATTTTAAAAATTTTATTTTTTATGTGTATGAGTGTACTGTCTGCATGCAAGTTTGTGCACCTGTGTCGTACAATGCTGTGGAGGTCAAAAGAGGGCGTTGGACTCCCCTGGAACTGGAGTTACAGATGGTTCTCAACCGCCATGTGGGTGCTGGGGATCGAACCCGGGTCCTCTGCAAGAGCAGTCAGTGCTCTTAACCACTAGGCCATCTCTCCAGCCCATAAATAAAATATTTTTTTAAAAAGTAAGACTTTGTGCAGAAAGAGGTCTTTAGAAAACCTTATACTATGCAATGAGTACTCTAGGGGGAGACCTGCCCTAATACACAACACAGAAGAATACAGGGAAAAGTTAGGAGACTGATTGGAACACTAACCACAGACCAAGTCCCTGGATTCCCCCGTATTCCTAGAGCAGAAGAGAGTACTGAAAATCCCCTCCAAGACTCTCAAAACTGTCTTATTAATATAAATACTTTTGTTCCCACCAATATGTTAGAATACTTCTATTAAATACTTTTTTTTCGGTCTCTTTGAGACAAGGTTTCCCTTTTAATCTTAGCTGTCCTGGAGCTCACTATGTAGACCAGGCTGGCTTTGAACTCACAGAGATCTGCCTGCCTCTGCCTCCCAGTGCTGGAATTACAGGAATGCGCCACCACGCCCGGCAACAGAAATAATTTTTACTAAATTACTTGAATAAAAAATGTAAGAATCCCAGTAGAGGGCAATGTTCCTCACTCCCACAAGTCTTAGATACACAATTCAACAGAAAACACAAGCACCAAAGAGACAGTTCTTAGATATCCCTACACTGGTGTCTTGTCCACTAGGTGCTCCAATTAATTCCACAAAATGCTGCCAAGGCGTTGCTGTGCTGGCTGCATTCACTGCCCATGATCAAATCTCTGCTCAGCTGTCTAGGAATATAAAGAAATCTTTAAATCTGTGCTACTTGGCATGGGTGTCTGGCTGGCACAGTTCCAATTCTCCAGGCTCATCTTCTAAACATATGGGAACTTTGTGGCATGGCATGGCTTGGGCCTTGGTGCCAGCAACTAGCCCAATTTCAACAGCCATTTCATTCTACCACAAGCACCTGTAGACTCACTAGGGAATGACTCTAGCCTGCAGAATGGGAATGAATGAAAGAAGTTGAAGGCAGCACACAGGAGGCAGCCGATCCTGGGGGGACACCAGGTGTCCTCCCTGGGCTACAGCCCAGCGGTCTACGTACTGGACACCATCATCATCAGGCCCCCAGATTCCAGAGATAGCACAGAATTCAGTGAAAAGCATCAGGAAGGTGGAGTACCAAGAAAGCAGCATGCCTGTGAAAAGCAGGAGTGGACAATAAATATGACATCAGGGAAGGCCGCATGAAGAGGCAGCAGGGGAAGAGATGGTACAACATATGTCCTGGAACTCTAGAGTGGGGGGGGGGGTGCTTACCTTGCATTTTCAGCAGAATTTGCTTCTTCACAAGTGCCCAGACATACTCAGAAATAAGTCTGGCAGAGTTCCCTACACCAACAAATGATAAACACACGTTCCCAAGTCCCCAGGAACTGAGCAGGACCCTGGTGGTCAAATGCACAGTACTGAGTTCTCAGCCTTCCTAGTTCTAATGGGAAGGGCTGCAATACTTATCAGCCTTGGTTGTTGAGACTTCTTAGGGATCTCTAAACTGATCTGCAAAGCACTGAGTGCAGTAGCATGAATGAGGTGCCATTCTTGTCCTCTAACTGAAAAACCAACCATTAGTAACACTGGAGAACTTGGACAAAAAGGCCTGGGAGAACAGAACTAACCTCTGCCTGGTATACAGTAAACACCTCCACTTCTGTGAGCAGGCTGGCAAGATGGCTCAGTAGGTAAGGATGCCTACTGCCAAGCCTGATGACCTGAGTTTGATTCCTGGGACCTGCATGGTGGAGCAAACCAACTCATATGAGTTGTTCCTGACCTTCATATGTGTGCCATCGCATATGGCAGAGCCCACAGACATACACATTAAAAAAAAAAAAGAGAGAAAAAGATTACAAACAAAAACTTTGGCTGTCACCTGCCATGTCTGCTATATCTGGCTTTGCAGCCCACTCCTGTGGAGGAGCCGAATGAGTCTTCCTACAGCCCTTGTCAGCCTTTTCCAAGGATTGTTTTTCTTCTAAGTACTATATGAACACTATATAAAACAAGCTATCAGCATGACTGCAGTTTCAGTAAGGCACACCTTCACATCAGAACTGACAGAACTATTATTCCCAAGCTCTCTGCTTTGCCCTCTTCCTGAGGGTAGAAGAACAGAAGTCCGTCTGCTCTGACCAGGTGGTGCTTAGGCCTAGGGTGTCCTGGAGGGCATCAAACAGCCTCCTGTGACAGTTATGTAGGTGCCAGTTTCTCTCTGACAAATGAGGAAGGAGGCAGCTGAAGATGGGGCATGGGGGTGGAATTAAAGCTGGGGCTCTGGACGGGGAGTAAACATTTTCTTTTTTTTTTTTTTTTTTTAGAAACAGGGTCTCCCTGTAGCCCCAGCTGTCCTGGAACTCACTCTGTAGACCAAGCCGGCCTTGAACTCACAAAGATCCGCCTGCCTCTGCCTCCCAAGTGCTAGGATTAAAGGCGTGCGCCACCATGCCCGGCTTATATTTCTTTTTTTATATGAAAGCAGAGGTATGGTTAAAAGGTGAAAGATTTTTTTTAGCCAGGCATGGTGGTGCACGCCTTTAATCTCAGAACTCTGGAGGCAGAGGCAGGCGGATCTCTGTAAGTTGGAGGCCAGCCTGGTCTACAGAGCAAGTTCAGGCCAGCTGGGGCTACAGGGAAACCCTGTCTCAAAAATACAAAAAAAAAACAACAAAAAACAAAAACAAACGGGGGGAGGGGGGCTCACTGGTTAAGAGCACTGTATGCTCTTGCAAAGGACACAGATTCAATTCTGAGCACCCACATGGTGGTTAAAAAGTGTCTGTAACCCCAGTTACAGTGGAATCTAACACCCTTTTCTGACCATTGCAGGCATTGTACAACACAGTACGCTTACATACATGCAGGCAAAAATACTCATACACATGGGGGAATAGGGCTGGAGAGATGGCTCAGCGGTTAGGAGCACTGACTGCTCTTGCAGAGGACCTGGGTTTGATTCCCAGCACCCACATGGCAGCGAAGAAACTTTAGTGCCGGGTGTGGTGGTGCACTAATCCCAGCACTTAGGAGGCAGAGGCAGGCGGATCTGAGTTCAAGGCCTGCCTGGTCTACATAGAGAGTTCCAGGACAACCCTGTCTCAAAAAGACCAAAACAAACCAAAGAATAAAAAGTAAATTAAAAAAAAAAAAAAAAGAGAGAGCAAATGAAGGATGGATAGCTTTACTTGTCAACTTGACACACCTGGGTAGACAGAGCCTCAACTGGGGAGTTGCAACCATTGGACTGGCCTGTAGTCATGTCTGTGGGGCATTTTCTTGACTGTTGAGTGGACTAGGAGGGGCCAGTCCACTGTGGGTTGGGTCATGCCTGGGCAAATGGTCCTGTATTGTATAAGAAAGCAGGTTGATGACATGGGCCAGGGGAGCAAGCCAGTAAGTAGCTATCCTCCATGGTCTGTGCTCCAGGTTCCTGCCCTGAGTTCCTATGTTGGGCTCCCTCAGTGATGAACAGTGATCTAGGAGATGTAAGAAAATAAACCCTTTCCTCCCTAAATTGATTTTTTTTTAACATTTTTTTTCTTTTCTTTTCTTTTCGGTCTTTTTGAGACAGGGTCTCCCTGTAGCACCAGCTGTCCTGGAGCTCACTTTGTAGACCAGGCTGGCCTTGAACTCACAAAGATCCTCCTGCCTCTACCTCCCAAGTGCTAGGATTAAAGGTGTGCGCCACCACGCCCGGCTATTTTATTTTCATATGTGTATGAATGTACTGTCTGCATGCAAGTTTGTGCACCCGTGTCGTGCAATGCCGAGGAGGTCAGAAGAGGGCGTCAGATTCCCCTGGAACTGGAGTTACAGACGGTTCTCAGCAGCCATGTGGGTGCTGGGGATCGAACCCGGGTCCTCTGCAAGAGCAGTCGCTCTTAACCACTAGGCCATCTCTCCAGCCCCCCCTAAATTGGTTTTGATCAGTGTTTTTATCACACAATTGAAAAGAAACTAGAGGGGTTGGAGAGATGGCTCAGTGGTTAAGAGCATCGACTGCTCTTGTGGAGGACCCAGGTTCAATTCCCAGCACCCACATGGTGGCTAAGAACTGTCTTTAAGCCAGGCATGGTGGCACACGCCTGTAGTCCTAGCACTTGGGAGGCAGAGGCAGGAGGATCTCTGAGAGTTCAAGGCCAGACTGGTCTACAGAGTCAGTTCCAGGCCAGCTGGAGCTATAGGGAGACCCTGTCCCAAGAAGACCAAAAAAAAAAAAAAAAAAAAAAGACAGGCCTGGAGAATGGCTCAGCAGTTAAGAACACTGGCTGATCTTGCAGAGACCTGGGTTCAATTCCCAGCACCCATATGGCAGCTAACAACCATCTGTAACTCCAGTTGCAAGGGATCCAACCTCCTCTTCTGACCTCCATAGGCACGGCATGACATGGTGACACAGCACACTTACACACATGCAGATAATATACTCATACACATGAAATAAAAATAAGTAAAACTTACAAAATAGGCAACTGTATAAAATAAATCACTGTTTACAGAGTAAAAAGTATATCAAAGAATATTCCATTTTACAAAATAAAATAACCCTCACAGTATTTTTTTTTTCTTAGAACTGTGACAGAGAAAATTCCCTTGAGAGTTCTTTAAGGAACATTCCCCATAATAGATACAAAAGATGGGTTTAGTTTGTAAGACCTGCTAACTCCAACCTTCCCAGGAATCAGCCTACCATTTAAAGTCATGGTAGACATCTATGAGTAGTCCTTGCCCTGTACCCCGACAGGCACAGCAAAATCAAGAACTCAAAAGCAGTTGTATTGTGAAGACTACCATTTCCACAGAAGGATATAGACAAATTTCAGTTGAAGGCACCTTCTATAAAGTGAAGCTACAAGTGGGAAGTTTAAATGAAACCATTCTCAAGCCCAGGGGTTCAGTAGTTGGCCAGCACACAGAGGCTTCAGCTCAGATTGGACTAGAAGGAGGTGGGCTCTCACCTCTGGTATCAGCCGCCTCCTCTTCACACTGGGGACTGAGTCTGGCTGGCCTTCATTGCCCAGTTGCTTCCGCTTGCTACAATCCTGGAGAGCAGCGAGGACACTGTCCAGTGGGTGCTTCTCAGAGGCCCTGGAATTCCTAGAGCAGTCCAGCACAGCATTGTCACCCTCTGTCTCCACCTTCACAATGTTATTTTTTAGAACTGTGGCAGAAAAGAAATAGGGTTCAGTAGGAAAGACCAAGGATAATAAGAGAACAGCAGGTATCCAATCTAACCATGTTGCAAATTCAAAATGTGCTTGAAAGTCTTTCATAGGGAACAGGGAGAAGGAGAAACTATTATCTGTTTGGGGGTAGTAGGGGTGAGAGTGGTGCTAGACAGATCTAACCTAGGGCTTCTAGCCTGAAAGGCAAACACTATACCATTGAGCTACATCACCAGCCCTACATATAATCTTTTTGTGGTTTTATTTTATTTATTTATTTTATTTATTTCTGTATATGTATGAATGTACTGTCTGCATGCAGGTCTGTGCACCCGTGTCATGCAATGCCACAGAGGTCAGAAGATGGTGTAGGATTCCCCTGGAACTGGAGTTCTCCTGGAACTGGAGTTTCAGACGGTTCTCGGCCGCCATGTGGGTGCTGGGGATCGAACCCGGGTACTCTGTAAGAGCGGTCGGTGCTCTTAACTGCTAGGCCATCTCTCCAGCCCTTTTTGTGGTTTTAAAAGGCAACTCAGTCCAGATGTGGTGGCACACGCCTTCAATCCTAGCACTTGGGAGGCAGAGGCAGGTGGATCTTTGTGAGTTCAACACCAGCCTGGTCTACAGAGTGAGCTCCAGGCCAGCTGGGACTAAAGGGAGACCCTGTCTCAAAACAAAAAAAAGTGTTTGCTGTTCTTTCAGAGACCCTGAGTTTGGTTCCCAGCATCCATGTTGTAGCTGCTCAATTGTCTGTTACTCTAGCTCCAGGGATATGAGTTTCTTCTGGGCTCTGTGGGCACCTGCACATATGCAACATACATTCGCATAGACACACAAATATGCACATTATAAATGACAAAAATAAACCTTAAGAAATAAAATTATTTTTTAAAATGAAGATGTTTATAACAGGCATGTGGATAGAGATGAGAAGAAAGGTCTTCATTATATACCTTCAAAAATGTTTCTGAAGTATGTGAATATATAACCTATTCAAAAATATTAAAAACTTTTACCTTCTTCTACATCTTCACTGAATTCAGTTGAGTTCATCTTCTATTCCACTAAATGAAAGATAAAGAGAAAGTCTTCATTTATTACTTGATTTCTTTCTTTTTGGGGGGGGTCTTTTTGAGACAGGGTCTCCCTGTAGCTCTGGCTGTCCTGGAACTCACTCTGTAGACCAGGCTGGCCTTGAACTCACAGAGATCCGCCTGCCTCTGTCTCCTGAGTGCTAGGATTAAAGGCGTGCGCCACCACGCCCAGCTTTTGATTTCTTTTTTTTTTTTTTCTTAATGCTGCTTTCCCAGAGAAAAATCCTTTACCCCCAGCCCAGCTCCCAAAACAAAAGCCAAGGCTGTGCAACAGGTTGGAAGCACTATTAATTATTATTTTTTTATTTTTATTTTTAGGCAGGGTCTTCCTGTAGCCCCAGTTGGTATAGAATAGCACTCGCTGTGTAGACCACGTTGACTTTAATCTCACAGAGATTTGCCTGCCTCTACCACCCCAGTGCTGGATCAAAGCTGAGCGCCACCACACTGGGCTAAATGTCCTTATTCTTGTCTGCAGGTGCTCAGAGGCGGCCCCTGCTGGAGCCCTGTGAAGTACTATACGGCAAACGTGGTTTACTGTGTATCTACTGAGAGCTACTTAACTACCAAGATTCCTGAACAAATTGTCTTTTGAGACTCCAATACAGATGATCTCCTTTTAGTCGCTGCTTATAAATCATAAGCAGGAAGGAAAAAGCTAACAGAGGAAAGCTGTGCATCCTAATACACAGATCTGAGGAACAAGCATTCCAGGTGGTCAAGACACCTGTGCTGCTAGCGATACAGCCAATAGCTATACATGCCAACTACATACTCAGAATGTGGACAGTCCAGATGGAAATGTGCCAATAGTGCCAATACATGTGGGGGAGTCTTAGAGAGCCTAATAAAAACAATGCAAAAACATCTTATTAATTCCTGCTTATTTAGACCACATGTTAACATGTAATATTTTGGACTGACTGAACTAAATAAATTTACTAAAATTTAACATTTTAAAAACAGAGCCATTAGAAAACTGAAGACTGCATATGAGGTCTCATCATATATATAATATATATATTATATATATATATATTTGTCTTATTGAGACAAGGTCTCCCTGTAGCTTCAGCTGGCCTAGAACTTGGTACATAGACTGGGCTGGCCTCAATCCAACAGAGACCCACCTGTCTCTGCCTCCCCAGTGCTTGGATTAAAGGCCTGGGCTACCACGCCCAGCTCATTATACTTTTACTATTTGACACTCACCTAGCCCTTCCTTCAGAAGCAACAAGGAGGGAAATGTACTGTGCTTGTATGATGTGTGGTGTTATGTCAGAACACAACAAGACCAGGTCCAGATATATCAGGTGTGGGACTCGGTGGTGTTCTGTCTGAGCAGAACCATCCCACTGCCCCAGACTGATACCATCACTGAAACTACTCGTTCGTCTTTAGCATCTCCAAATTCTACAGAAACACGTAAATCCATGACACAAATGAGATAGTGATATTTGGAAAACAATGTATATACCACACCCTTTAATGCTGACACTCAGGATTTGTGGTTCCTACAACTTACTTCTATTTTATGTGTATGAATGTTAGGCTTATGTATGTAAGTGCACCAATGTCCCTTGTATGACAGAAGAGGGCATTTGGTCCCATGGAACTAGAGTTACAGACGGTTATTAGCTGCCATGTGGGTACTGAGATTCGAACCTAAGTCTTCTGCAAGAACAACCAGCAATCTTAACTGCTAAGCCATCTCTGAAGCCCCATAACATTTTCATTTTGATTAAGGATCTGAGGAAGTCAGAGCAGGAAGAATCTTGAAATGTTTCTACAGCAGAGGTGCAGCTCCAACATTCAGCAAACTGTAAGGGGTAGCCAGCCACACAATGGTATGGGTTCAACATATTGTCCTGTTTGAAAGGGGTGAATGAAATGGAAGCTAATCTATGTGCACACCAGGAGCTTCAAAATTCACTAATAACAGCACCATTTGTACAGTGTATATGGACCAAAGCACTATTCTCAAGAGTGTCAAGAATAACCCGAGCCAGGAATGGTTCTTTTCATCCCTGGTTACTAAGTCAGAGCTAACAAAGAAAAGAAACTTGAAATTAAAAACAATTCCTAGCCGGGCGTGGTGATGCACGCCTTTAATCCTAGCACTTGGCAGCAGAGGCAGGAGGATCGCTGTGAGTTCAAGGCCAGCCTGGTCTACAGAGTGAGCTCCAGGACAGCTGGGACTAAAAAAAAGGAGACCCTGTCTCAAAAAATACCAAAAAACAACAACACACAATTCCTGGGGCTGGAGAGATGGCTCATCTGTTAAGACCACTGTATGTTAAGACCACTGTATGTTCTTGCAAAGGACCAGGGCTTGATTCCAGCACCCACATGGTGGCTAACAACTGTCCATGACTCCAGTTCTAGGGGACCTGACGCCTTCTTATGACCTCCACAGGCACTGCCCAACATGGGTGCGCTTACATGCATGTAGGCAATACATTAATACATCTAAAATGTAAAAGTTAAATAAGATATTTTAAAAATTCCTGCTCATGAAGCTACCTACGTGAAAAATATAATACCAAGTAATGCTGAAAGAAGACTTGCGGCTGGAGAGATGGCTCAGTGGTTAAAGAGCACAGACTGCTCTAGCAGAGGACCCTGGTTCACTTCCCAGCACCCACATGGAGGCTAAGAACTGTATTTAAGCTGGGTTTGGTGGTACATGCCTTTAATCCTAGCACTCGGGAGGCAGAAGCAGGCAGATCTCTGTGAGTTCAAGACTAGCCTGGTCTACAGTGAGTTCCAGGCCAGCTGGGGGTATAGGGAGACCCTGTCTNGCGCTGGCACGGCCTGGACAGAAACCCCAGGACACAGGCAGAGCGCTGGCACGGCCTGGACAGAAACCCCAGGACACAGGCAGAGCGCTGGCACGGCCTGGACAGAAACCCCAGGACACAGGCAGAGCGCTGGCACGGCCTGGACAGAAACCCCAGGACACAGGCAGAGCGCTGGCACGGCCTGGACAGAAACCCCAGGACACAGGCAGAGCGCTGGCACGGCCTGGACAGAAACCCCAGGACACAGGCAGAGCGCTGGCACGGCCTGGACAGAAACCCCAGGACACAGGCAGAGCGCTGGCACGGCCTGGACAGAAACCCCAGGACACAGGCAGAGCGCTGGCACGGCCTGGACAGAAACCCCAGGACACAGGCAGAGCGCTGGCACGGCCTGGACAGAAACCCCAGGACACAGGCAGAGCGCTGGCACGGCCTGGACAGAAACCCCAGGACACAGGCAGAGCGCTGGCACGGCCTGGACAGAAACCCCAGGACACAGGCAGAGCGCTGGCACGGCCTGGACAGAAACCCCAGGACACAGGCAGAGCGCTGGCACGGCCTGGACAGAAACCCCAGGACACAGGCAGAGCGCTGGCACGGCCTGGACAGAAACCCCAGGACACAGGCAGAGCGCTGGCACGGCCTGGACAGAAACCCCAGGACACAGGCAGAGCGCTGGCACGGCCTGGACAGAAACCCCAGGACACAGGCAGAGCGCTGGCACGGCCTGGACAGAAACCCCAGGACACAGGCAGAGCGCTGGCACGGCCTGGACAGAAACCCCAGGACACAGGCAGAGCGCTGGCACGGCCTGGACAGAAACCCCAGGACACAGGCAGAGCGCTGGCACGGCCTGGACAGAAACCCCAGGACACAGGCAGAGCGCTGGCACGGCCTGGACAGAAACCCCAGGACACAGGCAGAGCGCTGGCACGGCCTGGACAGAAACCCCAGGACACAGGCAGAGCGCTGGCACGGCCTGGACAGAAACCCCAGGACACAGGCAGAGCGCTGGCACGGCCTGGACAGAAACCCCAGGACACAGGCAGAGCGCTGGCACGGCCTGGACAGAAACCCCAGGACACAGGCAGAGCGCTGGCACGGCCTGGACAGAAACCCCAGGACACAGGCAGAGCGCTGGCACGGCCTGGACAGAAACCCCAGGACACAGGCAGAGCGCTGGCACGGCCTGGACAGAAACCCCAGGACACAGGCAGAGCGCTGGCACGGCCTGGACAGAAACCCCAGGACACAGGCAGAGCGCTGGCACGGCCTGGACAGAAACCCCAGGACACAGGCAGAGCGCTGGCACGGCCTGGACAGAAACCCCAGGACACAGGCAGAGCGCTGGCACGGCCTGGACAGAAACCCCAGGACACAGGCAGAGCGCTGGCACGGCCTGGACAGAAACCCCAGGACACAGGCAGAGCGCTGGCACGGCCTGGACAGAAACCCCAGGACACAGGCAGAGCGCTGGCACGGCCTGGACAGAAACCCCAGGACACAGGCAGAGCGCTGGCACGGCCTGGACAGAAACCCCAGGACACAGGCAGAGCGCTGGCACGGCCTGGACAGAAACCCCAGGACACAGGCAGAGCGCTGGCACGGCCTGGACAGAAACCCCAGGACACAGGCAGAGCGCTGGCACGGCCTGGACAGAAACCCCAGGACACAGGCAGAGCGCTGGCACGGCCTGGACAGAAACCCCAGGACACAGGCAGAGCGCTGGCACGGCCTGGACAGAAACCCCAGGACACAGGCAGAGCGCTGGCACGGCCTGGACAGAAACCCCAGGACACAGGCAGAGCGCTGGCACGGCCTGGACAGAAACCCCAGGACACAGGCAGAGCGCTGGCACGGCCTGGACAGAAACCCCAGGACACAGGCAGAGCGCTGGCATGGCCTGGACAGAAACCCCAGGACACAGGCAGAGCGCTGGCACGGCCTGGACAGAAACCCCAGGACACAGGCAGAGCGCTGGCACGGCCTGGACAGAAACCCCAGGACACAGGCAGAGCACTGGCACGGCCCGGACAGAAACCCAGAGCTGCCTCTGGTGTGTAGGGTGGGAGTGAGGCCATTATTTGTGTGTCTCTGCCTAGGGCAACTTTAATCCCAACTTCATAGATGAAGAAACCCGGAGGCAGGGAATTACTCAATATCACATAGCTACTGGGTAGCCAAACTGACTTAAAGTAAGTCAGTCTTGGCCGGGCGTGGTGGCGCTCAACTTTAATCCTAGCACTTGGGAGGCAGAGGCAGGCAGATCTTTGTGAGTTCAAGGCCAGCCTGGTCTACAGAGTGAGTTCCACGACAGCTGGAGCTACAGGGAGACCCTGTCTCAAAAAGACAAAAAAAAAAAAAAGTCAGTCTGTCTGTACCTTCCACCAGGCAGAGCAGAAAACAGTCCTCATTCTCCTTCTAGTAAGTGCTTTTGAGGAACACACCCAGTTCCAGACTCTCAGTTCAGGAACTCAATCTTTTACTGCCAGAAAGCTACCAGGAAAACTAGCAGAATCCAGGCTTGGAAACAGACAGCCCCAGTGCACAGTGCAGGAAGCTTTCTCCAGGAGGACATCCAGGTCACACTCCCTGTACCCCCAGGCTGGGTAGAAAAGAGATGGATATCACATTGTACTCCACTTCCTTGTCCTCTGCCCAGAGGAGGGTCGCATGATCTTCATGGGTGGACACAACACCCAGATGCCTAGCATGCCACAGGCATTCCTTCCAACTGCATAATTGTAGGTTATGTAGGAACCAGCCAGCCCCCACCAGATTCTTCTGCCTGCTTGACTGTAAGGAACCAGCCTCTCATTCCAGCACTCTCCTTTTCAAATTAAGTTCAAGGCCAGCCTGGACTACATCAGAACTTGTCTATAAAAAAAAAAACAAAAAACAAACACTTGAAGCCAAGCATGGTGGTACATCCTGTATCCCAGCATAAAGGCAGTGTAAGGAAAGGCTACTCTGGGTCTTCACAATGAGTTTGAGGCCAGCCTAGGGTACTATATTTATATGCATATACATATATGTGAAGAACATTTTATATTACCTTGCAATGATTTTATCATTATGGTTCTTTTAAAATAAGTTAAGTTGAAATATTTTTCCAACTTTAGTTTTTTCTTTTTTTGGTTTATGGGGGGGGAGTGTTGAGACAGGGTCTCTCTTCATAGCCCAGATGGCTCTGGACTCTGGAAATGCTATTTTTAGCTTACCAAATGCTGGGATTAAAGGTCTACGTAGGCCAACACATCCAATTGTTTTATAGATGTTATTTTGGCTTTTAGTTTGTTATTTTTGAAACAGGTTCTCATTTTAGTCCCAGCTGGTGTGGAACTCACTCTGTAGACCAGGCTGGCCTTGAACTCACAGAGATCCACCTGCCTCTTGCCTCCCCGAGTGCTAGGACCGAGTGCACCACCACATCTGGCTATTTTGTTGTTGTTGTAGTTGTTTTTTAGACAAGGTCTCCCTATAGCCCCAGCTGGCCTGGAACTCTCAACCAGGCTGGCCTTGAATTCACAGAGATCCACCTGCCTCTTGCTAGAATTAAAGGCATGCACCACCACGCCCAGCTTTAGAGGGGGTTCTTAGCTGCCAAGTGGGTGCTGGGAATTGAACTAGATTCTGCTAGAGCAGTCAGTGTTCTTAACCACTGAGCCATCTCTCCAGCCATTTTTTTTTTTTTGAGACAACCAAAAAAAGACCAAAAAAGGCTGGCCGTGGTGCCACATGCCTTTAATCCCAGCACTCGGGAGACAGAGGCAGGCAGATCTCTGTGAATTCAAGGCCAGCCTGGTCTACATAGTGAGTTCCAAGCCACCTGTGGCTACAAGGAGATCTGTCTCAAAAAAACAAAAAATTTCATCTTGGAAAGAATTTTGTCAGGGTTTACTAAGATGTAACATAGTCTTTCTTATCACATTCATTTTCTAAAGACCTTCGACTAGACTTTCATAGACCTACAGAGCCTCAAACAGGTTAGCAAAGCAAAGGAAACTGGCTAGGGTCTACTCTTGCTTCCAGGTTGGACCCCTCAGAGTTCTTGGCTGGCTGATGAGGTGGGCCTGGACGGCCCTCCACAGCCACTAGCCTATTAATCACAGGCAAACTGCACAGAAAAATGGACAGAAAATGTAAGAGAACAAATGTAATGTAACCTGGATTGAGTGGCCTTGATCACAATACAAAGGTAGGAAGTCAACACCTAAACATAAGACTTCAAACATTCTATTGGCAAAAAGAGCTCACCATTAAAATCCGTGCACAGAGATTCAAAATTCATTGTTCATTATAGAGCTACCTAGTTAAAAGAAACATACTTCAAATTTAACAGGGAATATCTCAACTATGTCATTTAAAAATGCCATAAAGCGCTGGGCATGGTGGCGCACGCCTTTAATCCTAGCACTCGGGAGGCAGAGGCAGGTGGGTCTTTGTGAGTTCAAGGCCAGCCTGGTCTACAGACTGAGTTCCAGGACAGCTGGGACTCGAAAAGACCAAAAAACAAACAAAAAAAATGCCATAAAGCAGCCGGGCCTTTAATCCCAGCACTTGGGAGGTAGAGGTAGGCGGATCTCTGTGAGTTCAAGGCCAGCCTGGTCTACAGAGTGAGCTCCAGGACAGCTGGTACTAAAAGGGAGACTCTTCCTCAAAAATATCAAAAAAAGGGGGAAAAAAACTAAAAAATGCCATAAAGCAGCTGGGTGTGGTGGCACATGCCTTTAATTCCAGTCCTGGATAGGCAGAGGCAGGCAGATCTCTCTGTGAAGCTAGCCTGGTCTACATAGCGAGCTCCAGGCCAGCTGGGGCTACAAGGAAACCCTGTCTCAAAAAGACAAAAAAAAGAAAAAAAAAAAGAAAAGAAAAATCAAGTCATTCAATTTTTAAACATTTAAAGCAGCAGAGATAGGGCCGTGGTGTGCAGCACAGGTGTGGAACATGTGTAGCACATGCGAAAGCCCATGGTTCAGTCCCAAACACCAAGGAAAGTAAACTTAAAAATACTGATGAGCTAAGAAGCTCTGCAGCAACTGACACATTAGTGAAGACTTTCCATTTCACAATTCTCCCTGACTTATTCCTCTGCTGATGTACAAAGTTCCTTGGAGTAGGGGCAGATAAGGAAGAGTGTCAGCTCTGAAAGCCACACATGAACAGGGTGAAAATCAAAATTTGAAGCTGGGATGTCTATAATCCCAGCACTTGGAGGGAGACAGGAGAATGGCAAGTTCAATAAGGCCAGCTTGGTCTGGAAATCAAGTTCCCAACTAATCAGAGATATAGTGAGACCTTGTCCCTAGGAACCAAGTTTGAAAGTCAAGGAAATGTAATTTCTGATAGGTACATTATAGGCTCTATTGATACATTTACCCACTACTTTGTTTTACAAAATGAGCTAACTTTCCTCTGGCCATGGACTGGGCTGAGCGCTTCAGCTAGGCTTTAGGGGGCTGGCAGCTGGCCGGAGAAACTAATGGTCTAAGAGTGTGTCCAACCTGTTAGCCTACAGTTGCACTAGGTACGGCCCCACACAAGATTGTGGACTTACATGGATTTGGGTTGGTTTTTTTTCTTTTGGGGGGGGTTGGTTGAGGTTTTTTTTTTTTTTTTTAATAACCTGTGCAGTTCTTGAACATGAACTTCATATATGTCAACATCACAATGTCAAAAGGCTGCACACATTCCACCAGCTTAGCAATTCACTGCTGCAAATGTACCACTGGCTGGGTGTCTGTGTTCAGGTAATGGAGACTGTTAAATGTGGTCTTTTTTGGGGGGTACACCCCCTAAAGAAAGGTGAGGGATGAGGTGGTGCTGCAGAAAAGGGAAGGAACTGGTAAGACCAGGACACTGGAAAGTAAGGAAGAAGTCAGGCAGGAATGTGACTACAAAGTCGGAATGGGAGATGACGAGAGCCCCAGCACCTCATGCGGCAATTTCTTGACAAGGGCTCTGGTGTTCTCCGGACCACTGTCCCTTCCCTAACTGGACAGGTTTTCCAGTGTTTGCCTAGGAAGCTGGAGTGGCCTCCAACACCCATCCTTGAGTTCCTTGAAGAGCCAGTCACTGGGAGGGAACAAACAACCAGGCCTGCTTTGAAGAGCACTGGAGGCTTCAGCTGGCCCAGCCACGCAGGACCAGCAGCGGGGCAGAAACAGGAAGTACTTGGGCTTCCTGAAACTTCAAGGTTCACCCCGCCAGCTGACTCAGGATTCTGCCCCCAAACTCAGAAACCACCGCCTGCAGGGCAAGGGACCTGCCAGCACTGAGATAGAGGTCAAGGAAGATCGCTTCCCAGCAGTCCTGACCTCAGGCCACTCCAAGACATACCCTCCTCAGCCCAAGGTGTATTTCCAGATTCTCTTCAGAATATGGGCCCCAGAGCAGAAGTAAATGGAACCCAAGACAAGGGAGACTGGACTTGGTAGCCCTTCACTTACAAAAGAGAAAATATGCTCCAATCATTTTAGGGATGATGTTAATAAAACCAAGTTGGGCTGGACAGATGCCTCAGCAGTTAAGAGCACTGACTGGCTGCTCTTGCAGAGAGAAGACCCAGGTTCAATTCCCAGCACCCACATGGTGGTTAAAACCATCTGTAACTCTAGCTCAAGGGGATCTAATGCTCTCTTCTGACTTCTCTCTGAAGGTACTGCACAACATGGGTGCACTTACATACATGCAGGCACTACACTCATATACATAAAATAAAGTATTTTTAAAAATAAGAAAGATAAGGGCTGGAGAGATGGCCTAGAGGTTAAGAGCGCCGACTCTGCTCTTGCAGAGGATCCGGGTTCGATCCCCAGCACCCACATGGTGGCTGAAAACCGTCTTTAACTCCAGTTCCAGGAGAATCCGAGACCCTCTTCTGACCTCCACAGCATTGCACGACACGGGTGCACAAACCTACATGCAGACAGTACATTCATACACATACAAGAATAAAATTTTTTTTAATTATTTAAAAAAATAAGATAGGCCGGGTGTGGTGGCGCATGCCTTTAATCCTAGCACTTGGGAGGCAGAGGCAGGCGGATCTTTGTGAGTTCAAGGCCAGCCTGGTCTACAGAGTGAGTTCCAGGACAGCTGGGGCTTCAGGGAGACCCTGTCTCAAAAAGACCAAAAAAAGAAAGAAAACAAAAAAAAACAAACTCAAGGTTTTGAAAAGCTTAACTTAACCCTTCTTCAACCCTTACTGAACTGGTACACTGTAAGACCTGATTTCATGACAGCTCTGCTGCAAGTCATACTGACATTTATTTATTTATTTATTTATTCATTCATTCATTTAATCTTTTTGAGACAGGGTCTCCCTTTAGCCCCAGCTGACCTGGAACTCACTCTATAGACCAGGCTGGCCTTGAACTCACAGAGATCCACCTGCCTCTGCCTCCCTAGTGTTAGGATTAAAGGCATGCGCCACCACAGCCGGCCTAAGATGGTTGTTAGCCACCATGTGGGTGCTGGGAATCGAACCCAGGTCCTCTGCAAGAGCAGTCAGCACTCTCAACTGCTGAGCCATCTCTCCAGCCTCCATAATTTTTTTTTTTTTTTTTGGTCTTTTTGAGACAGGGTCTCCCTGTAGCCCCAGCTGTCCTGGAACTCACTCTGTAGACCAGGCTGGCCTTGAACTTGCAAAGATCCGCCTGCCTCTGCCTCCCAAGTGCTAGGATTAAAGGCGTGCGCCACCACCCACCACCCCCGGCCTCCATACTGACTTTTAAAGAACAGCTAGTGTTTGTGTAGCTGGCTCCACATTCTAAGGGTTTTACATATGACATATTCTTCACCCAACCTCTCTTTTTTTTCTTTTTTTGTCTTTTGAGACAGCGGTATTCCCTGTAAGCTCTGGCTGTCCTGGAAACTCCATTCTGTAGAACCAGGCTGGCCTTGAACTCCAGAGATCCGCCCTGCCTCTGCTCCCCTCCACCAACCTCTTAACACTGTGCAATAGACGCAAGAGGGTCAGTCACCCTCTGGACCTCACTAGGAGGATCTGACGGACACCAGGAAGACAGTGTTGGTAGATTTTCCCAGGTTGACAGCTTCATGTCAGCCTCCTTTTTTTTTTTTCTTTTTTTTTTTATTTTGTAGTGTGTTGAATTCCTGTTCTGCCATGGTCTGTGCACAACCCGTGTTCGTCGCAATGACGCGGAGGTCAGCAAGAGGCGGTTCGGATTCCCTGGCTGGAGTCTCCCCTGGAAATGGAGTTCCAGACCCCGGTATTCTTTGACGCCATGTGGGTGATGGGGAAATCGCAACCCGGTGAGGTTCCTCTGCAAGACCGCGGTCGCGCTCTTAACCGATAGGCCATCTCTCAGCCCCCATGGTCAGCCTCCTTAAAGTGACTACCAGGATCCACTTTTCCTCATCCCAAGGGCTCAGAGGTCAGAGTTTGTCAATCAGCCAGAGGAGGCCTCACAAGAGAAAGGGAGGGGTTGTTTTGTGCAGTACCCATGTAGAACATGGGACTCAGCGGGCATTCCTGGGGCCACATGGTTTGAATTCCAGAGGTCACTCAGGAGGCAAAGGCCGGACTATTCTGTGTGATGACATCAAGGCTACCCCCCCCCACCCCCTATCTACATAGTGAGTTCCAGGAGAGCTGGAGCTGCAGGGAAAACCTGTCTCACGGGAGGGGCGGGGAGGGGCGAGGGGAGGGAGGATGGGAGGGGCAGAGGGGAGGGGAGGGGGAGGGGGAGGGGGGAGGGGAGGGAAGAGAAGGAAAAGAAAGAACGCTTGGATAAATAGCCAGATAGGTGGCTAATGCCCAGGAGGTCAAAGTAGGAGGACTGACAAGTTAAGAAGCCAGCCCAGGCTGCTACAGAGTGAGGCTGCCTCACAACAAACAAATGTATAAACAAATGGCATCTCTGGCATCTAATACCCAGAGAGCTGTTTACCCATTCAAGACTTAGTTGTTTCTTCAGTAAAACTGAATACACCTACCTCACCTCACAACATTTTTGTGAAAAGTATAACAAAGGAAAGGAACCAGTGTGGTGTCCACACTCTAACCCCTGCACTCCAGAGGCACAGGCAGGTGGATCTTTGTGTTTCACACACACACACACACACACACACACACACACACACACACACACACAAATGCGTATTAAGGAGTCCTTTTGTCTGAGACAAGGCTTCCAGAGTAGCCCAGCTCCTGCCCCCCAGCTTCCTAAGACTGCGACCGAGAGCATGCATGAAACACACACTCAGCATTTTAGTATTCTTTTTCCCCTTAAAAGAATTGTAAAGTTAAATACAATGGCTTAAAGGTTTATGGAGTTTATTAATTTTCTTTCAAATAGAAGAAATGAGCTAGAACAGGGCGGGGCAAAATCAGATGTCCTCCCGGGGGACGGAAGAACGTTCCCAGGCCATCTGCCCTCTCAGGGCTGGTCTCTGGGTTCACAGGTCAGCTGGGAGCCTTCGCGCTCTCACACTGGCCATCTTGGCAGTGGCATCCTGCCCATGGGACTTGCAGGACATGCTCGAAATTTGTTTTTATTTTTAGACACATCTGCAAATGCAGTTTGAAAACTCCCAGTCCTGACCAAGCTAGGGCAATCTCCCCGTTTTTCTAAAGCTGTAATTGTCACTGCCTTCCTTATTCAGTCAGAGCACAACCTCATCTTCCAGCAGGCAGCAAAGCACACTCCCTTGCACTCACACACACACACCCTTGCCTGCTGGCCCCCAAGCTGAGAGGTGGGGTCTAACCTGGCCCCTGAGCTTTCTGAATCTGCTTAAATGCAATGTCTTCCTTGGCTAACATGTTCTCTTTTTGGCTCAGGAAGGGTTACCTCCTCAGTCTGTCTACAGGCTGCTTATCATCTTAACCTTGGCATTCAGAAGCTGGCTCAACTTAGGAAGGAGGGGCAGCATGCCCCTGCATCCACTCCAGGACTGGACAAAGGCCACTGACCAGCTTTCCTAGGATGCAGTGCCTTTCCTTTGTGCTATCCACTTTTTCAAGTGTTCTGTCTTCTGAGCACAGGAGCTAATTAGAGTTCTGGGCGCAGTCTGGTCCCTCCATGTTTTACTAACTCCATGCTCAAACCACCAGTCCTTGCATACAAGTGATTTGTGCCTTACTGGCCAGTAACAAATGAAAATCAGATACAATAGGAGAAGGGGGCCATTGACAGAAAACCAAAAATATCAGGGGCTTGGCCAGACTGGGTAGCTCAAAGCCTGAGGCAAAGGAGTACGTTCAAGACCAGCTTACTACAAAGTGAGACCCTGAGGGGCTGGCGAGGTGGCTCAGAGGTTAAGAGCATTGGCTGCTCTTGCAGAGGACCTGGGTTCGATTCCCAACACTTACATGGCTAACAACTGTCCCTAACTCCATTTCCAAGGGAATCGACGCTTTCTGACTTCCCTGAGCATCATACAACATGGGTGCACTTACATCCTCGCAGGCAATACACTCAGATGCATAAAATGAAAACAATAAAATATTTGGGGAGGGACTGGAGAGATGGCTCAGCAGTTAAGAACTCCGACTGCTCTTGCAGAGGACCCGGGTTCGATCCCCAGCACCCACAAGGTGGCTAAGAACCATATTTAATTCCAGTTCCAGGGGAATCCGACGCCCTCTTCTGACCTCCACGACATTGCACGACACAAGTGCACAAACTTACATGCAAACAGTACACTCATACACATAAAAAATATTGGGGGGAGCCAGGTGTAGTGGCGCACGCCTTTAATCCTAGCACTTGGAGGCAGAGGCAGGCGGATCTTTGTGAGTTCAAGGCCAGCCTGGTCTACAGAGCGAGTTCCAGGACGCAGGAAGCTGGGGCTACAGGGGATTACCCATCTCAAAAGACAGAAAAAAAAATTTTTTAAATAAAAAAAAAAAAAAAAAAAAACAAAATAATATATATTTAATCATTATATATATAATATATATTGGGGACCAAAGGTGAGATCCTGTAATCAAACAGATTCCAACCTCAAAATTCAGTTGCCAATCGACTTTTAAATATTGTTTTACGAAAACAGGGATTAGTACAAGGCTACAATCCCAGCATATATGAGGCAGAGGCAGAATCACTATGGTTCAGTACAAACTAGCCTACATAGCAAGACCCTGACTCAAAAAATAAATAAAATCAATAATAAAAAAATAAATAAATAAATAAATGAAAATTGAATTGGTGCCGTTGACCCACAACTGCAACTTGTGTGACACTTTATGCTCTGGAGTGGAAAGGTAGGATGTCTAAAGAACCAAGCCAGTCTGCTACATGGAGAGAACTTTGTTCAATCTTACCCTCTCAAATAAAACACAAAAACATAGTGGTGTCTCCACAGGTGCTGCCGGGAAAACCTTGGTTCTAAAACAATGGCTTGTAAAACTCTGGTGTTCAGAGAAAATTTTAGCATAACAGGCACTAACCACCACTCCAGAAAAAAACATAGTCCAAACCTTTTATAACACACCTAATACTAAAGCAGAGTTCTTGACCTGACATGTTCAGGACGTGTGGCACCTAGTTCCAGAAATCCTTATTAAAGACACATACCTTAAGTAAACTCCTTGCATTAAACTGGGAAGCCTGAATCATAGAAACTAACAAGAAAGACATTATGCGGGGCAGAATAATCGTTTCAAACTGTTAGCAAAAAACAAAATAAATAGAGACTAAGTGCAAACACAGACTTTTCAATTCCCATGCACAAGGCAGTACCGCAGAGGATCTCTGTGAAGTTCCGGACAGCATGCTACCAGGAGAGAGGACCAGGTCTCAAAGAACCAAAAAAAAAAAAAAGAGTGGAAAGAAAAGAAAAGAGAGATAGGGTTGAAGAACGGCTATCTGGAAGCTGTCTATGGAACACACGTCTGAAGGCGGTTATCTCCCAGAAACCATTTTCATCTAGTGATTATGTAATTAACTTACAGCGATTAGCTGTCTCTCACTGACCGTCCCAAATCGGGGACACACAGAGAAGTTTGAATATAATATAAATTTATTTCAATATTATTATGAAAATTGAGACAGACAAATTCTGGTGAAAAACAGTGGAGCCAACACACACACACACACACACACAAACACAACGACAACAAAATTATATCTGGACACCACAGCGGGCTCAAGCTTCATCTCTTCCTAAATAGCTGAGGTGTCGAGAAGCATATATGAGTTAGGAGATGCAGAGGAGGAATCAGGATAAACTCAGTGTTATCCTTGGAATGTAAAATCAGACCTTAAAGTGGCAAAATTAGGGCACAGTCCCTTAGAAAAGCTTGGATATAGCGAGTTTTTCACGTAGGCTAGCCAGAGCTACATCAGTGGACAAGGAGGTCCTGCTAATTAAAAAAAAATAAATAACATCCAGTGTGCATAATCGTGCGTGGATAGAGCAACATCACAGCCTTTCAATCTCTGGTCAAAAGCAACTTGGGAGGAGCAGAGGACAATGCTGGTTAGGTCTTTCTTCGAGAGTATCCTAAGTTCAGGAGGCCAAGACCAATTGTGCTTCAACAAGGATAAGTCTGAGGAAGTTGTATTCAGAGACAAGCTGGGGCTACACAAAGGGAGAAGGAGAAAGGTCGGCTTGCGTATCTCAGGTGTATAAAAATAGAGTCCGCACCCAAATAATTAGATATATATAAATATACAAATTTATCAAAGGGCAAAAACGCGCCCAAACTGAAGGACAGTAATTACCGGATAAACTTGAACCTAATCCTCTAGTCTCCATTCATTATGAGTGGCTTATACAAAGATTAGTCTTTAGTTTTCTGAGCGCTTGAGTACCCCGAAATTCTTTCGCAGTGTGTTTATCTGTAGTGTACATACCGCAATGAAGTATATGGGAGAGATTTATCCACATCAGTATTACAGGAGTTGATAGAGATGTAACATTCAATCAATGTGTTTAAGGAGGTGCCTCTCTCTAAGTCAAGCGTTGCGACTTTGCGTGGAATTCGCGGAATTTACTCCCGGTGGGACGACTTGATGTCAGGGGTACCTAGGATGTGTAGATCTAAGGGCTCAAGGTGACTTATAAAGAGACCTTAGCAATAAGCTCTAGGCGAGCTACAAGCTGGTTCCAATCCTGGGGACTGCTCTGATATTTTGTAAATACAGTGGTTATTAATAATTCTTAGTGAGTATTTGCTCTAGTAGTACGTGAGTTGTTTCTTTTGGTGATAAGGTAGGATGAATATTTGATGTTAAGGGCTGACGGTGGCTGATGTTTTGTTTTGTTTAATATTGGCGTGCCGTTGCATATTTTCGAGACATGGGTCACTCTTCCCTGTAGCCCATCGGGAGGCCCTCTTATACGACATGGGTCAAGGTCTGACCGAGACAGTGGCGCTAGTATGCGGTTAATATCGGTTGTTCTGTGAGACCGCTGCAGGCTGAGGACTTTGGGGGAGCTCGAAGTGCCATCCCTGACTATAATAAGAATGGGTCCACACTGCTTCTGCGGCTCTAGATTCCTGAGTGCTAAGGGATAAAGGTGTGGCACGACCCGTAGTGCAACCTCTCGCAGTGTGGTAGCGTGTGGTATGTCGGGGTTAATAAGGTACCTGATGGCGAAAGGGATTGTCAGTATTTGGAGTTTTAACGTAGGAAAAGGGTCTGGCAGATAGGTCGTGTAGGGTAGGTTGGTGTGGTCGTTGAGCCTTCAATTCAAACCCCTGTACATAATAATGTGAAAAGAGCGATTCTAGGACTAAAGCGAAGATACCTTATATTTCCATTCTCTTGTCCTGAATCAAGAGTAAGTTTAACTTCCTACCCATGCTAGCGTGATGTTGCCTCATTAGTAAGGGACACGTATACGAGTATGCGTACTGAGGTTTCGCAATTGAAGAGCGAGTTTTGAGTCTCTCAACGGGACGGGGGAGCATGATTACGTAAGTGCCAGTCACGGAAATTTTAGGCAAATTACATATTATCTCATAATGTAAAATGCATGGGATGCTGAGCACGATCTGTCTTGTCTGGGTCTCACCTACCTGGAAGCTCAGGCTGGATTCGTTTCATTCTGGCTGGTGTATGTGGTTTGATGTTGTGATTATGTAAGGTCTAGAGCTAGAAGGGATTCGAGTGATAAACTAGGACACGCTTGTGTTGGTATTCCTGGTTTAAAGGGCCTATCAAGGATAGAGAGCATGCTCTGGGGCTGGAGAGATGGATCAGCAGTTAAGTGGACTTTCGTGTGCTAGGGCGGTGGAGAGTAATGGCCTAGTAGGTTCATCTATGATTGCGCGTTTTGGGAAAAGGGTTGTAAGGGGAACACGTTAAGAGACGAAGGCCAACAGATGCCTCTTACGTCGAGACAAGGACCTCCCAGGCGTTCTCGAGTTTCCCCTTGTTTCTTATGCGGTAGGTCATACCGTAGTGGTATTTGCTTGGTCCTACTATGGTCGGTTCTGAGTAAACTTTTGTAAGGAGCTGCTTAAGGTTATTATGGCTTTGAATTTCAGTCAAGTTAGTCTCCGGTACCTTGTATAATTGGGGAAATATTCGCATGACTATCATTCTCGTTAGTCATCTGACCCTCCAAGGGCATTGGCAAGTGACTCAGGGTGCGACAATTCCCTGCACATGCAGCCACCTGTTATCACTTCCATATCACACAATCATTCCATACATAATAAAAATTCAATCCTTTTCCCTTAAAGCGTTTCTAAACATAGGAACAAGAACTGTCGATTGACGCTAGCATCTTAACAGCTGTAGAACATTTCTTAGGGGGCCCCACCTCTCGAACCGTGCTGTTGTTTGGGCATCTTGCTATATTTTCCGCTGTAAGCAACCCTACTGGAGGTGTTACCATTAACAGATAGGGTGCACTTCTATCAGTATTTCACTGTCTATTTTTAAAAATTAGTTTTTATTGATGCATTTTGTGCATTTCATCAATGGCAATACACTCATACCATTTTATCAATACCAAATATCAGTTTCAAGGAAAAACTTATATATAATATATAATCACCACATATAAAGACCCGGGCAATCTCTGAACACATCCCACACAGGCATGGCTCATACCTGTGATCCCAACACAGGAAGATTAGGAGTTTAAGAACAGCCTTGTCTACATAGAGAACTCAAGGCCAGCCTGGGCTACATAGTGAGACCCAAGTCTCAAAAAAAAACAGAAAAGCGGCCTGGAGAGTCTAAGAGTACTGGCTGCTCGCTTGCAGGCTTCAATGGTCCAGCTAACCAATTCCCCACTTCCAGGGATCCAACCATCTTCTGGCCTTCCATTGGCCAGGACACGATCCACACCCATCCCTAGATCATTTGCAATTCTGTCCATTACTGGTCCGATGCATACCACGTCACAAGTTTATCCCATGAACAGAACAAAAACACTCATACACATAGAAATTATTATTAAATCTTTTCATTAAATTTATATAGAAAGCATATAAAAATAAAGCAGCCAGGCGAGTTGAGGTGGTGCACGCTTAAGATCTCCTCAGCAACTCCAGGAGGCAAGGAGGTACAAGCAGGTGGGTCTCTGAGATTAGCGCATAACGGCCATGCTCCTATGTACTACATGGGACTCCAGCCACAAAGCACTGGCGGAACTTAAAAAAGGGGTTAGCATCGCCTAGGGTAACTGCGGATAATAGGGGCCATGCAAATCCCACCGGGCAATGGATGAAGCCATATGGCCTCAAGCCCCCACCATCCAGTGGTGGGGGGTGACGGGTTGTTTGTGCAATCAAGTTTATCAAATAAAAGTGTCCAGTCTACTTGCATGTAGTTTCAACACCATTCACGCCCAATCGCAGCCCTTACTTCCTACCCGCCCCGGGGTTAGGCGCCGCAGCGTGTTGAATCGTTTGTCCCCCTAGCTTGATAACAGGTGTGCGCAGAGAGCAGACCCAGGTGTGTACTCAAAGAAGGGTATATCCACACAGAGCACCTACTCTCCCATCCTGGGACTGATTTTGACGCGGCATTGAACTCTGGTGCAAATTGCCTAGGGAGCCATGGTTCCCTTCCAGTAGAGACGTCTGACGCTTCAATGTGGGTTCAAGGAGAGAACTATAACCCTTCTACGTGTCACTCCGCTAGGAGGAAATGCCGGAAAGACAAGACAAGCATTAGAGCCTATATAAGGTATTTAAGCAGCACTAAATAGTTATGGTAGGTATCTTACTTTTATAGGCTAGTAACGCGACCATTGTTTGGGATATCTGTTAATCATGAACATTAACGGCATAATTTTGCCCGACCACGGCGTCTAGTTAAACTATATGAACTTGGACATGGCGAGACAGTACACGCTCTTACACAATAACTCAGGTAGAGTCTATTAATAAAAACAATTCCAATTAAACCAAATTTGCTTAGATTAGAGGGTATCCATAAAAGTATAATAAAGCTTCGATGACAATAACCAGCACACAAAAAAATAAAAGATAACCAAAAGACAAGATATGGAGACCCTTGGTAAGGGTTAGCCCCATTTATCACTGCGAGGGCAGGGTACTTCTTAATAGGGGGTAGGCCAATAAGCCACAATATGTATATTCTTTTGGGATATACGGTCCACAGACATCGTTTTTTTTGTTCCAGGTTCAATATCAACTCAGGCATTTTTTGGCTACCATAAAAGTTAGGGTTCGTCTCTAGTACACAGGATGGAACTGAGTAGACAAACGTGTTTACCCAGTCAGGTTTTCTCATTTCTGGCTGCCTCTTGCCTAGCAGCTTCAGTTGGCTCACTCTCCTCTTTATTCACTCCAGGTCAGGGAATGAGGCCTGGATATGCCCATTGGTTATCTTTTCAGAACACTGAAGGTGGACCATCTCATTGGGATTCGCTTCTCAGACTCAGAGGGAAAGACTTAAGGACTTTCTTTTTTTTGTGGCTTTGAGTTGGTTTAGTGGGCCTTGCTTTGGGTATACTATCTGCATCACATGGGGCTCTCCGCCCACTTAGCCTAGAAGCCCCAGCCATAGTCCTGTACAGACTTGACATCGGGTTCTGGTCCTCACTAAATGATACATAGACCCCCTTGTGGCTCGGCCTTATGTTACATCGTAACTCAAACAAGAGGGTGACTTTCCGGTCCAGATGGCCTAAGGGCGGTCTTATTTCGCCCTCTTCCCTAAGCTGCTGGGATCTTAGAGGAGGCGTTAGGGTGCTCAATCCCATGCCCCAGCCGCCCGGGCCACCCAAATCAGTGGATATTTAAGAAACTGCGAGAGGGAGCCCTTTCTTAATTTGTTGTTTTCAGGGCCACCCACTAGTTAGGTTGAATGGCTGCCTTGGGTGTATTCTTCGAGCCCCTCGAAGCTCAACATTTTTTTTTCCCACACTGTGTAGGCAACAATTTATCTAATCCAGATTTTGCTCCCTGAATGTCAGAGCTCCTGTATTATATATTTTCCTCCCAGTTGAAAGGTGCTCAATAGCCCTAGGACTTTTAGGATATTATGATTTGGTTTGAGAAACAGAGAGGTCACAAGAATTAACGTCCCGATGGTTTACCCCATCAGGCCTGGATTCCGCAGTAAACGTGGCCGATTGATGGTAATATCATCAATGTCAAGATAGTAAGTAAAAAAAAAAAAAATCAATTAAGTGAGAAAGGAGGAACATCAGTGAAGAGTTAGTTATAGACCCAGCTATTGAAGAGGCTGCTCTTCCAGGACACCCAAGGACATTTTTTATCACCAACGCACAGTAGGCTAGTTACTCCTAGTGGCTTAGCGCATAGGGTATCAGGAGTTAGTGCTCCTTCTTCAATTGGTAGCCATGCTTGGCAGTCGAAGGCCCAAAGGACAGACTCCGTGTGGTGCAACTCATTTTAGCTCAGATGCCATTGTTCAGCGCAAATAGTACCATCTACACGTATAACAATTTAATTGCTTAGATGTGAGTTGTGTGGGTGGGGAGGCAAGGAAAGCTCTCAGTATCGAACCTTGTGGCACCTGAAGGTGAAGTTTCTTCAGACTCATGTTGCAGATCAAGAGGCAATAGTCAGTATCTGCCTGTAATTACAGAATGGTAAGAAAGGAATAATACCACCCTAGTCCTCACGAGATGTGAGGACTTTAAGCTGTAGGGTGCAGGGTCTAATACTACGAAATTTGCCGGCCAATCTGCTGAGGTTCAGGATGCCTTTCCTCTAGTCACCTTTGAATGTTCAGGCCAACATAAAACAATGTCATTGTGGGGTTCACATCGTATAAGTCAGCCAGGTGGGGGCTCGTGGTGGTCCTCAGTGTGAATCACGTGATGTGTGGTATAATATATGGAGTAGCATCAGTGATTCACGCCGCTACGTTCTATATCCAGCTTGGCCACGCATACAATTAGCCTTACAGCCATGAGGATAACCTCTGATTAGTCAAGTACATTGTAGTCATTGGACTTCGGTTAGCATGTGAGGGGACTACATCCGATCACAAGAGGTGTACATGTGACCTGGATGCGTAATCTATGGCGAAGTAAGGAGGACAGAAAACAAATCGCCTAGGTCTTGTACACACACTCACCTAGGTTACTCTGGTCCTAACGCACGGCACACCAAGCCAACAGTCGCCTGCGTGTAAGGAGGTGACAGAAAACACTTCCGTGTAAGTTGGTACGTTTGTCCCTGGTTTGGAACAAAAAACACACACATCATTTTGTTCCCAATAGTTTTATTGGACAAGTGCTAGAGAGAGGGAGAGAGGTGGAGATGGGATTTTGAAAAGGCTCTTTCTTCATCGTCTGTTTCTGGTCCATCCTTTTTTTAGCGTAATGAGTCCCTCCAGAAGACAGTTGGTTGTATTAAACATGACTATAGGGTGGAGTCAAGGCAACGATTTCATCAAAATTCACCCATGTTGTTTTTGGGTGACTATATATGATTAACTTGGGAAAGAAACTTAATTTTCGAGTATATGAACACACATCATCTTAAAAGAGAATGCCTACATATTCAAGGTGTATAGCTGGAGATATCAACCAGAAGAAATATAAGGAATGGAACGGTTTGTATGTGCTCAATTGATCACACCGAATAAGTCTTGCTGCTACAGATTTGAGTAATGTACACAAGCAAATGTGGGCAACAGCGAATTATATCTAGCATTTTATTCAGATGCATTTACCATTTTATCAGTATTCTGTAAACCCAATGTTGTTAATTACACATGTTTTACTTCTTAACTTTTGTCTTTCGTNGGGCTGCAGGCGAGCCCTGTCTCAAAAAAGGGACCAAAAAAACGTAAGAAAAGTGTAACAAGAAACCAAAAAAAAACAAACCTCAAGGTTTGAAAAGGCTTAACTTACACCTTCTTCAAATTTCCTCCTTACTGATAACTGCGTACACTGTAAGACCCGGAATTTCATGTGAAGCTCTGCTGCACGAGTCCTACTGCCATTTTATTTTTTTTGATTTATTTATTCATTTCATTCATTTAATCTTTTTGAGACAGGGTTTATTTTTCTACCTTAGCCCCAGCTGACCTGCCGAACTACTCACTCTATAGACCAGGCTTGGCCTTTGCCCTCTTGGGAACTCCACCAGAGCATCCAACCTTGCCTCTGCCTCCCTAGTTGTTTAGGATTAACATTTTTTTTTTTAATTATAAAGGCTTGCGCCACCACAAGCCGGCTAAGATGGTTGTTAGCTACTGTGTGGTGCTGGGAATCGAACCCAGAGGTCCTCTGGCAAGAAGAGCAGTCAGCACTCTAACTGCTAGGCCATCTCTCGCCCCTCTAAATAATTGTTTTTTTTTTTTTTTTTTTGTTTTTTGGTTCTTTTTGAGAAAGGCGGGGTTTTCTGTTTCTCCTGCTAATTCCCCCCTGTGCCCCAGGCTTAGCTGTCCTGGCACTTCCACTCTGTAGAACCACCGGTACTGTTGGCCTTGATGGCCTTGAACTCAAAGAATCCGCCTGCCTCTGACTTCCCCATAGTTGTCTATAGGATTAAAGGCGTGTGCGCCACCACTCCACCACCCCCGGCCTCACATACTGACTTTAAAGAACCCGCTAGGGTTGTGTGTAGATGGATCACAACTATTATAAGGTTATTTAAAAAAATATTGATTCAACATTTTTTAAAATTTAAAAAAAAGGTTTTATTTTTTTTTTTACTTATTTTTTTTGGTTATTATTTTTTTATTTGTTGTTTTGAGAAAAGGTTGGAAAGGGGGTATTTTTTATCTTCTCCCCCTTTGTTGTAGCTCTGGCTTTTCTCCTTTGTCCTCGAACTCATAATTCTGTTAGACAAGCCGCTTATAGGCCTTGTGATTGATGAAACTCCTCACAGAGATCCCGCCTACTTCTGCCTCCCTCTCACTGCCTTGCCTCCACTACAACCCACCTCTTACTGCTGCAATTAGACGAAAAGAGAGCGCAAGCAAGCGGCTCAGTCAGTCCCCTTCCTTGGACCCCTCACTAGCGAGGATCTCGGACGCGACACCCCAGGAAGACAGTTGTTCGTTAGATTTTCCACTCAGGTTCCCCCCCCCCCAGGTCTTGACAATTCATGCTCAGCCTCCCCTTTCTTTGTTTTTTTTTTCTTTTTTTTTTTTATTTCTGTATGTGTATGCAGTACTGTCTGCATGCAAGTTTTGTGCTGCACCCGTGTCGTTTGCCCTGCCGTGCGGAGGTCTTCTAGACGAGGAAGAAGAGGCTCAGAAGCAGGGTACGATTCTCCTGTGAGGGTCTGGGATTTCTCTGGAACTGGAGGAGTTACAGCGGTTCTAGGCCGCCCAATGTGGGTGCTGGGGACTTCGGAACCAGGGTCCTCTGCAAGACGCGGGCGGCGATTCCTTAACCGATTAGGCCATCTCGTACCAAGACCCCATGTCAGCCATCTCTTAAAGTGACTAAACAAGGATACACTTTTAATCCATAAAAAGGGCTAAGTGGTAGATGTTTGTAAATCAGCAAGGAGCGGAATCAACAAGAGAAAGGGACCGGGTTTGTGCAGCTACCTACAAATGTAAGACAATGGGACTCAGCCTGGGCATCCTCGGGCACATGGTTTTAATTACAGAGGTCCTCAGGAGCCCTGGCAAAATGCGGACAGATCTCTGTGAAAATCACAGGGCTACCCCCCCCCACCCCACTATTCTACATACGTGAGTTCCAGGTAGAGCTGGAGGCTGTCAGGGAAACCCTTGTCTCAAGGGAGGGGGAGGGGAGGGGCGGGGAGGGAGAGGGGAGGGGGAGCAGGGGAGGGGAGTGGGGGAGGGGAATGGGAGGGGGTAGGTGGAGGGGGAGGGGGAGGGCGGGAGGGGGAGGGAGAGAGAAAAAAGATAAGAACGCTTGGTTGGATAAATAGCCAGATAGGTGGCTAATGCCCAGGAGGTCAAAGTAGGAGGACTGACAAGTTAAGAAGCCAGCCCAGGCTGGCTCAGAGTGAGGCTTCTGACTCACAACAAACAAATGTATAAACAAATGGCATCTCTGGCATCTAATACCCAGAGAGCTGTTTACCCATTCAAGACTTAGTTGTTTCTTCAGTAAAACTGAATACACCTACCTCACCTCACAACATTTTTGTGAAAAGTATAACAAAGGAAAGGAACCAGTGTGGTGTCCACACTCTAACCCCTGCACTCCAGAGGCACAGGCAGGTGGATCTTTGTGTTCACAACCACACACACACACACACACACAACACACACACACACACACAATGCGTATAAGGATTCTTTTGTCTGGCCAAGGCTTCCCGAAGTAGTCCCAGTTCCTGCCCCCCAGCTTCCTAAGACTGCGACCGAGAGCATGCATGAAACACACACTCAGCATTTTAGTATTCTTTTTCCCCTTAAAAGAATTGTAAAGTTAAATACAATGGCTTAAAGGTTTATGGAGTTTATTAATTTTCTTTCAAATAGAAGAAATGAGCTAGAACAGGGCGGGGCAAAATCAGATGTCCTCCCGGGGGACGGAAGAACGTTCCCAGGCCATCTGCCCTCTCAGGGCTGGTCTCTGGGTTCACAGGTCAGCTGGGAGCCTTCGCGCTCTCACACTGGCCATCTTGGCAGTGGCATCCTGCCCATGGGACTTGCAGGACATGCTCGAAATTTGTTTTTATTTTACACAACAATCTGGCAAATTGAGTTTGAAAACTCCAGTCTGAACCAAGCTAGGGCAATCTCCCGTTTTTCAAAGCTGTAATGTCACTCTAAGCCTTCCTTTATTACGAGTACAGGAAGCACAACTCATTCTTCGCAGTGCGCAAAGCAACACTCCCTACATTCAGCAAAGGTTGCAAACACGACGATCACGACACCTATGGCGCTGCTGGCCCCCAAGCTGAGAGGTGGGGTCTAACCTGGCCCCTGAGCTTTCTGAATCTGCTTAAATGCAATGTCTTCCTTGGCTAACATGTTCTCTTTTTGGCTCAGGAAGGGTTACCTCCTCAGTCTGTCTACAGGCTGCTTATCATCTTAACCTTGGCATTCAGAAGCTGGCTCAACTTAGGAAGGAGGGGCAGCATGCCCCTGCATCCACTCCAGGACTGGACAAAGGCCACTGACCAGCTTTCCTAGGATGCAGTGCCTTTCCTTTGTGCTATCCACTTTTTCAAGTGTTCTGTCTTCTGAGCACAGGAGCTAATTAGAGTTCTGGGCGCAGTCTGGTCCCTCCATGTTTTACTAACTCCATGCTCAAACCACCAGTCCTCTGATACAAGTTGATTTGTGCCTTAACTGGCCAGTAAAAATGAAAATCAGAACAATAGGAGAAGGGGGCCATTGACAGAAAAACCAAAAATATCAGGGGTTGGCAGACTGGGGTAGCTCAAAGCCCTGAGGCAAAGGAGATACGTTTCAAAGACCAGCTTACTACAAAGTGGAGACCCTGAAGGGGCTGGCGAGGTGGCTCAGAGGTTAAGATGACATTGGCTGCTGCTTGCAGAGGGACCTGGGTCTCGATTCCCAACCTACAGAGAATGGCTATAACAACTGTCCCTACTCCATTTCCAAGGGAATCGACGCTATCTCCCTGACTTCCCTGAGCATTCATACAAACATGGGGTGCACTTACTCCTCGCAGGCAATTAATCCAGGATGCATAAAAATAACAGACATAAAATTATTTGGGGAGGGACTGGAGAGATGGCTCAGCAGTAAGAAACTCCGACTGCTCTGTGCGAGGACCCGGGTTCGACTCCCCTCAGCACCTCACAAGGGGCTAAAAACCATATTTACTTCCCCATGTTCCAGGGGAATCCGACAGCCCTCTTCTGGCCTCCACGACATTGCACGACAACACAGTGCGTCCACAAAACTTACATGCATAACAGTACACTCATCCACATAAAACAATATTGGGGGGAGCCAGGTGTAGTGGCGCACAGGTGCCCCTTTAATCCTAGGCACTCTGGAGGCAGAGGCCAGGGGATCTTTGTGAGGTTCAGGCAGCCTGGTCTACAGAGCGAGTTTCGCAGGAAGCTGGGGCTACAGGGAGATTACCCATCTCAAAAGACAAAAAAAATATTTTTAAATATAAAAAAAAAAGAAAAAAAAAATATATATATATATATATATATATATATATATGGGGAAAAAAGGTGAGATCCTGTATCAAACAGGATCCAGACCCTCAAATTCAAGTGCACTGACTTTTAAATATGTTTTACGAAAACAGGGATTAGTACAAGGCTACAATCCCAGCATATATGAGGCAGAGGCAGAATCACTGGTTCCAGTACAACCTAGCCTACATAGCAAGACCCTGACTCAAAAATAAATAAATAAATAAATAAATAAATAAATAAATAAATAAATAAATAAATGTTGGTGCCGTTGCCCACAACTGCACTTGTGTGACACTTATGCTTGGAGGTGGAAAGGTAGGATGTCTAAGACCAAGCCAGTCTGCTACATGGAGAGACCTTGTCTCAATCTTACCCTCCAAATAAAAACAAGAAAAAATAGTGGGTATACCATCAGGTGCTGCCGGGAAAACCTTGGTTCTAAAACAATGGCTTGTAAAACTCTGGTGTTCAGAGAAAATTTTAGCATAACAGGCACTAACCACCACTCCAGAAAAAAACATAGTCCAAACCTTTTATAACACACCTAATACTAAAGCAGAGTTCTTGACCTGACATGTTCAGGACGTGTGGCACCTAGTTCCAGAAATCCTAGCATTTGGAAGCCTGAAACATGGAAATCACAAGAGCTTGGGGCAAAATAATGTTCAAAGAGATAGTGAAACACGACTTTAATCCCTGCACACAAGGCAGAGGCAGGAGGATCTCTGTGAGTTCCAGGACAGCAGCTACAGGAAGACCAGGTCTCAAAGACCAAAAAAAAAAAAAAAGAAAGAAAGAAAAAGAGATATTGAAGCATTGAAGCTTTGGACCTGAGCTTGCTCCCAGAACCCACAGTAGAAGAATTAACTCCTGCAAGCTGTCTCCTGACCTCCAAATGGGACACACACACACACACACACACACACACACACACACACACACACACAAATTATCATCTGGACACCAAGGTGGCTCAGCTCACTCTTCTAATTCTAGCACTTGAAGGTGAGAGGAGGATCAGGAGCTCAGTGTTATCCTTGGATGTATAAGTTCAAGGCCAGCCTGAGCTATATAGCGAGTTTCAGGCTAGCCAGAGCTACACAGTGAGATCCTGTTTAAAAAATAAATAATAGCCAGGCGTGGTGGCACACGCCTTTAATCCTAGCACTTGGGAGGCAGAGGCAAGCGGATCTTTGTAAGTTCAGGCCAGCCTGGTCTACAGAGTGAGTTCCAGGACAGCTGGGGCTACAGGGAGACGCTGTCTGAAAAAAGCCCCCCCAAAATAATAATAAATAAATAAATAATAAAGGGCAAAAACCAGCCAAATAACAGTAATTACCACTATTCTCTAGTCTCCTATACAAATTCTTTTTTGCTGGCTACCAATCTTCATGTTTCTGTATTATACAATGAAGTATGAAATTTTCACCTTGGGGTCAATAACATTCATACAAGCTTCCTGTTCCCTTCTCGATGCTTCAGGGACTTTCTGGGCAACTCTAAAGTAGCAGGTGGGACATTCCTACAGGGTATTGGATTTTTTTTTTTTTTTTTTTTGGTCTTTTCGAGACAGGGTCTCCCTGTAGCCCCAGCTGACCTGGAACTTACTCTGTAGACCAGGCTGGCCTTGAACTCACAAAGATCCACCTGCTTCTGCCTCCTGAGTGCTAGGATTAAAGGTGTGCGCCACCATGCCCGGCAGTATTGGATTTTTAACCAATCAAACCCCTGTCAAGGCTGAGTCCAATTTCCCTTTTCCTAATCAGTCTGCCAGTGCCTTTGCTCATATAAGGGGTGCCTAGGTGCCAAGAAGGTTTGCCACGGGGGAATATACGGTGCGTCACGCCAATCTCTAATAAATGGTTGGGATGCTGGCCATCTTGTCTGCTGGGTCCTAACTAGCCTTTCTTCTTGCTGTGTATGTATAGAGAGAAAACAAACCTTCCTGTTAAACCTCAATAAGAGAGCATCTCTGGGGCTGGAGAGATGGCTCAGCAGTTAAGACTTCTGGTTGCTAGGGGCTGGAGAGATGGCCTAACAGTTAAGAGCGCCAACTGCTCTTGCAGAGGACCCAGGTTCGATCCCCAGCGCCCACATGGCGGCTGAGAACCGGCTTTAACTCCGGTTCCAGGGGAATCCGACACACTCTTCTGACCTCCAAGGCATTGCATGACTCAGGTGCACAAACCTGCATGCAGACAGTACATTCATACACATACAAAATAAATAAAATTTTTTTTTAAAGTTATAAAAAAAGACTTCTGGCTGCTCTTACAGAGAACACCGAACCTGTGTTGAATTCCCAGCACCTACATGGGTGCACTTACATACACGCAAGGCAATACACTCATACACATAAAATGAAAATAAAAAAAAAAAAAGAGGGCATCTCTGACACACACAGGCATGGCTCATACCTGTGATCCCAACACTAGACTGGCAGAGGCAGGAGCACCCTGAATTCAAATCCAGTCTGGGCTACATAGTGAGACCCAGTCTCAAAAAACAGAAAAGGGCTGGAGAGCTAAGAGTACTGGCTGCTCTTGCAGGCTTCAGTGTCCAGCAACCAATTCCCATTCCAGGGATCCAACACCCTCTTCTGGCCTTCATGGCCAGGACACACACGGTAAAGTTTACATGCAGACAAAACACTCATACACATAAAATAAAACTTAAAAAAAAAAAAAAGCAGCCAGGCGTGGTGGTGCACGCCTTTAGTCCTAGCACTCAGGAGGCAGAGGCAGGTGGGTCTCTGAGTTCAAGGCCAGCCTGGTCTACATAGGGAGCTCCAGGCCAGCTGGGACTAAAGGGTAGACCCTGTCTCAAAAAGTCCAAAAATAGGGCTGGAGAGATGGCCTAGGGGTTAGGGGCGCTGACCGCTCTTGCAGAGGACCCAGGTTCAATCCCCAGCATCCACATGGCGGCCGAGAACAGTCTGAAACTCCAATTCCAGGAGAACTCCAGTTCCGGGGGAATCCGACACCCTCTTCTGACCTCCACGGCATTGCACGACACGGGTGCACAGACTTGCATGCAGACAGTACACTCATACACATACAGAAATAAATAAAATTAATTAAAAAAAATTTTTTAAAGTCCAAAAATAAATAAACAAATAAACAAACAAAAAAATAAAAAGCAAACCAAAACAAGATGACACACTTGGTAAAGCCCATACTGGGAGGCAGGTACTTTTATATAACAAGTCTTCAATCGTTTTTACATTTATTGTACATATGTGTGTCTATGACCAGAGGTGAGTAGACAAAGTGTTCCAGTCAGTTCTCTCCTGTCAGGCTTGTTGGCAACCCCCTTTATTCACTGAACCATCTCATTTATTCACTGAACCATCTCATTGGCCCATGAGGGATTTTTTTTTGGGGGGGGGCTTTTTTGATACAGGGTCTCCCTGTAGCCCCAGCTGTTCTGGAACTCACTATGTAGACTGGGCTGGCCTTGAACTCACAGAGATCCGACTGCCTCTCCTTCCCAAGTGCTGGGATTAAAGGCGTGTGCCACCATGCCCAGCACGCCGGGCCCATGAGGGATTAAAACTGTGCTTATTTGTTGTTTTCAAGGGCCAACTAGTAGGAACTGGGTGTTTTGAGCCCCATCTTTTTTTCCCTCCAATTTTAAGATTTGTCCTCCACTCAGTAGGTATAAGCACATACTAGGTTACTATGCCTGGATTGGTAACTGGGATTGTAAAACTGTCAAGATAATAAAAAAAAAAAAAATTTAAGGAGGCTGGAGAGTAGACCCAGCTATTGAAGAGGCTGCTCTTCCAGGACACCCAAGGACATTCCCAGCACATGGCTGTACTTCAGTTGCTAGGGATCAGATGCCCTCTTCTGGCCTCCACAGGCACCAAGCTCGAATGTGGTGCACTTACATGCATGCAGGCAAAATACCCATACACATAAAATTATTCTTAAAAAAAAAAAAAACCCTGTGGCTCAAGATGTAACTTTAGTTGGCAGGGTCTAACACGAAATCCTGAGTTCAATCCCCAGCACCACATAAAAATGCTTGTGAGGGTTCACATCTATAATCCCAGTGGGGGTGGGGGGTTGTAGGTGGATAAAAGGTCAGGATTTCACGGTTATCCAGGACTACCTTACAAGTTCGAGGTTAGCATGGGCTACATGTGACTGTCTGGAGAAGGAGGAAAAACAAATCTTGCCCAAATCCTAGTACTGAAGTTAGCCAACAGTCCTTTAGAGTGACAAAACACTTAAGTAGGGATGAATGGATACAAAGAGAAAGCCACAAGCATGGCGGTGGGACAAGGGACAACTAAGAACCTTCTTCCATCTGTCGTGAATAAACAAGCCTGCATGAAGGACTGGATCCCCTTGCTCCGGTTTCCTGAAGCTTTAGCGCCCTGGCACCCCATCCCCTACCCTGTGACGTGTTATTTGTAGTGAAATATTCAAAAGTTACTTAAGGAAATTTTTCTGACACCAAAATGCTTAAGCATAATTCAAAGCATCTTTGGTTGACCTCCTCATCCAAAGTTCTCTCAGGTGGGTCACCTGAGCCGTCAAACCCTTCCGTAAAAACAGTTTTAAAAAGGAGAAGCACACAGAAAACACAGATGTGGTTGTCTCAGTACACAAGGCCTTCAAACATCCGTAGTGCACAACTCGTGCCGAAAACTGGGCAAAATCTGCGTGGGAAATCACGTCGACCACAGGGGAGACCGGGGAAGGGAGGTCACGAGGACTAGCGAGCGCCTGGGCCCGGCCTCGCCGCTGGCCAGGAAGGCCTCGCGCCAGCCGGGGTGCACACCCAAGGCGCCGCGCAGGGCCCGCCTCCAGCTCCCGGGCAGCGGGAACCACGGAGCGCCGTGGAACGGCCGGGGAGGGCGCTGCGCCCCCTGGCGGCGGGGCCCGGCTCTCCGCGCTCCCGGCCGCCGGCCTGCCTCGCTCCATTTGCAGCCTCCCCGGGCAGCGTCGCTCGGAGCGCCGGCTCTTCGGCCTCCGGCTCCGCACTCGGAGCTCCGTTCAGTCCCCGCCCCCCTGGTCCTGCTGACACCCCTTCCACTCGCCGCGCCGTCCCCGCCACAGGGCCGCCGAGCACGAGCGCCCAGCCGCTGCGGGCTCCGCGCAGTCTTCTGGCGGCCCGGGCCGCTCCATCGCCGCAGCCGGCGGGGGTGCGGGGCCGACGCGCGGCGCGAGTGGGGCGGCCCGGGCGGACCGTTCCACCGCGCGTCCCCCTCCCCCCCGCCCCGGCCCCCCCGGGCCGCGGCGCGCGTGCTCCCCGGAACGCCATGGAGTCGCGGCGTTCCGAGCCGGCACAAAGGGGCGCGCGGCACAATGGGCGCGGCGAGCCCGTGGGCGCCCGCTCCCTGCTCCCCCACCCGCACGGAGGCAGCAGCCACTCGGCAGCCCGGGGCCCCGGGGCCCAGCGGCCCGCCCGAGCCGCCCGGCACTCACCTGAGACTCGAGTTGTGTACTTTGCGGAGCGGACCCGCGCCGAGTTCGGCGCCACGTGCGGGGGGCGGGCGCGCGGCCCGCAGTGGGGGCTGAGCTCGCAGGGCCTGGCCGGGGCGGCCCCGCCGACTGGCTGGGGGCGGCGGGAGCGGGCGCCGTGTATTTTCCCCTCTTTGTGTGTGTCCGTGCGCTGCGCTCTCGCGTGACGTGACGGGACTCCGTGTGTCATTTCCGCACAAGGACACAGGAGCCCCCGCTGCAGTGGAACCACAACCCCTCCGCCCCCACCGCGCCGCCCCTCCCCCTCAGCGGGGCACACGCGGGACGGCGGCGGCGATCGGGCGTGAGCGGCCGCGGCGGGGAGCTGAGGCGCTCTCGGGCGGGCGCTCAGCCTGCCCCGCTCCGCTCCACGTGGGCCCGCGCGCACTGGCGGGTGGGGGCGGCCGCCCGCACCCACGAGCAAGTCCCCGCGCCGCTGCTCGACCTCCCGGCCATCCTCTCCAACGTGCTTTCCCGGCCCGAGCGTGGGCCCAAATGCCTTTTTCTACTTTTTCCCTCTGGCCTCCCCCCACAGGCGACCACAGAGCGGCGTGTGCGGTCTCCTCGCGCCCGCTCCTCCCGCAAGGGTGGCGGCGGCGCTGCGCCCGGCGCGGACCTTCCCGCGCCACCGGGCACAAAGGCTCCGGCCCCGCGGAGCGGCATGGAGCCCGCGGGACGCTGAAGAGCGACCCCGGCTCTGGGAAACGCCGGCCCTGGCCACTCCCCCGGCAGGGTGGCCGCCCTCTGCGGTAAGCCGGAGCTCGGAAATCTGATTTCTACTTGGAAGCCCAAGTTTCTCGGGTGGAGGCTGCGGAGCCAGAGCTTTGGAAGCGCGCGCTCCTGGACCCACACACTACAGATACAAACCCACGGGGTATCTGCGCGCTGCCCTTAGTATAGGAAAACTCAAAAGTCACCAACTCAGTAAAGAACGATCGTGTCCTAGCTTCCCGGACTTCAGATTCCAAGTGGATAAGTACGAAACCTGCCCCTCGGGTATTTTCCCAAGTTTCCGAGACTGGGGGTGGGGAACCGTGAGAGGGAAACCCAGTTTAACTTTTTAAACAGCCTATGTATCTTAGGTAAACAGGGAGAATTGAAATGTTTTAAAAATCCTTTTAATTTGCCCGTGGTAGGGGGGAGTATAAAAAAGAAAAATGCAAATGATCCCATCTGCTGCTCACAGCTGACTGGCTGCAGGAGAGGACCATGTGGTCCGGCCCTGCACGGGCAGAGAATAGGTGGAATAGATTTTAAAAGAACGCACATGCTAGCTCCTAGCTGCCTAGTCACCGAGACGGTTTGAATTAACACGTAGTTTTGGATCCCGTATCCTCCACACCACTTCAATTGGGAATTTAAGTCATAACGCAAGTTCCTCCCCTTCGGGTTTGAAATCCCAAGGCACTGAGTTCAGTCACGGACCTTGGAGGCTCGGTGTATGTACTACGTTATGGAGTTGTATTTGGATTGCAGACTTGGAGAAGTCAGTACTAATTGCTATGCAAAATTAGCAAGCTGCCTGGGGAAACCGAGCTCTGCATCCAGGGGTGCTTTTATGAAAGAATCTTTACGTGCTCAGTGTGATTCAAAACAGGAAGATGAAAAGAATGGGGCCGAGATAGCAGCCCTTCAAATTCAAAAGACTTGGGTCGCGCTATCTACATTTAAAATGGGGCGGAGGGAGGAAGAGAAGAGAAGCGCTTGTGGAGAGAATGGTTAATTTATACATCCCGGAAGACAAAGTGGGTGCACTTGGATTTCTGTAGGGAACTTGACTTTCCTGCTCATTAGGTAACAAGGATGATACAGAACATCATTTATTTAATGGATGGAGTTTTACTCACCTTCAATTTAATGTGACAGTTATAATTAGAATTTTAAAACTAGAAGTTGCGTCTCATTCGTTCAGATTTCTAGGATTACCCAGTAGAAGAGTCAGGAAGAGTAGAGAGTAGCATTAGAGTTCATTTTGCAAATAAACCCTCTTTGCTGTAGTGGGAAAGAATGGAAAACCACAGTGGAAAGTTTTGTTTGTTTTTTTTAGAAAGACCTTGACTCCCGTATTACAAGGGGATACACCTTTGGCCAATCATACCTTGTGACAACTCTGGTATTTATTTATTTGCGTTTTTTTGTTTTGTTTTGAGACAGGGTCTCCCTATAGCCCCAGCTGGCCTGGAACTCATTCTGTAGACCTAGCTGTCCTGGAACTCACAGATTCACCTGCCTCTGCCTCCCAAGTGCTAGGATTAAAGGCATGGACCACCACACTCGGCTTAAAGACAGTTCTTACCCGCCATGTGGGTGCTGGGAATGGAACCCGGGTCCTCTGCAAAAGCAGTCAGTGCTCTTAACCGCTGAGCCATCTCTTCAAACCCAACTCTGGTATTTAAAATAAATAGGAAACAATAGAAATCAACTTTTTTTGTTCATAGTGTTAGAAATCTCCCTTTAGTCCCAGCTGGCCTGGAGCTGACTCCGTAGACCAGGCTGGCCTTGAACTCACAGTGTTCTGCCTGCCGCCTCCCAAGTCCTGGGACTATTAACTCACTGTGGTTTTGGGGTTTGTTGTGTGGGGGTGTGAGACAGGGTGTCCCTGTAACAATCACTTTTTTTTAACTAAACAGCATCTAAGCCAAACACCCAACCTTAACTGACATAACTGAATTTTAAAAACACATCAGGATATTGGCCAGGGCTTTGAAGTATTGTAAAAGTGTGTCCTTAAATTGTCTTAAATAACTTATTAACAGATAGCTGAGTGTAGACTTCACTACATACTGAGATCCTGTTTCCAAAAGCCAAAAAATAATAATTAATTAATGGAAATAGAATTCATTCATTACTATCTATTACTATCACATTTATATGAGGGTTTTGGTGTTTGGGATTTTTTTGTAGGAAAAAGGGGAAACTAATTTAGACAGGTAAAAATAAATGTACTGCACGTGTTGGCACATACCTTTAATCCCAGAACTAGAAAGGCAGTGGATCTCTGTGTATTCAAAGCCAACATGCTCTACATAATTGAGTTCCAGGTGAGCTGGGGCAAACCCTGTCTCAAAAGGAGAAAAACAAAAAAATTTTCGATGTTCTAGGTGGTTCTAGTACTTGAAAGGCTGAGACATGAAGAGCACCTCCAGTCAAGGCCAGCCTCGGCCTGAGTGTAAGACTCTATCTCAAGAATCTGCTGTCTGTAACTCCAGTTCCAGGAGAACTCCAGTTCCAGGGGAATCCGACTCCCTCTTCTGACCTCCGCGGCATTGCACGACACAGGTGCACAGACCTACATGCAGACAGTACCTTCATACACATACAAAAATAAATAAAATTAAAAAAAAAAAAAGAATCTGAAATACAGGGGTCAGAGAGATTGCTCAGTGGTTAGAAGCACTGTCTGCCCTTACAGAGGACCTGGGTTCAATTTCCAGCACCCACATGGGGCTAAAAACTGTAACTCCAGTTCCAGGGGATCGGACACTCTTTTGACCTCTGAGGGCACTACAGGACATAGGTGTGCCTACCTATATGCAGTAACAAAAATTTTTCTAAAGATATGAAATTAAAAAAAAAAAATCTAGATGTGGTAGCCCAGGCCTGCAATCCCAGCACTCAACACAGAGCACCAGGCCATCCTAGCTATAAGAAAATGTCTGAGGGTCTGGAGAGATAGCCTAGCAGTTAAGAGCGCCGACTGCTCTTGCAGAGGACCTGGGTTCGATCCCCAGCACCCACATGGCGGCTGAGAACTGTAACTCCACAGCACCCACATGGCGGCTGAGAACTGTCTGTAACTCCAATTCCAGGAGAACTCCAGTTCCAGGGGAATCCGACATCCTCTTCTGACCACCTCGGCATTGCCCGACACGGGTGCACAAACCTGCATGCAGACAGTACATTCATACACATAAAAATAAATAAATATGGCCGGGCGTGGTGGCACACGCCTTTAATCCTAGCACTTAGGAGGCAGAGACAGTCGGATCTTTGTGAGTTCAAGGCCAGCCTGGTCTACAAGGCGAGTTCCAGGACAGCTGGGGCTACACAGAGACCCTGTCTCGAAAAGACCAAAAAATAAATAAAATTAAAAAAAAATTTTTTTTAATGTCTGAAAAAAGGGGGAAAAGAATAAGAACCTAGTTTCCAGAGTGGTCTGTTTGATTTAAAATTTTTTTACCTGGAACTTTATTTGGGGGGGGCAAGGGGGTCTGAGACAGGGTCTCCCTGTAACCCCAGCTGGCCTGGTACTATGTATATATACCAGGCTGGCCTTGAAGTCACAGAGATTCCAGTGTCATTAAAGGCATCTGCCACCGCACCCAGCAAGAAAAATATTTTTTGCAACAGGGTCTCCTTTATCCAAGCCTGGCCTCCGTCTCCTCATGCACCTGAGGATGACCTTGACCTTTTTTTTTTTTTTTTACCTCAACCTTCTAAGATTACCAGCCATCACCACACCAGTTTATGAAATAACTCTCTACTCCCCCAGCCCAGCGTGGTGCTGGAGATGGAACCCAGGGCCTAACACATGCTAAGCAGACTCTACTACTGAACTGTGCTCCCAGCCCTTCATTTTTACCTGAGTAAGTGCAGGAAGAGAAGAGGCAGTTTGGTTAGTTGGCCTTGTAAGCCATTGTGTAAAACATTAAATGGAAAAACCCAAATGGAAACTACACAGCATTTAATGAAGAATAAGATACAGAGAAATGACATAAATATATATATAATTAAGAATGGCAGCTGGGTGTGGTAGTGTCTGCCTTTAGTCCCAGCACTCAGGAGGCAGAGGCAGGCAGATCTCTGAGATCAGAGTCAGCCTGGTCTACATAGCAAGTTCCAGGTGGCTATAGGTACATGGAGAGCCTGTCTCAAAATTAATTCATAATGAATGAATGAATGAATGAAAAAAATGACAAGAATGGCAGACATACACTAGGTTTCAGATAGTTTGTAGCTATTATTCTGAAGACTTCAGTCATTGCTAAAATGTATTTATAGCTGCCAAGACAATATTTAGTAGGACTTTTTTTTTTTTTCAGTAAAGTCTTAAAACACAACAGATTTTACTGTTACTTGTGAGACATTTCCACTTTATTTCTTGCCTGCTGGGTGTATAATTTTGCCAAGTCTTCAACTTCAAACAGAAGTAGCTGGCAGATCCAGATTCTGTGAATACTCAAAATCTTAGAAGAAAAAAAGGGAGGCAAGATTGTATTAACTTTATTAAGCAGGACTTGTAGGGCCAGTTATGGAGGCTTACAACTTTATTCTGAACACTCGGGAGGCAGACATATGCAGATCTCAGTGAGATTAAGGTCGATTTGCTGTACACATCAAACTCCAGCCCAGCTGGGGCTACAAAGAGATTCTCCAAAATTATTTTTTATAGTACACTTTTTAAATTAATTTTTTTGGTATTTTTTTCATTTTATTTTATTTTTTATGTGTATGAATGTACTGTCCGTATGTAGGTTGGTGCACCGTGTCGTGCAATGCCTCGGAGGTCAGAGAGGGCATCAGATTCCCCTGGAACTGGAGTTGAAAAGACAGTTCTCAGCCACCATGTGGGTGCTGGGGATCGAACCCAGGTCCTCTGCAAGGGCAGTCGATGCTCTTAACCACTAGGCCATCTCTCCAGACCTTAAATTAATTTTATGTGTTTGAGTGTATTGCCTGCATGTGTGCAATGCCCACAGAGTCAGAAGAATGCTTCAGATTCCCTTGGAACTGGAGTTACAGACAGTTGTTAGCCGCCATGTAGATGCTAGGAATTGAACTCAGGGCCTCTGCAAGAGCAAACAATGCTCTTAACCTCTGAGCCATCTCTCCAGCCCATAAATTTTTTTTAAAGAAAGGACTTGCAGAAAGGTGGGCCTGAAAATTTAACCCCATGGAGGATTTTGTTGTTTGAGACAAGGTCTCAGTATGTAGCTTTGGCTGGCCTTGAACTCAACAGAGATCCCCTGCCTATACCTCATGACTATGGCATGGCAGGGATTCAATGGAAGTGCCACCATGCCTGGTTTATCCCCACTGGGTTGAAAGGAAGAAAAGTCTATCTTTAATGGAGCGAGGAACAGTTAAGATGGCATGTCTCCCAAAGATGGCATGTCATGATGCAGTGGGGGGCGGGGAAAGGCATGCTTTGGATTTTGGTGCTGGGGATGGAAGCCAGTGATGAGAGGTAAATCAGATTTTGTTGGGGTTCTTTTTTTTCCCCTGTACCCATGTTGTGCAATTCCTGTGGAGTCAGAAGAGAGCCTGGGATTCCCCTGGAACTGGAGTTACAGAGTGTTGTTAGCTGTCATTTGGGTACTGGGAACCAAACCTAGGTAAATCAAGTTCTCCCTGTATCTCCTGGCTATCCTGGAGCTCACTATGTACACCAGGCTGGCCTTCAACTCACAGAGATCGGCCTGCTCGGCCTCCCAGGTTCTAGGATTAAAGGTGTGGGCCAAGTGCTAGGATTAAAGGTGGCAAGGAGAATTTTTATTAGTGTTTAAAAGCCTCACCAGGTGTGGTGGTGCACATCTTTAATCCCCAGCATTCCGGAGGCAGAGACAGGTATCTGTAAATTCAGGGCTAGCCTGGTCTATATAGTGAGTTCCAGACCAGGTGGGGCCACACCTGGCGCTCCCCTGGAGAAAGTGGGCTCACCTTAAGCCATGCTAAAGAGATAGGTAGAGAGCCGGGCGTGGTGGCGCACGCCTTTAATCCTAGCACTTGGGAGGCAGAGGCAGGCGGATCTTTGTGAGTTCAAGGCCAGCCTGGTCTACAGAGTGAGTTCCAGGACAGCTGGGGCTACAGGGAGACCCTGTCTCGAAAAGACCAAAAAANAAAAAAAAAAAAAAAATAAAGAGATAGGTAGAATAACTATTCCTTTAAGGAGATAGTGTAATTTCCTTCCCACAATTCCTGCCCCCTAGTGCAGTCCTACATGCTACCAGGAGGTCAGCTGGGTCTCCCCATCTTTTGGGGTCCTGACTCAGAACTCAGAAAGGTGCAACCTTTCCCTTTTCTGTCTCTTTCTGATACTTTGGACTTCCTTATTCTCTCTATGGCCCTCCTCCTAGCCAAGTGGTTGCTTGTCTGCCAAGCAGCTGACCTCTGAGAAGTTTTGAAGCATAGCTTTTTTCCTTCTCTTCACTCTCCTAGGCAGCTGCAGAAGATTATAGTTTACCTACCCTGAGGCTTGTTTTTTTTTTTGTCTTTGAGACTGGGTCTCCCTGTAGCCCCAGCTATCCTGGAACTCACTATGTAGACCAGGCTGGACTTGAACTCACAGAGATCCACCTGCCTATCTCCAGAGTGCTCAGATTAAAAGCATGTGCTATCATACCTGGCTTAAATGTATTATTTTTTTTTGGGGGGGGGACGACAGGGTCTCCCTGTAGCCCCAGCTGTCCTGGAACTCACTCTGTAGACCAGGCTGCCCTTGAACTCAGAGATCTGCCTGCCTCTGCCTCCTGAGTGCTAGGATTAAAGGCACACACCACCATGCCCTGCTTTAAAGACAGTTCTTAGCTGCCTGTGAGTGCTGGGAAGCAAACCCCGTCCTCTGCAAGAGCAGTCAGGGCTCTTAACCACTGAGCCATCTCTCCTGCCCTAAATGTATTCTTTTATGTATGAGTGTTTTGTCTGCATGTACATAAGTGCGCCATGGGCATGCAATGCCTGTGGAGGCTAAAAGAGGGCATCATATCCCCTGGAGCTGGAGTTAAGGACACTTGTTAGCTGCTATGTTGGTGTTAGGAACCCAACCCAGATCTCTGCAAGAGTAGCCAGTGCTCTTAACCAGAGTCATCTTTCCAGCCTCAGATTCCATTTTCTTGACCAGGAATTTTCTCTTAATGAGCCTTTATTGCTACTCTAGCACCAGGACTTTGAATATGCTGAGCACATTAGTCTATCCCCTAAAATAATAAGATTATGAAGAAAAACCTATGAAGAATTTTAGCTGGGTACTTTTCTTACACATAATAATTTACACGAACCGGAGATTTTAAGCACTGACCATAGCTATTGGGATCTGATTTTAGTTGATGTCTGGTTTACACAGTAGGGTTCTGCAACAAGGATCAGTCCGGAGAGGAAGAACTGCTCAGTCCTACGCAGTTTCAAACCCTTGGGAAAACAAGTGCCATCCCAAAGAACTGGAACTCATCTCAAGCCACAGTACAGCCTGGAGGCACTGTGGCCACCAAGGCCCCTGTGCCCAGAGGGATGCCCAGAGGCCTGCAGGCAAGCCTGCCTACACTGATCCTGAAGTGGCAGAGACAGACAGGATGCAGGAACTAGCTGGTGAAGGGTGGCTTCCCAGCCAGTCAAGCTCACTTTTTTTTTTTAATTTTTTTTTTTATTAATTTTTATTTATTTCTGTATGTGTATGAATGAACTGTCTGCATGCAAGTCTGTGCACCCGTGTCGTGCAATGCCACGGAGGTCAGAAGAGGGTCTCGGATTCCCCTGGAACTGGAGTTCTCCTGGAATTGGAGTTTCAGACGGTTCTCGGCCGCCATGTGGGTGCTGGGGATCG